>OY764962.1:19164707-19514707 GCA_963668005.1 Melieria crassipennis
AAAGTCAGTGCCAAAAGTTTTATTGCCGGCATTTAAGTTGCGCTGCAAAATTTACTGCCACATTCGGTGCCCACAGTCGTGGCGGCTGATGTCGTGCTTGTCGTTTTGTCTGCTGCCGTTGTTGCGGTTGTGCGGCACGAGCGTCTGGTATCCCCATTTGGGTTATTAAAACACACACATGTGGCGAGGCGAAAGTAATTATTCGAATGCGCAAACTATTAGGCTGTGGGCGTGGCACAGGTGGTGCCGTGCAATTTCTGAGCTCTCTGACTGTGGCTTCTTGTCATTGAGTCTATTATGAAATCGTTTGACGTCTGATGACAAACACTGATAAGTTTAGTTGTGAGAGAAGAGCCATGCGACAGATTATTTCACTGCTGACTGACTGACTGCCGTGCGTCGGTTTAATCTCTGCCAGCTGGCGGCATGAAATTTTTGGCCTCACATTTGGAGTACATTCCGAGTACAAATCAGTTTTGAAGGACTAACAAAAGATGATGTAATCAGCTTTAAATCGCATCGAATCATCTTGTAAATGTATTCATGTTTAAACGTCATAATTTCCCTTTAACCCTAATTCCCAGAATTGAGCCTCACAGTCTCACTTAAGATTTCAAATGGTGATAAATCCTATACCAAAAGATTTTTGATTCCAATTTTTTTATGTAATCCTCTAATGGAATGTTAAAATTATATTTCATTTATAAATTTAATTTTTTAAACAGTTTTTCTACTTTTTTTAAACAATTTTTTAAAAATGTAACGTAAACCCAGAAGTGAGCCTCAGGAGCTCATTTGAACAAAAACTCAAATTTGCTCAGAATTCCTTGACTTTTTGTCAATCATATGGAAGAATATTTTTATTTTTCATGTTTAGATGCATTTTGATCATGCCAAGTTCATAGTTTTTAAGCCTAGCACACATCTAGTCGGCATGGGATGAAGTCTACTAAAATTGTTGAAAATACTGCAGTCTACGACATATTATGAAGAATTTATGCCTTGCCGAGGTTGATGCCAGTTCATACAGTTTATGTCTTCCAATCCCGATAAATATGTAATCAGAATATGGAAGTACGATGGTGCTAATACTTCCTGAAATGCCATACACATGCAAAGACGGTAATCAAGGAGCTGTGGGTCCTGCGAAAAGGGTGTTGAAAAACTGTGTGAGCCTTACAAACACAAATGTAATAATGACCAACTAGTTCACCAGTAAGGAGTTACCCGATATTTTATTGGATGCGGGGTTCGTACACTCAGAAAAAACAAAATTTGTATGATGGGTATATACAAAAACGCAAACCTAATGCATTGCCTCTAGCGCTGCAGTAGCAATTGTTTTCCTGTGGACCCTGTATTTACAAGTTCTTTAAGTAGTAAACTAGATTTGGAGAAATAAAATAAATTTAGTTTTTCAGTAGTTTAGCTCATATGAGCCTGACAGTCTCACTTCTGGGTCTACGTTACTTTTAAAATTCTGGGAATTAGGGTTAAAAATCCATGTGTATCATTTCGCCAAAGTGTAAACAATATACTAGCTTTGTGCTCTAACCATGTCATGTTTCTGCACGACAACGCTCGGCCACATGCGGCAAAAGTCGTCAAGAAAACTGTGGCGGTGCTTCAAGAGGATGTCTTGTCTTAGTCGCCGTATTTACCAGATAGAGCTTCTTCTGACTACCTTGTTCCGGTCGATTCTCGCTTCATTGATTTTGTGTTCTTTTTATTATTTAAAATACTGATACACAAATAAAGTCGAATTTTTGTACGTCATTAGAATTGCAGCTTCCGCCATTTTTTTAATAACTTTCGAACCAATAAAGTTAGAGTAATGAAATTTTGACACATGATCAAGGAGATATTGGGTTTTAACATACTTTCTTTTCAAGAAAATTCTACATAAACTTTCAAGGATATAAAGGATTCAAATTTTCAAAGGACCTTTTTCATATCCTGTTTTTACAAATGGATAAAAAATAAATTTTATTTAAATTTTCCAGCCTTTCCTCTTTCATTTGATATACATATCGCTATATTCTAACGAGGTTAAGTATTTTTTATATTTTTTTTATTTCTTATCCTCTTCAAAATTTTGAAGTCCTTTTAAAAAGACAAAGGATATAGAAATAAAAAACTGAGTACGCAGTATTACTATGTTTGGTCTCTAGTTTCACGCTCATAAGGATTTTTTTCGGTGTGAACAATTTTTTTAACTTTTGTTGCACGGTGACGATGACTTTTCTTTCGACGACAGTTTAAGGAAGTGACCAACTTCTGAAAGTAAAATTTCTTATGAAAAATCTCCGAAAAACAGTGGTTATGGCCTTAAAACACAAGAAGTGCGGCCATTGGAGTCACTGGGTTGTGAATACGAATCCTCTCTCGGAAATTGTCAAATAATAGGTAACCTTTTAATTTCGGCGACTGCTCAATGAAGTGACCAACCTCTGAAATTAAAAACTCTTATGAAAAATCTCCGAAACCTCTATTCGTAGTCAGCACAAGTCTCTCGTTCTATTTCATATACTCCATACTGACTCCACAGTCCAGCGGGCTGGCTTTTCATGTCAGAGGCTCTGGGTTCGATTTCTATGTATGTACATAGTTCGAACTGATTGAGCACTCGTGTACTTCATTCATTATTCAAAAGAAGAATATACAAATTATAAGGAACGCAGAAGTGAGCTTTGGCAGGTAGTGGCAAAAGATTGCAAGTGTAACAAAAAACTGTAGATCCCACGTTGCTTTCATCTTCATTCGTTTGAAATATGTGTTAAAGCAATGTGTTGAAGAATCAGTACTGCATACACATTTCAAACGGCTGGAATTATGGTATCACAACGAGCCATTTAAGCCTAAACGTCTTATACAGAGGCACCCCACCCCCACCTAAGCATTCCATACACTCACAGAACTTTTGTATGTTTTCGTTTTGTTACGCAACACATTTCCTTTTTGTTCCATATGACAACCTTAGTATAAGCTCAATTAGGGCTTTCAGTTGAAGAGCATTACGGTCGAAATAAAATTTCGCCTAAATTGGCGCATTACAATGTGGCCCATCCGCATTGCTCAGAGTAACGATGCCGGCGGCCAATAAGCTGATTTGTTGTAATTTGATTTAACTTTATTGAATGTTTAGGTCATTAATTCGGCCATTGCAGTAAGCAAACAAAATCGAATTGGTGAATAGCTGCGGCCAACTGTTGAGGCCGAAATTGAATAATAAACCGAAATTTCGGCGCTGCAGTGCAGCCGAATGCGACTAAATTAATACAAGCGAAACTCTAATTCGATGTCCGCAATTTAATGGGCATTGGTACGGTTTATTTTCGATATTTTCGGCAGTTTGGTGCAATTTTAATTGGCAACGCGTGCGCAGCTAAACCACCCATCGACACACACACACACACACACACAGACGTACATACAATAAATACTTATTTTGCACTCAAACGCATTTGACTTGCTGGCTGAAATTCCCAAATTGACCTAATTTTCGGGTGGCTTCGTACGAGTTTGGTTTGGATGTGTGCGTGTGGCTGCAACACTTTCGATAATTTCATTATTTTTTTGTTGGTTATTTATGCAAATAGAAAAGCAAAACAGCGAAAGCAACGAAAAATTAAAAAGCAAACACGACATTGCAACACTTTTGTGTTCAAAATAATAAAAATTCGAAAAAATTCTGAATTAAAACAACAACAATGGCACAAAGAGGCAATGAGAGCGGCGAAATCAGAATATGCAAAAATTGCAATGGCGAAAAAACAATAAAAATGGCTGCTGCGGTCAATAGGAAGAGAACTAATAACAATTGTACAGTAGCGAAGTTGAAACTAGAATGCCTGGCCAATCTAATTTCTCCGTGTCTGGGAATCTGGTTACAAAATAGGGATAACAGTTTTTTTTTATATTTTTGTATTCTTAATTTAATTTGAGATTAAAAAATAACGGCAGACTTTCTTTCGGAAAGTAATAAAATAATAGAAAAATAATAATTTAATAGGTATATGTATGAATAAATAATTAAATCAAATAATAAATTTTCTCAATGCAGCCATTTTGACTCTCTTGGCTATTGTAGTGTTAAGGGAGATTCAACGCCCCCTTTGTCCGTGCGTCCTTTTGTCTACCGACTCGTTCGCACTAAAACTGTGGAACAAGTAAAATTATCGAAATAGATGCTGTTGTTGTAAAAATTGAAAACTGATATCCATATGGACAAAAAAATTTGCGTGATAAGCAGGGACTTAATTTTTTAAGAATATAATTGCAATGAAACTATTACAATGCAACATGAATTTTTTTTGTTGATTATAATTATTATTTGCGACAATTAATTTTTAACTGTTATGAGAAACACATTTTTTTTCGTTCTTGATAATTATTATATTATTTTGGAATTTTTTGTTTTTACGTTGCTTTATAATTTTTATTTATTATGTTTTTATTTATATTACCGATAACTATTATTTTGAGAATTTTTTTTACGTTGCTTCATAACTTTTATAAAAAAAAAATTTTTACGTTGCCTTATCACATTTGAGTATGAATTGATTTTTAATTGTGTAGTGTGTTGTGTTGGTGGAAATCGGGTTTCTGCAGTTAATTTGCGTTTGGCAATTTGAAAAAATTTAAAATCAATTCATACCCAAAATGTGGTAATTCAAGGTAAACAATTTTTTTTTTTCAAAATAATAGTTATCGGCAACGTATTGTAGCGATGAGGCACTGTGCTGTGCTATGCATGAATAGCATACTTTTAGGCATGCACTTTGAAGTACGGCAAATTTGGTATAACTCGCTTGGTATAGTCCGATATGGCAAGGATGGTTCGCAAAGGAATGGGCTGTGCGAGAATGGTCGAGCGTTTTCCAATTGGAAGTTGCAAGAAACTTCGGCGCGATAAGAAAACTGGTATAAAAGCAGCAGTGTGCAGCGCAATGAGTCGAGTCTGGGTTGAGCAAGCAAAGTGGTAACAAGTGTAGATACAAGCGAAGTGTAAATCTGTAAATAAAGTAATTGTTAGTTTCTGACTGCGTTTTGCGCTGAATAATTGAAGTTGTTTTATTTTCAAACACAATCCAAACGAACCTTGGAAAACTTGAGCTTGAGCTGAACCTTTAAGAAAATCTTAAATAAAAGTTCATAACAGCAACATAAAAAAAATTTCTCAAAATAATAGTTATCGGTAACGTAAATAAAAAAGTCATAAATAAAAGATATGAAGCAATGTAAAAAAATCAAAATAATATTTATCGACAACGAAAAATATACTTGCTTCTTATAACAATTACTATGCAACTAAAAATATTTATTACATGATAATAGTTACAGGTCACGTAAAAAATTTCTTATTGGAAATAATTATTATAAAGCAATATTTTTAGAAAAATCTTTTTTTTTTGCAAAAATATGGATAATAATTATTTTAGGTCTCTGGTGATAATAAATTTGTTATTTTCTTTTTTATTATGGATTGAGCACAGCCATTTAACTCTTTATGGACAACATACGCTATACAACAGTTCAGTGGCGCACACAAGATTTAATTTTGGGGAGGAGATGTGCGTACAACTTTTGAGCCGAATACCATTTGAAATCATATTTTGTATCAACAATTTTGGTGTTTGGGGGAGGTTTGAACCCCCAAAGCCTCCCTGTGTGCGCCAGTGCAACAGTTTTACAATATTGAACATTTTGGTTCAAACTTTATTATTCCTGGATTCTTTAATACTGGATTTTATTAGATAATATACTGAAATTGTTTAGATTATGCTTTAAATTAGCGAAATTATCAGTTTTAAAGAAAAAGAAAAATTATTAAAAAAACAATTTAAAAAACCCTTCATTATTTTATGATTTTTAATAGCAGTCACTCTGGGTTCATCTGAAATATTTGTTTACTTCGGTGCTAAAAAATGTACCCCAACTCACTTGAACTCAGTTCACAAAAAATTATATTCACTTTTATTCGATTTTCTCACTAAACCACAATAAAACAGAATTGCGACGACGTATGAGTAACTTTTTTTAGTCCCGTGGACATTTACGCAAAGGATGATTTTAGAGCTGTGAATACAACAGTTTATTTAGTGAATAGTGAGTAATTTTGACCGAAAGACAGCAAAAGGGTTAAATAAACTGAGTTTGAATACTAAGAACCAACAGTTAAGCTTCCACGTAGGCCACTGCAACTGTTACAAAAAAATCAAAAAAAACTCCAACCAAAACACAAATAACACAGACAACTGAATACAACAGCGACCGAAGGCAACTGAAATAACGTCACAACAACAACAACAACAACAACAACAACCACTGACAACTTAATATGCACATAGATGACTCGAACTTTTCGGCCAACCCAAATAAATAATTTGAATTTTGCATCCAACCAGCACACTGCCACATTTTCACCGATTGTGTTTTTGGATTTTATTTTTTGCAGCAGGTGGCAGCGCCGCTCAACAGCTGAAGGGCAACCAGGAGGACCCGTGCAAGGTGAAGGGGCGCGTCGTTGGCGACGAGGTCTACTGCGATCGCTACTGGGAGTGCGTGAGCGGCCAGCCGGAGCTGTACGACTGCCCCAACGGACTCGTGTTCGCGGGCAAACATCGCGGCGTCACGGAGGGCTGCGACTATCCGTGGCGGGCCGACTACTGCGACGGCAAACAGTTAGCAAGTGAGTAGCGTTCAATTCTCAATTTAAATATTAGTTACTTGTGGCTGCCCCAGTTGAGGTTGGCAGCTGCACGCGCCCTGTTTGCAGTTTGGCGTGTTGCGGCTATTTAAAAGTTCACTGTTGCATGTTGCACTTTTGTACAAAAACAACAAGCGGGAGCGAATTGCGGCCGACACATATTGAAATGTTGTTATCGAATGTGGCACGTGCTGTTGCGGCTTTGGCTTCCACATCAGCCATGGCACTTGCAACGATGGGTGCGGTTGTGTTGTTGCACGCAAAGTGCTTGAAAAGTTTTAGCGTGCAGTGCCAATTCGCGTCAACTTTTTTCGCAGTGATTGCGAGTGGCAGTGCCCTTTGCGTTGTGGGGCTAATTGTCAGAGCACATTAAACCGTTTCAACTCTAATCTATCGACATATGTTGGCATAATTGAAATATTTCAGTGCAAGTGCATGTGTCATGGTTCGCTCGTTGCGATTGCAGCGACGCACAGTGTCGCGAGTGGGGCCAAAAATTTTTTAAATCAATGTTACAAAATGACTAAAATGAATATGACAGTCGACAGATAATATCTCAACTAAGATATTCCATTTTTATGTAACTTCAAAGTTGATGTTAAAAAATACGCATTCGTTTCAAGTTTTTGGATAATTCTTTATGCTGAATGAAAAATCAAATAAAAATATAATTCGTGCACTAATATAGTCACGTTATATATTAAATAAAACTTTGGAATTTTTCCTGTATGGCTGTACTATTTTTTGGCTTGTGCTTTGAAATAACTGTGAAATCCCGTAACATTGAAAAATTACGTTTTTCGGTTTGCTTCTAACGAAGAACCAAAAGTTAGGTGGAAAAAAGTTTAAAAAACGTCAAAAACACTTTTTTAGTTCCAACCCTAAACTACTCAAAAAAAATACTAAAAATACGTGATTTCTTCGAAGTGTGGCGTAAAGCTGAATCCAGAAAGCGGTCAATAAAACTTGATTTTCTTATAAATTTACTTAAAGATAAGACGGGCGTTGATGTTAATCATGAACAAAAGCAAAATTTGCGGCTACTTGATTTAAAGTTTGCCAAATTTTGGGCCTCCACCAGCCGGGCAAATGTTGTTTTTAACCAAAAATATTCCGACTGGCTTGACTCTAATTTCGACCTTCGTCCCCACCTAAAAATTTACTTTTTGTAGTGGCACCTATAGTAAAAAATAGTGATTTTTTCGAAGTATGGAAGCACAATGAAAGTAGTGGCAAAGCAGCTGCTGCAATGATGAACTATATAAAGGACAGGGTTGGCACTTGTTCGTATCATCAAAAGTAGGCCCACTTTAAAATCGAAACATTTATACCAAAATATGGTATCACAAGCTGACAAAATTAATAAACGAATTCATAGGGGACAAGTTTTGGCCACTTAATAAATAAGCTCCAGCTGCCACGCCCACTTTTAAAGTTTTAGAAAGCTTACCAATTAAAATTGCATCGTTCAACGAGTATCGTAAACAGCCTTCTAAAAATATCTACAGTTTTAGTTGTAGTAAAATACGAATATGTTTGAAAGTGGGCGTGGCAGACCGCCATTTTTAGTGTGAGCATTTAAGTCATTATTCTAAGCTCAAATACAAAATTTCATAATTCTATCACTAATATTAAGCAAGTTATTTTAATATAACAGTTCTTTTCGTATGGGAAGTGGGCGTGGTAGTGGTCCAATTTTAATGATTTTTTGTAAATTTCTTAATTTCCACCACGAAAAAAAATCGCACCAAGTTTCATCGAGATAGGACAACGCTAAGTATTTTTGGCCACGGCTTATATGGGATCGTGACACTGTGCGACGTGTTGATGCGGCGCCAATTGGTGGCCCACTCGACTGCGGCGAGTCCTTCAGTCGAGTGGCGCACTCGCGGTGGCGCCACAGTCGAACGTGAACATTTTGACGTGTTAAAGAATGAATGAACATTGTACAGGGTTATCCATTTCGTTGCGTTCACAATGTGTGCGTCAATAATGCACGACTAGTGTGCACAGTGGTGCTTCGTCAATCTATTAGCATGCGAACTGTTGTGTTTGTCATTTGGTAAAACCAGCGCTTTTGCAATGTAATCCACCGCAACTTACACCAGACGAACAACCACTCAGCGCTGAAATACTGTCATTTCTGCGGGTACGAACGACTCGCACACAGATCCGATTGATACTTTCAATTGCTATTCAATTCCACACAACACGAAGCTGTTGTTGCGAAGCTCATTTCGCGCGTAATTCGCATTTGAATATGGAAACGTTCGTTCGGCTGTGGGCAGCGAACGCACTTATGGCTGGTTGCTGGCTCGCTGTAAAGTGACCTACACACACACTGATCCACTTACCGAAAAGACACACACACACACACACACATCGGAACATAAAAACATGCCCATGTGTTCGATGTGTAGCCTTGTTCGATGTGCGTCCGTGTGGCATTCGGCATAGATTGTACAAAAATCCCATTAATGACAATTTATGGCTGCCAGCAGGACAACACAATCGCCAGCCGGCACTTCGACACACGAGAACAACATTTCAATTTCGATTTGATTTTCGCAATTTGCCTCAATTTCGCCGGCATGTTTGGCAATTCATTGCGTATGCCGCAAAGCGCTCCGGTTTTCCGTCTAGTTTTGTTGCTTTGTTGGTGTTGGGTTTGGTCGATCTCACTTTTTTGTATGTTCTTTTCTAATGTTTTCCGCACGCACAGATGGACCCATTTCGACGGAACACTGCGACTGGCTGTATGGCATCTTCGGACACGAGACATCCTGCACGCGCTACTGGACTTGCTGGAACGGCACCGCCACCGAGCAGCTCTGCATCGGCGGTCTGCTCTACAACGAGAACGCGCACAGCTGCGACTGGCCGGAAAACGTCGACGGCTGTCAAAAGCATCGTAAGTAGTGGGCGTGTGCGAGGCAAAGTCCGAGTGGCAACCTGTGCGGCCATGTTAAGCGATTGCAATTTTGACAATTCGCACACACACACACACAATTTTTGCAACAACACCAAAAGCAATATATGAATATGCTTTTGTTGTTGTTGCTTACATTGCTAACTGCTAAAGTGTGCCTGCCGGAATCGCAATCGCAATGGCGACAGCTTGCGGTTGCGCTCGCTTCCCGCTTGCTCGCCACCTGCGTTCAGGTTGACGTGTTGCACGCATAATGACATTTCCATCTATGCAACAAATCTGTATGTACGCGTGTGTGCTTCTGCTTTCAGCGCTGTGCAACGAAGACGCCAACGGTAATGTGCCGCTGGGCAAATCCTGCAACCGTTACTGGCAGTGCCAGGGCGGCTATCCGCGCCTGCAGCGTTGTCCCGCCATGCTCGTGTTCGATCGGCACTCGCTGCGCTGCGTGGTGCCGCCGACGGAGGAGTGCGATGTGCCCACAACGCCCGCGCCACTCGACGGCGAGGGCGAGAGCAACAATGTCGGCGTCGGTGGTCAGCTGTCAAAGGACGAACAGGAACGAAAGGTGAGTAGGAAGTGTGATGCCGTGATTTATGCACTTTGCATATCCCGTTGCGCGATATGTGTTTGTATGTGTGCGTTTGTGTGTGTGCTTACAACTAGTATTAACATACTTTGCGTCTGCCAATTGATTGATTAGACTGACGAGGTGACTTCTTGGCTGGCTGACAGTCTGTTGGCTCGATGTTGCTTTTAATAATCGTTGCTGGTAAATGATTGAACGAAATTTCGAAGCGAAGGATATTTGCAATTTACAATTTGCGATTTGCATACTTTCCCACAACTCTTCAGCGCTGTGTGGGGAGGTCAAGTGGAAGTAGAAGCCGAACTTTATAAGTAGGGGAAACTGGGGTACATTGGACACCTTTTTTTTAACATATATTTCTCGAAACGTGATTGATTAATTTAAAAAATCAATGCTGCTTTCTCAAAAGTGATTATTGAATTTTGGAAATTTAATGTTATTTTTTTATACAGAAGATTTTGCTCGTTATAATTTCATATTTTTTGAAAAAAGTCATTTTGTCAAATGTACCCCAGTCAAGGGGCGCATTTGACTTTGGGAGGGGAATATTTGACATCTATATTTGTGAAAGAAAATAAAATCGCTTCTGATTAAAAATAAGCAAAATTTCGTTATATATTTTTTAATATTTCATTTTTCGCGAAGGAAAAAATAAATAATAGATATTTCATTTATAAGGCTCTAGTTAACAAAAATTTAATTAATTAATTTAAAATGAATTAATTTAAAAATAAATAATAGATATTTCATTTATAAGTCTCTAGTGAACAAAAATTTAACACAAACAAAAATTAAAATTTGGATAAAAATAAACTCATTTTACAAATATTTGGACAAGTTAATCTTAAAAATATATTTTGTACGACAACGTGAAGTTGAAGGCGGATTTTCTGGAATTGGCAGTTTTAACTCGATTTCGCTACGCATAATGTGCCCCATTCAAAAATGCCAAATGTACCCCATATGCTTTATTTTACTTGATTTAATTTTCTTACCTAAAATACTTTAATGACCTTTAATTAGCAACATTTTTCGAAATAATAGAAAATAATGTAAGTAAAATTAGTTTACCACTTTGAGATTTGAGATTTATTATGGTTTCCCGAAAAATCTTTTCATGGATGCTCTTTTTCAAATAATAATAACGAGGATGACAGGATTTTTCCTACCTGATCCTTAAACCATCACCGATTTCTAACACATTTTTCAGTTGTATATGCAATAATAAAGTAGCAGAAGCTCTTTAATGCCTCAGTGTGACTATTTGAAGAAGACGCTTGAACTTTGACGCAGACTTAGACATGTTTAAATTTTTATAATATTTAATTGTGAAATAGAAAAGACGTAATGACAGAAAATGGGGTGAAATATGAGCGGAAGTGGTAGCAAAAACAAACAAAATAAATGAAAATAAGAAAAATAGGAAAATTATAAGAGCAAGGCCTCAACTAAAGATAAAAAATAATGTTAGACATAAAAAATAAAAACAATTAGCAATGAATTCAAAGAAAAGTTTGGTTTAGGCAATTGCAAGTATTACTCATACGCCCAGTTGGACAGTTGAAGTACTTTTCCTTTCTATGAGTTCTGATTGCAGTAGTGATAACTTATAAACGTTGAAATTTTGAATAAATATAAAATACAAAATAAAAGAAAGCCTAATGACACTTCAAAATGGCGGTGTTGCCAGATGAAACAATAAAATAATAAATAGTAGCGACTTTTGTTGACGAAACTGCACGAATTTTTTTGCCTAATTTATTGATTCGAATACGCCGGAAACTTTTATTTGAAGAAACTTTTTGTGATGTAGTTAGTTAGATTATGTGACCGTTTCAAAGGCAATATTTAAGTAAAAGAGCTCAGTGTTTTGCTTCCCTAGTCACTGTCCACATTCGAGTACCAATTGGTCTTTCTTAAGAATCGTAATCGCATTTTTGGCGGCATTCTAGATCCGTCAGGCAAGTTTTACCCCATGAAACGGAAACGCGTTCTTTTTAGTGCTGATCCTTTGCAAAGGAAAAACACTTTCTTCGCCATCTTCGGCTCTGTAGCTTCGGCTGTCATTGTAAACATGGTGTCGTGTTGACCAATGTGGAAAAGCTCAGTTGTGATTGCAACCACCAACACTAGAAGAATTGTTCCGGATTAATTCTTTGAATCAATCAGACGATCGTTGGCCCAATCTGTCCTGCAGTCTGGCATATTTGTTAATGGAGTCATCGTGTGTTTTGTTTTAGGAGTTTATGTGGTTTGGTGAAAAATGCATCGCACATTGTTCCGAGTCTAATTATGAGTTCCTTTTCGAGACGTTGATTTAATGTTCAGTGAGAAAAAGGACATTCTTAGCAAAGTTTAGTTCTTTTCCTCGAAGCTTGGTTACACCATGAAAGATGGAATGCTCCCAGACAAGTAAGCCTTCTGGCCATCGCTAAACAAGGAGCAATCCAGGCAGCTACTCAACTTAAACTTTAACTCTATAAGCTCAGTGGTTTTTGTGCTCAAAGTTCACTGAATAATGGGGAGACACGCTGAAAGATTGGTGTTGCCACAAAACGACTTTTGGCGCGAGAAAGAAGAAACGGTCTTCCTTCTCCTCCTCCTATGTTCTTCTTTTTACTCCAGCATAACCGATTTTTCAACTCTCTTGATATAAGGAATTCATATTGAAATGCTCGCGGTTCCCAGCGTCGCAAAAACTGAGTAGCACCACACCACTGTGGTATCATAGGGAGCCATTTATTTGTGCTTAAGTGGGCTTTTTCAGTATAAAACTCCGACTTTAACTTAATCTGAACTAACCTAACCTAACTTAAATAAGCCTCCTTCTAGAAATGGTGAACAGAAACACAGAAGATGCTTCAGGATCATGCGATATTGTAATCAAATAGATTTGCCACTTTTGGACAACTGCAACTTGGCGTGATTCGCCAACCCTTTTAACCCACTATGAGTCATATTAAGCCATTTCCTATGCCTACAATTTTTTTTTTGTTGTAACGTGACTATATACTTTCAGAACTGAAACACGCTGACCTGTTATTCTTTTTCATTGTCATTTGTTCTTGCGGGTGGCTCGTTCTCCAAAGTCTACTTTACATATATTTCACAGCCATTCTGCTGTCTGTTGCACGGCTGACTCAGCGGCAGCTGTCAATGCCATCTGTTGCCACAAATGCACACAGCTGTGTGCATTTCGATGGAAAAAAATAGTTTTCATTTTCATTTATTGTCAGCGGCATTTTGCATTTTGCACGCGCCAACATTGCAAATGTCAATGACAGCAGCACGCAGCATGTTGTCAGCATGCTGCGACTCTCACTCCCACGACGACTGCTGCTGTGTCTGCGAATGCGCCCGTAGCGCAATCGCTGCCAACGGTTATCGTCGGCGACACTGTTATTGATGACAGCGACGCTGAAGACAAGATGCGGCAGCAACACAGGCGCGCGGTTGCATTTGTTCCTGTCAGTGTTGCCAGATCAGGAGATTGCCTCCTAGATTTAGGAGATTCTTGGCCTTTTAGGAGAATCTTTAGGAGGAAGAATTGTTTAGGAAAAGGTTTAGGAGATTTATATTTTATGATAGGGGATTTTTCTGATCCTTAGTGAATTTTTAGGAGATTTTTGAATAACGAAGTATGTATTGGATGATGTATTGGAACACTGGCAACAAAACATATTTTGACATCACGGGTGATTGATTTCGTTGAACTCATGACCACTTTTTTTCGTATACAGCCTTTATTTTAATAGCCAAAGCATCTCATTGTGTTAAAAATTTTTAAGCTTACAAAATGTAAGCTCGTTCTATCTCGTTCTCACTTATTTCTGGTACCATGAAATCCCGCCAAAAATTGCACTTTTTATTTAATTCATTTGTTATATGTGTTGTGTTTGTTGTTAAGCTGAAGATGAATAAAAAAAGGCTGCATTAAAAAAAATTATATGTATATATTTTTATTTTTTTATGCAAAGTTTCATTCCTTTTAAATTACGCAAATTATAAAACAATTTTAGGAGATTTTTTAACTTTTGGGAGGAAATTTGGGTATTTTTTTAAGAATTAGGAGAACATCTTTTCAGGTATCTGGCAACACTGGTTCCTGTTGCCATTGTTGCTGTTGTCACTTCTGCCGAAGACAACATTAATCGACATTTAATCATGTCGAATGCTAACGCCTTGCGTGCAACTACTGCATCAGCAACAACAACAACATTATGGGGAATAACAGCTGCAAAGAAATTGCTGGCGTATTGCAGGCAGCCGCAAGATTTGAAGGCGCAAGTTTAGTTGTTGCCGTTGTGAGTGAGAGAGAATGTGCAGTACTGTTGTTGATGACAGCGATGACAACAACAACACACACAGTTGAAATGAAGCACCTAACGCATGAACACAATTTGAAGAATATCTTCATTTCGAGCATTCAGCGACTGGAACAGTGGGACAAAATGTTAGTGTTGTTGGGATCGAAAGTGGTTTGAACAATTTTTTGGACATTTCTTCCCTTTTGATGGCCATTTGATGAAGCGATTACTATGCAACACCTACACCTCATCGATGACGCAGTGATTTGGCTTGGGGCAGTGACTTAAAAATAGGGGTTGGAAATAATTGTCAGTTATGCAGTTGAAGTCGCCAAAGCGCTAAATGACAAAAGCAAAAAGTGGATAAGTGCCTTCGATGGTGAGATAGCGCACGTCGTCAAGTTGGTCTTAGTATATTTTTCTGTGCTCTTGATTGGCGCAGTAAAATCATATTTGAGTGACTAAAGGCCATGCGAAATGTGTTCGGTATCAGCAACAAAAGTAATGTCACGCTTCTCCTTCCTCGTCAACTCAATTTTGCGGCACCTTACGTTTGGAGCGATTTATCTGTCGCCTGTCTATGCTCCCATCTGTGTGGCTTATCGCTCTGACCGCGTTGCTATCTGTCTGGGCAAGGTTCGGTTTCTTATTGCTATTCTTGTTGTTTCAGCCTTCTTTTGGCTAAGATTATCTTGTTGTGCTTTCGTAATCATTATTTGTACTTTAATGCAGCTGCGGGTTATGAACGCGGAGTGGAGTTTGGAGTTTAAGTAGTTGCCTTCGGCCATGCCGCCTTGGCGCCGCTGCCACTTGTGACTGCATTTTGTCAGTCTTATCCTTCCGCGCTGGCAGCTCTTGACTGCATTGTTGCTGCGGGCGCATTGTTAATAATGCGCTTCGAGCTCAAATACGTGCGACGGCCGCATTGTCGTTGGCTGAGCATTAAGCCAAATAAAATATTAAATTTAATGCAACCAAGTTGTGGTGAAAAGTTGTGATTTCTTATTCGTACTTTTTGATTTTGTTCCTTCAGTCACATCAAAACTATGGACTTTATATTTTATGGTTGCCGTGACGGTGCCGGTGCGTTGAATTTTCACTTCACCTCAGCCTTGAAGAGTTTCAAGAAAATAATTGCAAGTTATGTGTCCACGTGCGCCGCCTGCCAGCCAGCGAGCGGAAGTTGCAGACAGCTGCGGACAGCATTAACGCTTCCGCTCGAATGACTTTGCTCGCTCGAGCCGTGCGACTGTATTGAAATATGCCGGTGTGATATTTCCTGCATTTGCGGCTGAATTGGCGCACATTGAGAGCGCAGCAGTGAGCACAATGCCAAAGCGTTTGCCACCGAAGCAGAAGCGCGCGCCTCAAACCCGGCCGCCAGCGCAGCCACGCGACGCTGTATAGAATATTTCATATTGAATAAATTGAATGCCTTCGGCGTGCTGACGAAACGATGGCAATTGCAATGGCGATGGGGATCGACAAGCCAGCAAGTCGACGCGGCACAGCGACTGCCGCACCGGCTGGAAGCAGGAAGTTGCAACTTGCGCCAACTTTTCAATTTTTCTTCTGTCGCGCACTTCACTAGTTTTATGTTGTTTTGCATTTGATTTTTTTTTGCAAGGACATAATCGTACAAAACGGGAAAATGCTGCTAACAATTTTCATGGCACACCCCGTTGCCGCCCAGCCGGCAACCGCATCGCCCACATTGCTGCGCCGTTGCCTGGGTTACACTTTTCGATATGACAGCATTTTAGCCAAGCAGAAAAAAGTTTGAGTGGGCGCTGAATTGGGGGCTGCATTGAATAGAAATGTTGGCGACAGCAGCGACACCGAGCGGAAAAATTTCTCAAAGGAGACAATTTTCAATTTCCGCTTCAAAGCGACGATATCGGCGATATTCGATATTGCTTTAGTGCAGCGCAGGAGAATCAAAGTGAGTAGCAGGAAAGCAAGTTACAGGGAGCAAAATACATTGTATATGACAAATACACGCCCACACACACACACAGACACCGGCGCACTCAGTCGCACGTACACTTTTTGCTGCATGAAGGTGCAAAGCGAGTGGCAGGTTGAGTGCCGATGTGGCGGGTTGAGGTTTGCGGGGCTGCATTGAAACATTAAACTGTATACAATTTTTGTGTTCATTTTCTGCATATTTTTTGCTCGGCGCATTTCACGCTCTGTGTTTGGAAAGTCAATTTGAGGCAGCAGCGAGCGCAGCGGCTGTGGCAGCAAAATTTCAAATTAAAATCCGTACGAAAATTAAATGCAAATATGTCTTTGTTGAGTTCTCTTCGCAATTGGAGGAGGTATTCAGGTTGTTGTTGTTGTTGTTGTTGACGCAATTTTTCAAGATTTCTCACAATTAAACGCGCAAGTTTTGGACGAACGGAAATTAGTTTTTACAGTCAATGCGTGTACTTTTTTTCGTTGAATTATTGGTTTGAGGTGGCTGAGTAAGTTGAATGCAGATATTACTGAAAATGTAAAAAAATTAAGCTTACCAAGGAGTTTCTTTTTCTTTCTATTGACGAAAGAAAAGGTTTTTCGAATACAGTCAAACATCCTTCAGTCAGCCTACTCAAAGCAGAAACCACTCTGGATCACTTTGTTACATAGAAAATGGGTCATATAGAACTGATATTTTTACTTTTTTTACTTAAAGTAGAAAAGGAGGCAGAAAATATACCTCACCTACTTTGCACCTGTCCTGATTTATCCGGAAAAAATGAACTATTTTGGCAACTTCTCCTTCGATAGTCTAGGGGATCCAGCTCATAAGACAATTCGCTGTCTACTAAGTTTCGTAAGAAGTTCCAATTGGTTCAATTAGTGAGCGAATTTGGCCTGACTGCATGTGGTAGCACAATGGGCCGTCACACAGTGTCGCGAGTCCATAGTAGTGAGGGACAAAAATAGAAGGAATAGTCGTACGGCAATAAGATTGTGTACATATGATTTTGTTATAAAGAGAAGTTAATACACCAAAAATTACTTCAATCGCCCCACGGACACGCCCACCTCCCATACAAACTAAATGCTAAGTTTACAGTATCTCGGAAACTATAAAAGATATATTGATGAAATTTGGTACAGCTCGGTCTCATATCATCAATATAAAAGTATATATTTGATCAACATACAAATACGCTTGTCATAAAAAAGGAAATATTGAAAAAACTACAAATATCTGTGCATTCTTATAAGTAAGTACGTAATATCAAACCCAAATACAAAATAATAACACCTCCTATTGAACTCAGAGCATATATGTATTTCCATTAAAAATTACAGTTTGTTAATTTGTACTGCTAGGATAATCGGTGTTCTATCATGAATTATTGGAAATTAAACCCTCTTCATCTATTTTCGACAAAATTTCAAAACTCCTTTCTACAACTTCCTCAGATATTATATTGCAGTATATCTGAGTTTCGGTTTTCATATTTAACTTTAACTTTCCTATTAACTGCTATAATTGGTTCTGAAGACATTAAAAAGTTTTTCTTCTTTTCGAAAGTTGCCTTGATTCGATGGCAAGCCACCCAGTATTACTGAAGCCTTCCATCGAATCTACCTTTTTTTTTTGTAATTTTTTAAATGAAGTGGAGTTTGCATATTGTTACAAATAAAAATTTATAGCTCAAGCGAAGCGCAGCAGTGGTCGCTATGTTTTCCTGCCAACCATGCTGAAAAAAGGTCCCTATTTTTTATTGCATACGTTACTGAAAATGTTGAGTTTCTTAAAAACGTGCAAGTTTGTGCAGCTAAAGTCAATGGTTTCTATTAATACATACTTTCAGCTATATCACACTGTAAAATCTTGAAGTAGTAAGGAGTAGTTTTTTTTTTAAGTTTATCTAAAGTTTGCTGACATTGCACTTTTATTCCTACGAATTGACGTTTCTTCAAATAGCGGTACAAGGAATATGGAAAGCAAAACAAAAGAGGGAAAGCTTTCACAGAGTTGCAAAAATAGGATATTTTTAGAATATATTTACTTAACATAAGGTTCCATGGGGAAATTTTTCAATAAGAGCCCTCGAACTTACATTCAACAAATTGCAATAATTTCTACCCAAGCCACCAACCTTCACAAAGTGCAACTTTCCATCGGTATATAAATTGGTATTTTTAAAATTCGTTTTCACATTTGAGTAAATTGAGGTATTTACTTCAGTACTACAAACTTATTTTTCTACATTTACGACATTCATTTTTTGGATTTTTGTCCCTACTCGCGACACTGTGCGTCGTGGTCTAAGTGTGGTCCTCCTCCCACAAAGATTGGTTTTAGCGAACTTGTACAAGTTTCATAAAAGAAACTAACTTCAGATAAGATAAGTAGTACTGAATTTATTGCGCGTCAAATCTGATCATCTCACAACCTGCAAAGTTCTACTGAACTTTTTCCCCCCTGACAGGGAACAGCTGGGGACCATTATTGGTTTTATCGGTTACAGGTCATTGTTCAATGGGCACCTATGCAAAAAGTTAAGACATATTTTGCAAGGATTTTTGCCTGGATGAGGAAGAGAACGAAGACTTACTTCGTCTTTTATGCACTCTGGGAGAAGAAATATTCACCCTGGATAAGATCTTTTTGAAGGACCTAAGGGATTTAGCCGATAAGACATTTACAGTTTATTTAGCTTCGTTGGCTCTGTTAGTAAAGGGTGATGATTTCAACAAATTGTGATACCACAATGGGCCCTTTTAGCCTACTGAACCTACTGAACACGCAGCTATACTTTCAATTTGATCACTGAACACAGGTAACTGATGTCTAAGTTATTAGTGAGAGAATTTTTTTCTTTCTTTTGTCCTAAATATGTTTTAGGTACTTTATCTCGCTGCGAAATTTCATTGACATTTCATTGATTGAAAAAATTACTTATAGATATATAGATTAAAAATGAATTAAAGTTGAAATTCCAGCAGCAAATTTTGTTCCTTGTAAAGAAAATGAGAATTAATATTCATTATAAGGAGATCAAAATACACTTACAGGGTCATTCTGGCAGCTATCTTTCAACTCCCCACAATCTTTCGAAGTAGAAACGTTTTTCCTGAGATAGTTTGCTATTCTGGCCACTACCTTCAAAACTTTTTTCTGTAACTTGAAAGATAGATTGAAAGATTTGGGTTCGTTTTTAGTTCTTCAGGGCTATTCTGGCAGTAACTTTCAACTGCTCAGAATCTTTCGTAGTCGAAACGATTTTTGTAAACACTTTGGCTATTCTGACTATCTTGAAAGCTTTTCCGTCATGCAAAGTACAGATTGATAGATAGAAGATTTCCCTTAGAGCCGCCTTTCAGCTCTAAACTGGCTTAAAATTATGATCAAAAGATTTAGTAAAAGTGGATAACGATTTAGAAGTAATGGCGGAGGACGTTCAATGTGCTTTTCAAAATACTGGTGCTTTGTTCAGGACCAAAATATGTCAGGTATGTCAGTCTATAGATTCATACATCTAAATTTTATTCTATTTCAAAGTTCTGGAAATTCTTCCAAAGTTCAAAATAGAAAATTTAGTTAAAAGGAGACAATTTTCCTCTTTCATTTGGTACCCATACCTTCATCATTGCACTACAAATATTAAAAAAAAGATTTTAAATGTGTATGTCCTTAAAATTTTAAAGTCTTTTAAGAAGGAAGGACCTTTAAGAAGGGTCAGAAAATGAAAAGCTGACTATGCAAGGATACTATAAATGACCCCTAGTTTCATGTCTATATCAACATTTGGATGGGTCTCGGCAAAAAAAATTGTTTCGCACGATGTAATAAATGTAACTGGTTTTTCGAAGATTTTTCGAAAACGCTTCTTAAAAAAATTTTTCAATTTTCAGTTTCGAATCCCGTGGCCCAAAGTTAGTCTAGAAAATACTTTTGTTTTTAGGTGCACGCGAAGGACCCATTTTTTGTCGAGTAGTGTAATCTTTCAACTATCTTTGTCAGAATAGATCTGCTAGTAAGACGAAAAAGTTGTGTTCTTGAAATCAACTCGAATAGAAAGAATCTATAGGCAGAAGATCGCTAAAGATGGAATTCGAGCCCTCGACAATTAGACCAACCACTTACCCATGTTTTTGGCCATGTTTTCTCACTAAAAAAGCCTTTTTTTTGCAAATTTTTTACGCTCAAAAAGAAGTTCAAGTCATTGAGCATTTCCATTTAAAACTTTATTTTTAAAACAGTTGCACTTTCATACTAAACTGCAGGGTTTCCAAAGTGTTTCAATTTTTGTGGGCACGCCCTTTACATGTAATCAAAGGAAAGTGTTTGGTGATTTTGCTGATTTCTGCAGAACCGTTTTTTTGATTTTTGATTTAAATGCAACAATGAAAATTCAGCGCCAGCACGACGATGTTTTTGCCACCGAAATTCCGGCAGTAATTTCGTAACTGGATATTTGGCAATTACGGCGTTGCCTTCGTTTTCGCAGTTTCTTTGCCACATCGAGCAATTCGCTCGCAAATTGCAGCCTGTGGCGGCGTTGTTGGATTGCGGCTAATGCTCGTACAAATTGCATTAATTAACACCAATTAATTGAAGGCAACAGGGACATTAAGTGCACTTGTATGGGTGGAGTAGACGACTTCCTGCTTAGCGCGAAAAGTCTTAATTAAATAATTAAAAAAATGGCATCTTCTTACGGCGCTCGGACTGCTTTAAGTTGTGACCAGCAGCAGGCGCACAGTGGTGCAAAAGTACAGAGCAGCTAGCAGACTTTTCGTCACAAACGATAACATTTTATTTTATTTATTTTATTTTATTTATTTTATTTATTTTATTTATTTCATTTATTGTATTTATTTTATTTATTTTATTTATTTTATTTATTTTATTTATTTTATTTATTTTATTTATTTTATTTATTTTATTTATTTTATTTATTTTATTTATTTTATTTATTTTATTTATTTTATTTAGTTTATTTAGTTTATTTATTTATTTATTTTATTTATTTTATTTATTTTATTTATTTTATTTATTTTATTTATTTTATTTATTTTATTTATTTTATTTATTTTATTTATTTTATTCATTTTATTTATTTTATTTATTTAATGTATTTAATTTATTTATTTTATTTTATTTTATTTATTTTACCTTATTTATTTTATTTATTTTATTTATTTATTTAATTTATTTACTTTAGTTGTTTTATTTTTTTAATTATTTTTTTTGTTATTATTTTTTATTATTATTTTTTTATTTGTTTTATTAATTTTATTTATTAATTTTAATAATTTTAATTAATCATTTATTTTAATTATTTAATATTTATTTATTATATTTTATTTTTACATTAAATACTGCTTTAAAATTTCATTTTTTTAAGTTAGTGTCTATAACTTTGTGGCTTCTTGATCTTTTATTTCTGATTTAATTGCACCATTTCAAATGTTGGCTCCAATGTGCGGCGTACAATGGTCGGCATGTTTATTTATGAAGAAATTCTTTTCGCTCTGCCGGTGCCAGCGCCGGTGTTGGCACTGCGCGTATTTGCTGTAAACACAACTCAGGCGTTTTTCTTGCTTTTGGCTAGTACGACAAGATGCTTTTATGTGTGTGTGTGTTTGTTGTTCCTTTTCATTTGTATCCCTTTTCTTGTTGTCTTTGGGGCGTGGGGCGCTTCCTTCCGCCTGGCCGCCACTGACTGCACTTGTCTCAATTTGTTTAATTCCATTTGTTTTCATATCTGTTTTTTGTTTTTATTTTTATGTTTTTCTACTTTCCGGTGTGCAGCTGGCCAACGAAGGTGTGCCGCCGTTGCCGTTGCAGAGTAAAAATTTCCAACGTGCAAGAAATTAGAGACGCAAGCCGAACGGCGGTTTCGTGCAGGAGCACTGCAACAACGCAGCAAATCACAAACAAGCAACAAAACAAAGTGGCGCTAAGGATAATAAGCAACAAAAACAATAACAATAATAATAATAATAATAGCAACAACAAAAACAGCAGCAGCATCAGCTACATCTACTATAACAACAAATTCAACAGCAAACTGGGACAACATAAAAATAACAACAACATCAACATTAACGCCAACACCAACAACAATCACTGTCAACAATAATAATGGCAACATGAAATAACAAAAGCGATTACAACAAAAACAGCAATGTTATCAGTTACGCATAGCGTAAAGTTTGCATAAATTCCATTTCCCCATTCCCGTTTTCCATTTTCCATTCCTGGCGCGTGTTGGCAACGACCGAGCATTGCAATTTTTTTTTAATCGCTTCAACGCGTCTACAACAACAACAACAATAACGATAGCATCAACGTTAAGCTGTTCGCACCCGCCATCAGCAGTCAGCTGCCAGCTGCAACACTAGCATCGTATAATAAACACAACAACAACAACAACAAACTAACCACAACCATATCGTCTGACAGTTTATCGGTGGCCGAATCGCGCCATATCGCTGGACTCGTTATTATCAACCGTTGTCGCAGCCAACCTTAACCCGAACACAAACAACAACAACAACAACAACAACAACACCATCAATGACATTTCACGCGCCCACCACACCCACAACGGTGGCTGTGGCCCCACTGCACCCACAACCGTCGCGTCGTAGACAGCAACTTTGAACAATTTCCTTTGGTTTTGTCGCCTCACCGCATTTCAGGCGTTCACTTTCGTGTCACTGGCCGTGTGACCTTTCCAAAATCCTACACGTTTCTCCCCCCTTCCGCCCTCCGGTGTTTATTCTCACATTTTGAACAGCGGCGCGAAAAAATGGTCGCGTCCCATTAAAGGAGCAACGCAAGAAATGTGGCTGAAAAATTTCTCGCTCAAGTTGGTTTTTACAAAATTCAGCCGCTGGCATTTCATTAACCGCTCGCCGACAGGGTGCGCCCGACTAACGGGCCGTAAGCGTAAACAGAGTTTAACTGTATTGTAGAGCGTAAGTATTGACATACGAACGATTTGTAAATTAAAACAAATACACAAATAAAGAAGATTGTTTTCAATAAAAAGCGACAATTCGCTCAACAACTCAATGATGCTGTCTTGTTTTTGGGTGTGGCTACTTGTGGTCTTACAGAGGGAAGGTTTTAGTTTTACGAGCAATTTTTCGTAGGCTCAGCGCCGGTTCAAAAGAAAAAAAAATGTATACAGTTTTCTCGTTTTTTATTTAAATTTTGTAACAAAACAAATCCTTAACTGAACAAATAAAAAAAATTGTTTTTAATGGATAAATATTAGGTACTTAAACAAATTTTAATTTTTTTATACCACAACGTTGCTCACAAGCAACTTCAGCAACTTAGCGGCCGAACGGAGGAATGTGGCCAATTAAAATTTTGCACAAAATTTCTTCACGTAAGCAATTTCTAATTTAGATATAAAAAAATGAGTTTCCACTGAAACCCAATGGGGGTCGAAAAGGTTAATTAAAATACGTACGAACATAAAAAAAAATATATAAAAATATGTAAACTTCTTTAAAGAAACTTTAAATACGACTTGGTGCTAGAAGGAATAGGGGCGTTTTTTTAATATTTTTCGCACCTCTGCAACCGCAGTCATTCTTTGCTGAAGATAATAAACCATGGTCAGAGTGACTAATAAAACATATTTTCTTACCTGAACAAATACAATACGACTTGGATTTTAATGTTGTAAATGTTGTTGTTGTAAATATGAATGTTGTGCAAATGTTTTCTTCAACAATTTATCGAATGGATAAAAAATATGAAACTAAGCGAAAAGCGTTACGAGAAAGTATGTAAATTTTTTTTGGAGCATAAAAATTGAGTTGTGTTAAAAATATATCGCATGCTAAATAAAAAAAAAATCACGTTTCAAAAATCTCAAAATTTCAGAAGAGTACAGTAATTTTCTAGTTAAAGAAGATAGTGATACGAATGAAATTTTTAAAATAATTAGAGATATGTACTGTGAGCAGATTTTGAAAAATTTTTTATTTGTAACTCTTTTGTATTCAATTTGCAATATGTATGTATAAAACTTTCTTTAAACCTCTCAGAAATGTTTGCCAAACCTGTACCACGGAGCATTGTCCAACATCCTTTGAGTCTCTGGGAGAAATGTCAAATCTGACAACCATTAGAGCAGAGTTAAATTCATTTAACCCTTCGCTGCATGTAATTTTGTCTATATGCAATGTTAACTTCTCGTTGTTCTGAAAACTATTCTATTCAGCATTTTGCAGTCGTTCATTCTTCAGTTGTATCTTTTTTCTTAAAACATTTGATTTGTAACGAATTTTTGCAAATAACATTGACAGTAAGTGAAAAAGAGGCGAACAAAGCAAAGTCGACCGATTTGGTGAAATAATTTTGTTTATTGATGGCAATGGTGATATGGCTGTTGTCATCGCTCAGCTGTTTAGTGCGTTGAATTGCAGGTATACAGTGACGCTCCACCTCGGTTCGAGTCCCCGTAGCCAACACTAAAATATTGATAAAATCGCTCAGCAGTTCTATGATAAATTTCAGTAAAACTTCTTCCGTAGATACCCTAAAATTTCAACAATAATAATAACACAAATAAATTTTTTCTCTACGGAAATGAAATCATGCAATGAAGAGTTAATTATAACCTACAAGCATAAAATTGGATGTCGATTCTAAGCCCCCCATGCAGATCTTTAACCTGAAAACCGTGCAATGCATTTTCATCTCCCGTGGGATTTGTTACTACTTAATTGGCCCATCGTCCAGTGGTCGAAATATGACAATTTACAGGCTGAAAATGAAATCAACGAAAGCTATTTGCATGGGAGTTCACATGTGTGCATCGTTTAATTACATTATTGAACAGAATAAAAACAACTTTTGCGATTCCGTACAGCTATGAGAAAGAAGTACTTAAGTAATTTTATTACTAAAAAATTAAGAGAAAAAATGTCTACAATTCGTTCAGAAACTGATTGTAAAAGAGAGTACAAGAAATTAAGTTAGCTGGGCAACCCGACACTCCAAAGACGGTTCTAAGATGAAACAAATCATATGTACAGCTCGTGGTTCATTTAGATGTGAAAAACATTGCCAGCAAAAACAGATCCTAAGAGTTTGTCTAATCTTGGTTGGTTATTATAGATTAGAGAATCAGCTTTATTAGGGCCCAGACGAGTAAACGAAGTGATACTACGGATGGATGTGGGAAGCTTCTACGAAGACCGAATTTCCTAATCTCTTGGAAGAATTAGAGAATTTGCTTAAGCAGAAAACATCAGTTTGACGTTTCAGCAAAGAACGATCCTAAAGTTTGAGAGATTATAACGAGTTGTTATTATTTTTGCAAGTAAGGTTAGTAATAACACAGTGAGCCACCAGGCCTAAGTGATGTCCCAGAGGCGGCCACTTAACTTTAAGGTAAGTAGACAATGACTAACAATGGACAGCAACGTCTACGTGCCTAATGGACACTTAAAACAAAGTATTGAATGACTTTTTTACACCAAATGTTTTCCTATATGTAAGTATGTACCTATTTACGTGTATACATTTATATATTTTTTATGAATAAGTTTTGTAGCGAAATCTTCACTTTACTAGAAGGAACTTGGTAGGTTCCCAAGTACAGTATTTGGAGGTGGCATTCCTGAGTGCAGGACAGCAATGTTTCGCCATTGTTGAATGATCTCCCAGCGAAAGTTTTCTCAAACATCTCTGATCTTGGCGTATTCAAGTCAAGCGTCTATAAATTATTTCTTCAGAATCGTGTTTCCTAACTTTTAGTATTCACAGATAATGCAATGATTCGCATTAATTATTAGAAAACGTGGTACAGTGAAACCCGCTTAAGTATCTCCACTCTTAACCCTTTCCGGAAATTTGTACAATACATATATCCTAAAATGTTTTCCAAGATTTTTTATTTAACAGCGAACGCACTTTTTATGGAAGAGCTTTTTAATTTTCATTAAGTAGGCTGTTTTGTATCATTTTCTTTAAAAATATAAATCATAGTAGTCGTACCTACTCAGTATGAGTGCGTTTTGTAAGCAGCTTTTTGAAAAACCAGCAAATGACGGTACTTTTGCGTAGGAATTTTTAAATATGTAATACTTTTTACCAAAAAGCGAAACAATTTCAAAGTTTGAATCTCAGTTGATTTATAAAATTTACTAAATTTAACATTTTTTGCGTCTAAATATTTTTCCCGAGTCTTTAAAAAAATTGTACGATATATCGTACAAACGACTAAAAGGGTTGCAAGGCTTTGAACGATCTATCATACAAATGGAAAGCAAAGGTTGCAAGTTATGTTTGCATTTTTTTAAAGTTATGGATTTGGAACAAATGACTAATAAAATTCAACTATTCGATTAAAAGTAAGAATTACTAGATGAGTTTCTGTTTTACTGGGCAGACACAGGTTATGTAAGGTTAGACATGCGTACTTGCCACTCCCACTACGATAATAAGAATAGGCTATATTCACTGCCTTTCTGTAAAACAATATGAATTTTAATTGATTCTGTGTTTTATTGAGAGGAAAAGGGCTTTGCAACAACAACAACGGTTTTATAAGGTCGAATAAATGTGAATCAATTGTTTATATATATAATTTATATAACTTTCGATCAAACTGAAATCACGTTTTGATTTTTTGTTGTTATAATTTATGTTTTCTATCAAAAAAATCAATGAATTGTTTATAAAATTAAAAAAACTAAACAAAAATGTCATGAATTTTTACTCCTTTGCGGACCATTGTACGATATACCGTAAAAAATTGATTGAGCTGTAATTCTCAACCAAAATGATTTTTTTTTTAAATTTTTTTGTATTTTATTGCTAAAATGTTCAATAGGAGTGAAGATTTTGAAGGAAACATTTTTATCTCAAGAAATGTGGATATTGACCGGAAAGGGTTAAATACTTACATAATAATAATAATTGACTGGCACGACAGCCCGCTTACGCGAGACTAAGGCCTAGCTTCCCGCAACTACCCGTGTTGTGCGTGTGAATTTGTACGCGGGTTGAAGGGACCTACAGTTTTATGCCGGTTCCGAACGGCAGGTTGGCAGCTTTTTCATAAGCAATTTTTACTCTCAGAGGTTTGCCATTTCCAGCTGAGAGGACAGCCACCGAAAGAGAAAACGAGTTTTCCCGTTATTTTTTTTAGGTGTTATTACAGGCAGTATTTGAACCTGAGGTTGCTGCCTGCGACTCGCGGTCCAACGCACTAACCAACTGAGCCACGGTGGCTACTTACATACCTCGTTTAATTAACCAACATTTCTGAACACTACAGGGGCCAGAAAGCATCTTATTTCCCCGCACCTGATGCGAATGCAGCTCCTCATTAACCGCTTACGGGGCTAGTCCCTTCTGCACTCCCTCCTAGACGTTTTCCAACCTTCCAAATTTTCGATAGTAAACTCGCAAATTATTCAAATGTTATTTGTGCTTAGCACTCAACCCGCTTCCTGGTTGACCCCACTGACTTGTCTCCAACAGACACGGCTAACATGGTTCGGTTCGTCGACTATTTTGGAGCACCCTGTTTCACAGGGAAAATCAGAGTTAATGTTTAATCTAAAAGGAAATGCCAGCGACAATCTGCTGAGGAACTCACGCGTATTAAAACAACTTCAGCGCCACATTCGCAAATTAAATTAGTTTTTCTCGCCGCCAACAAAGCCGATTGCATTGCAGGCCGGCCGCTGTCCCAGTCCCGAGCGTTGACTCTTCATTACGAGTGCACACAGCGAAGACCACAACCCACTGGAGTAGGTACAACAGCACAACAAAGTCAACAGCCATGCGGTTCTGCAAGTCATTTAATTTCTATTTTTCCGCCCGAGCCGCTTTATTTGTGCGGCCATTTCTGCTCCGCCACGCTGACGCTGATACGTTGCGCAGTCGAATTTTGCTGCCGCTGGCAAGGAAAATTAAATAAAAATAATTAAGAAAAACAGCAAGACACAAATACACAAATACACCCACGCACCGGTCCACCGACGGCACGCAGAGTGCGCGAGTGGGTTGGCGAGTGTTGGTGCGTAGCGCGGCCAGTCGGCAGGCGCTGTGACTCGGCCACTTCCTGCTGCTGCTACTGCTGCTGCTGCCGCCTGACTAATGAACACGCGTCGCACTGTCCGCGCGCGCGGGTGCTGCGGCCGACTAACGTTCTGTGCGCATTGAAATGTGCGTCCGGGCGAATGGCTGCTGCGGCGTTGTGCGCAATTCGCTCGCACAATGAACTGAAACAATGTGGCAAGTCGTGGTAATTTGTATTAATTGGCAACTAATTGTTTTTTCCTTTTGGCCATCTTGCAATCACGATGGCAAAAACAGCAATTACAACAATGGCAACAGCAGCAACAGTTGTAAGACAACAACAACAAAAACAAAAAGCAAGTACAAAAGTAGAAAACTTGGCAGCTAAACATTAACAACAACAACAACCAATGACAAGGACACCCAGTCACATCATACTGAGCCCACTGTGCGCCCTGCGGTTTCACTGTCGCCGCAGCAACGATTTACTGTTGCGTTGTGCCGTCTGTTCTGGTGTCGTTGTGTCTTCATTCTCGGCTCCTCATCGTCGTCTAATTATTATCCACTGTTAATGGCGTTAATGTTGTCGTTGTTTACACGCGCTGATGATTTGCATTAAAACTGCATAAACGCGAAAATTGACGCATGTAAAATGTGGCAAATGCGATTTTCATTAATTTCAATCATGAATGTCGCATAGTTTAATGTATGATACATTATACCTATACTTATGTACTATATATGTAAACGTGCGACAAATTGGTTCAGCATTGCTTTTGTTGTCTATGTTTTGAAATGAGGAAAATGGTTGTTTTCGTCGGTTGTTTTTGTGTTCTTACATATTTATATTTTATATATATTTACATTATTTATTTTATATATTTTTAAAAATCAATCCTTGCAATTTTTGCACATTTTTCCATGTAATTGCCAATTATTAAAAACATAATTTTAAGAAAATTAAATTTAAAAAATTTAATATCAAAGCCATATTTCAATAGTTCCACCAGGAAACACTTTGACTGACTTTTGTGACGTTCGAGTGAAAAAACGATTAAAATGTCTCAGGCGCTAAGGGGTTAAAATGAGTTAAAATGCTTTAAATCGACTCTGTTTTCGCTTGATGCCGAACAAAAGCCGATTATGAAATTATTGACCGATATCAATGTTGATTACTTGCTCGAACACTTGAATCAATCACATTGATTAGTCGCAGCGCTGTTTTCGCGATTCGGCTGTTTACTTTCAGCTAATAGCTACAAATGTTCCATGTTCAGTTAGTTAGGCGCGACTAACGAGCGCTGATAACACGATACCCCCATATCGGCATTTCACAAGTCAAGTATCAACGTTCACGTTTGTTGTAGCGATAAGATTATGCAATTTCTTTAATCAGCTCTCAGTTCATTTAGCGGCTCAGTCAGTCAGTCATCGCCCAATAAAGCTTCACTCTTGTTTTAATTGTAGCTGAATAAAAAAACAACAACAACAACTATTCACTTGACTTGGATGCGCTTCACTTGAGAGCGACGTGCACTGTGCAAACAGTCCGTACGTGTGTGTGTGTATGTAAGAATGCGAGAGAGACAAACGGACGGACGTTCTTCAGTTCAAAGCCCCAAAGTAGCATAAGTGGAGAATGAACGACGCGTGGCCAAGGGACATAGGCCTGCAGCACTGCAAAGTGGCATCGATGATGGGCGACCGAGTGAACGTGATTTGATTCCACACTGACCGACCGACTAAACGACAACCGGTTGCGCGTCGTCCGTCACTATCTTCGCATGCCGCACTTGCATGCAACCGGCCGGCACAGAATTCGCTGTTGACGTTTCGACGAGCTGATTTGTTGTTGCTCTCTGTTGTACTTTATGGCGTTGAGTTTTTTGTGCCGCTTATCTGCCAAGCGAATGAAACGAAGCGAGTTGAAGAGCTCGAGCAAATATACATTATTCAAGTGCCAAAAGAAAGCCCAGAGCGTGAGCGAGTGTGCAAACGGTGCAAGGTGAAAGGGAGGGGGACGAACAGCGAACGAAACAAACACAATAAATATCGAAATTATGACTGCTTGTTCCCTCAGGCTGGGCGTTCAGTTTTCGGAATTCTCTGCGAGAGTGCGGTACGTACCACACGCGGGGCCAGAGCCAGAGTCAAAGCCCAGCTGACGTTTTGTTGGGCGCAAGTGCTTGTTGTTGCTGTGTGTTAAGAGTGTCATTCAAGTGTTTTGTTGTTTGAAATATTTTTGTCAGTTGGAGAATGGAATTTGTATGCTTTTCAGCGCCAAGTGAAAGCAATTAACTGGCTTTGTTGGGCTTTTGACATATTTGTTCACATTATTTACATTATTCGCTGAATTTAGAGGGCAAATGGAAATGAGTTGAGTGCAAAGTGTTGAGAGTGTAATTAAAGCGTGAACTGGATTGAGTGAGTTATTCTTGAAGTTCTGCTTAACCTTTGCATTACTAAAGCTTCGTTAGCGGCTCATTCCTAAGGGTGTTTGTTTTTGTTTTTGTAACATTTTTGTCATTTTGTATTTTTAATGGAGGCCGTAAGAGTTATACGCGAAATTTAAAATTGCATGAATTGCAGCTTAAAATTTATTTTGCAATTTACATTTAACACTCAAAAAAGCAAAAATTTGTTCTGAGTTTTAGAAATAAAATAACATTATGCGTTGAATTTAATTTTTGCTTATAAAGCACATTCCTTTTGATTCATTATTTAGTTATAAAAATGTTCAATACTCAGCATAAAATTGTACATAACAAGGTTCTTATTATCAGTTTCAGTGTTTTTAACTGAAAAAGTTGTTGCGTTTTTTTTTTGTTTAAGTTTTTTCTATAATTTTTCACACACATTTTTTTTGTGTAAAAGAAAAATCATGTTTTTATTAAAAGTTACCCAATTTTTTACCCATGGCTGACATTAATTATATTTTCAACTTTTTTCAAATGTTTCAAGTACATTTTAGAACAAATTTAAACATTGTTGCTGAGTACTCAATTACAGTTTTGCAGCTTTTTATGTAGTTTATGTAAATTGAATGTGTTTTTTAATGAGGTATGTAGCTGTTACAAAGTTTGTTGATCGTAAATTGAGTAATAAATAAAAGGCAAGTGATTAGTTCACAATCAACTGCAGGTGTACAACTAAAGATTGTACGATCTCTAGACTTTGATTTAATGTTTAAAATATTTGCCATCAAGTTTGAGAACACCAAGTTTTTTAAACTTCATGGCATTACGGTTGCAAATGGAATTTACAGCAATTTTGGAATCACTGTGTTCGGCCACAGTCAGCGGCTGAAGCAGAACACAGTTGCCGACATCCGAGAAAATCCTAACCTAACCTAAATTATGTTTCCAGGCTAAACATTAACATTTTAAATTCATTAATTGTATGAGAAATTTGTTTAGAAAATGGCTCCAGATAATCTTTCATCAAAAATTATAAGAAAATCTAAATAATTAAATAATAAATGCATTTGCTATAGAAAGATTTCCACATTTTAGTTCCAAAACTTCACCAGATCTCGTGAAAAAGCCATAATTTGACAACAATGTAACATTTTAGTGTTGCATATTTCTTACAGCAAGACAATTGAAAATATGTATGAGCATTTTGTTGTTGTGTTGAAAATATGTACCAACATATTTTGCATTTGACATGAAACTAGACCATTTGCTCGTAATCGTGAACTAGCCTAGGTTAGGTTAGGTTAGGTTAAAGTGGCTGCCTAGGCACGGGACTTGCCGAAAGACACACTTAGGCCGCGAAAAGGGCCCATTGTGATACCACAAGGAGAAAGTGATCCGACTTACTGCAAGTAAAGTGCCTATACAAGCCATTTTGTTTTGTGGATGAAACCTAACAAGTCCCTAATGTTGACTGATCTAAGGTCATCCAAGTTGTAGAAGAAAGCAGAGCCTAAGGCTTTCCACCTTCGCATAGAGAGAGCCGGGCATTGACAGAAAAGGTGACTAATTAACTAGCCTAATGTCTCTCCATGCTATTTCAAGCACAGTGTCGGAAGAATGTGGGATAGTTTTGAGGCATTGATGCAATGTTTGCTCAGGAAAATATCATAAAATTTAAAAAAATTCTAAATTTGAAAAGTTCTAAATAGTTTTAAAAATATAGAAATATACACATATGTATAAAAAATTATATAGATACCCAATTTATTTATCGATCACGAATCCTTTTCTTTCATTTGGGATGAGTTTCCGCAGCCAATCATGTTTTATTGAAATTCTTTGAATTGTTTCTGTTCAGTAATCATCAAACGTCAGCAATGCTTTTCTCAGAATTAAATATTTAATTTTAATTTTAATTATTTCGAAATATCCCCACCACCAATTTTTTTTAATTTTCACTCGCTTTAATTGACTTTAATGTGATCCTTTTTTCAGTTATACTCAATTTCTCATACGCGGCTTTCATATATGAATTTCGGTTGCGTAAAGTTTGTGCATCGTAAATCTTGGCAACAGCCAACCAGGCAGCACTTGTTTTGGCTCCTTTCTGCGCGCTCATTTCCGCCATTTGCCGCTGCCGCTACCGCTTTGGCTTTTATTGCTCTTTAAAAACACTTTTATATTTTTTTATGTGAAAAGTTGGCGGTAGTCCGCACGTTAACGTGTAAACAAAGAAACCGGAAACTACAAAATACATAAACAGTTGTAAATAAGTCTGAGCTGCATTTGGCTGCCATGTTCTCCATCTCTTTTCAATGCACTGGTGAGCTGAATATGTACCTATGTGTGTGTGTGTGTGTGTGTGTGTGTGTGGGTGTGTCCGGATGGAATCGAGTTTATTTTTAATTTAACGATTTTAGCCAAAGTTACGCAAAAACTGCCATAAAAAGGGTTTTATTGCCTTTTATGAATTTCTTCCAAAAAACGCTGTTGGCTTTCTTTTTTTTTCATTTAAAGTCGCAGTGCAACGGAGTAGCGTCATTAAGGGCGCAAATGTGCGAAGCAACGCTTGGATTGTGTGTTTCGACCACAATGGCAGACAGCTTGAATAATTACCGACAATCTCGTTGCAGCGTTGCCAGCAGTTCGAATACTCGTAGCGCAGTGAGTCGAACAACAAGAAGCCGTAACAGCAACACGTCTCAGCAACTATTGCAACAAAATTACAGTTGGCACGGGTAATTGTAGCTTCCGCGAAAGCCACAAAACAACGCCCGTACGACGACGACAACGACGCCCACATCCAGGTTTCAAATTGCAGTCAATCGGCAGTTGGAGTCCGCTCGTTGTTGTTGTGTTGGCTTTTGTAGTCTCGTGCTCGGTGTCGACAATTAACCACAGCGCCAGCAACAAACGTGCCGATCAACATGTCTTCCAAGTCGGCCGGCGTCAGCGATTGGGGCACAACACAGTTGCCGACATTCGAGGAAATCCAGCAAATTGCCACCGCGGCGTTTCGTCAGAATTTTGGCTCGCAGCCAGAGTTGGCCTGCTGTGCGCCGGGACGCGTCAATTTGATAGGCGAACATATCGACTACAACGACGGATTCGTGTTGCCGATGGTAAGTGGAACGAACAGTAGTTGCGATGTTGGCAGCCAAATGTTGCGAGCAACAATTTACTGAAGCTTCAATAAGAACAAATAGAAAATTCTGAAATTTGTTATGGTAAATGTTACATATGTTTCTTCTTCTTCTTACTGTTTTCTGCCTGGCCTGTGATTAGGCTTTGCCAATGGTGACACTCATTGTCGGCAGTCGTCGTGAGGACAACGAGGCCGATGTGATTACCCATTGCCTCGGTGCCGATGAGCCGCGACGCGTAAAGTTTGCGCTGAAAGATTTGCAGCCAGGAAAACCAAAGTGAGTAGACGCTTTTGTGGAATCCAACTGTTGATTTATGACTGCACTGCACCATTTGAATGCGCACTTAAGATGTCACTGGTACTTTGTTGAATTCAATTTGAAATTTTTAATTTGATTAAATGTTTAATTGGTAAAACTGATATTTTTGAAATTTCAGTTTATGAAGCTAATTTTTTGTATTAATTATTAATTAATTAAAAAATAATTAATTACAAATAAATAATTAATAATTATAATTAATTAATTAATGAATTAATTAATAAAAATTCTTAATTAATAAAATTCATAAAATTTAATTAAAATTAATAAAATGAATTTATAAAATAAATTAATAATTAGTTAATAGTTAATTAATGAACTAATAACTGATATTTCTTAAATTTCAGTTTTTGAAGCTAATTATTTCATAAATTAAAAAATGAATTAATTTTATTAATTAATTAAATTTAAAATTTTGTAGCTAATTAATAATTATTATTAGTAATTACAATTAATTATTATTAATTAATTAATTATTTGTTGAATTCAATTTGAAATTTTTAGTGTGATTTAGTTTTGAGTTGTTTATTTTTTTTAATTTGATTTTGTTTGATTTAGTTTTGATTTTGATGCGAATTATTTTATTAGTTATTAATTAATTAATTAAAAAAGTTAATTAATTTTGTTTAATTAATTAATAAACTTCATTAATAAAATTCATAAAATGAAATTAAAATTAATAAAATTAATTTATAAAATTAATTAATAATTAGTTAACAATTAATTAATTAATTAATTAAACTAATTAATTTTAATTAATAAAATAATTAGCTTCAAAATCAAAATAAAATCAAACAAAATCAAATTAGAAAAATTAAACAAATCACAACTAAATCAAACTAAAAATTTCAAATTGAATTCAACAAATAATTAATTAATTAATAATAATTAATTATAAAAATTAATAATTATTATTAATCATTAATACTTTTATTAATTATAAATACTAATTATTTATAGTTAGTTATTTTATATTTTGTTTTTATGTTTTTCATGATTTTATTTGGTTGCAATGGACTTCTTTTCTATCAAACTTTTTTCGCTCCAGAGCACCTGCTCTGTTCAATGGGTCCGATATTTGCTAAAAATTTTGATGTTTGCACATTTCTGAACTGTGCAGCTCCGGTGACAACTCAAACGTAAATTGCTTAGACACTTTTATCTCATATTCCGGCAGCTTAGTTGAACTTTTCCTTCCAATTTTCATTGTTTTTCCTATCTTGGGGGTTTTCGGTTGGAAGTTCGCAAATTGCTGTTGGTGCTCATCACCTGTCATTGCGAGGGTCGCACCCTACCGGCAGTGACAGCGGAGCAGAAAACGTGTCAGCTTTCAGTTTGGTCGACCCAACCAACACCCACACACACACACACAACACGAAAGTCGTCGCTTTCTGCGGCTTGAAATTTCCTATTGTCGGTTTTGTGGGTTCGTTGCATTCTGTGATATTTGCATTTTGAAGAGTTTCCGTTTTGGCAAAAATCTTTTGTTTTCCCTTTTGGCCGTAGGTTTTGTTCCAAAGTGCTTGTATGACCGATGCGTTCGTCTTGTGCCCAACGCAAGCAGCGCATTCAACGAATCTGCATTAACTGCCTAGACAGACAAACGAGCCAGCAGCAGTGCCCGACTTACGGTTGCATGGACGAAAAGTCACTCAGACAACCAGTCAAGATGTGTGCATTTGTAGTGGCAGTCAGTGCGTACGGCGCAAAAATTTGCTTGCCAAAATTTGTATGGCAAAAGGAAACCCAAAAACCAAACCATTAAAAGCGTAGAAGAGAAAAGCGAAGGAAGCCAAAGTGGGCAGCCGGCACACAATTTTGACATGAAATCTGATTGCTGGTGCATGCCCCTTTGGTTTTTTTTTGTTTTGCTTTTGGCCACTTTGGAAACTATGCGCTACGCTGATTTGGAAAGTGGCAGTAGATGCGGCCAGGAGGTGGAACGCCAACTGCCGAGTGCACTTTGCCTGATGCGCATAAATTTGCACCTTTATGTGGAACTCTCCTTTGCATGTAATCGCACTCGCTGCTATGTAGTGCGACGTAATGACTGTGCGATTCTCTCTCTGCGTGCGCCAGTGGTGAGACGTAGAATTGTCTACACGTAGAGAGAGCAGTGCACTTTAGGGCTTTTAACAATTATACAACAAAAAAGGTTTTTAATGAAGGGTGTAAAATGGGTTGATCTCTACTGAAAAACGAAAAACAAATTCACTAAAAAAATTTACAGAGCTTGAAAACTTAATTTGCAGTGTTTTGGGGCAAAAGTTACACTGTAGTTATGACAAAAGGAAATCTTTTTGCTTCTTATTTTCTTTGTTATGACCCAACAGCCGCCAAAATCAAACAGAAAAGACATAAATGAAGTCACAAGTGTAAGTTAGACAACACTGACAGACTCATTAGGAGGTAGAGCGGCGCATCATTAGGTCCTCTCTAGCATATCTCTTGATGGAACTACGCTTGCGAGTATATAGAGACAAATAATAAAGCACTAGTAATTAGTTTTGTATTAGTCTTAAGACTCCAAATGTTGCATTTATATTCTCTACATATTCACCTACACTACCATGTAAACAATTCCCGTCTCTGCTCAGCTGTGGCTACGCACAGCTAACCGCTCAGCTGGTTAACCTGCCAGTTTGCCAGTCAGTCGACATAACTGTCTATCCATCATGTTATCCAACTGTCGACTGATCAAACAAACAAGTCAAGTTGTGTGTGCCCGCCTAAAAGTATGCAGGGACAAAGGCATTGTTGGCCCTTTCATCTACTCTCAGGCTCCGTCTGTATTCCGAGCACAAACATCACAACCATAACGCAAACAACAACAACAACAACAATAGCCCGTTTAGCCTCTTCAACCTTTTAAGTGCATATTTAATAAACTGCAGTGCAGTCAGTTGTACGATTGTGTTTGTGTGTGTGTGCTGGCGGTACAATTCGCATGCAATTTTCCAGATGGGCCAACTACGTTAAAGGCGTCATTGCAAATTTCGGCACAGCGCTGCTGCAGAACGTCGGCTTCAATGCGGTCATTGTGAGCAATGTGCCAATGGGTGCGGGTCTGTCGTCGAGTGCAGCGCTGGAAGTGGCAACGCTCACGTTTCTGGAGCATTTAAGCGGCGCACGCGTGGAAAGGTGAGTGCAATTGTGTTTATAAATAATTTAAAAAATTTTATTAATTTAAATAATTTTCAATGATATATTTTTTTTTGTCGTTGCAGTGATGACAAACGGGCACTGATTTGTCAAGCAGCCGAACATAAATTTGTGGGCATGCCGTGCGGCATTATGGATCAAATGATTTCGGTAACGGGTCGCAAGGATCATGCGTTGCTCTTGGACTGTCGGTAAGTTGTGCAATGTCAGCGAAATAAGAGGTTTTATATGGACATGGATTAGTAGCCATTTTATTCATTTAACTTTATCAACATTGTTGGGCCAAAGAGCGAACATGTTAACTTTCTGCTTTCATTGCTCTTGGTTCTAGTTTGTGCTGACCACAAGACTACCACTACTTACAAACAATTTTGAATTTTTCTTGGCGACTCGGTGAAAGCCACTGCCCAGAAGATTACTAAGGTCAATGTCTTAAATTGTAGAAAATTGTAAACACTCGGCCTTTTTCTCTGCCTGTCTGTCTGCAAGTAATAAATAGATAAATAAATAAATAAATAAAAAAATAAATAAGTAAATAAATAAGTAAATAAATAAATAAATAAATAACAAAAAAATAAATAAATAAAAAAATAATTTAATTAATTAATAATTTAATTAAATTATAAATAAATAAATAAAAAACAAATAAATAATAAATAAATAAATAAAAAAAATGTGTGTGTAAAAAGTTTACAAGGAGTACTAGCGGCAAAAAAATAATAATAATAATAATAAATAAATGTTTACAAATACACTTATATCGATATTTGTATTTAATCATTTATTTTGTTGGGTTCAGTTTAGTAAAAGAAAAATACACATTCTAGAAAATTGCAAACAAATTTCATAGTAGTGACATCAGCATCATTTAAATAGGAATCGGTCATTCCCCATGAGACCTATGGAGCGATTTTAATATCAACTAATTTATTAATTGTTCTGTATTTACTTTAAATTTAAAATGTTTAAAAAATCCTCAAAAATTGCCAAATTAAATTGGCCAACTTTAAAATGCAATGCATTTGGTTACCACTAACCAGTGATATGTCTGCTTTATTGCATTAGCCTAATCACTTTACCGGCCCATAATCCACCTCAACAGTTTATCTTACTGGTAAATATTTATTTCCATGGTTTTGCATGTTTTGTGAAAACATTTTTAATAGCCATTAGTTGGCCTGGCCGGTACACGACCAAGCACACTGCTAACCTTTTGTTCGACCACCTTTTTGTGTGGATAATGGCAGTCAACTACAAACTTTGGCTTGAAATTTGTGTATGGGCTGTCACAGGCAAATGTCGGCAATGCAATGAAAATGGCAATGGACAGTGCTGGAACGTGGTCGGGCAATTAGGGGCTGAACAAATTTCATTATGTGTAATGGGAAGGCGGGGCATAAAATGGAGTTGAAGAACTTTTTATTTTCCAAGTGCAGCTGATATAAGTTGGAGGTCGTTGGAGTAGAGCAGAGTGGGATAATTTTGTGTTGGTATTTGTGTTTTAGTGATTTCCGTAGTAGATGAAGGAAGCTGTGCTACGAAGGTGTCAAAACAGTTCACTACACTTTAAGGACTTTTTTGAGCATTTCCATATTTTGACTTTAGCTAATATTAGATGAGAGTGAAAATGAGAAAAAGATGCAACGGGAAATTATATTTTGAAAAGATCAGAACTTTTTATATATTTTTTTATTTAGCCAATGAATACAGTAAAAATTCTTATAGGCTAAGTTGAACACAATTTAAATGTATGTAAGAGTTGGAGAAAACATAAGCTTTACTACTTATAAAAAATATTTAAAGAATACATTAATCGATTTTTTGAAAATGAAAAATCAATCCGGATGAATTTCTCGAACAATTTCTGTATCTTACTTTAGTTGAAAGTAGTAAAAAAATTCATTTGAGTGTTGAAAAGCGACCACCTTGACGTCTTGGCACCGCAGGATCTTTTCAGATTTTTTCGGAGGTCAGGTAGATTCAAAGCAAATTAACCCTTTGGACCCCGAATTTTACCCTGTGTCTCGATATTATATTTTGGTATTTAAATCATGAAACACTTACCTAAGAAGTGTGCACACGACATTTGAATTCGGTACGCCTCTTTGTTAGAGTTCTGGAGCTAGGTTACTTTTGAACAATTTTAGCTTAAAACGGGTTTCATAAATTTTGTATCAATATTTTTTAATTACAGACAAATTATTTAATATTTATGGAAAAATACAAAATTATCACTTTTTCATTTTATTTAACCATTATTAAAGAAACAGGGTTTTGATCAAACGCGCCCAATTTGTAGACTTCAATTGGAACACAAACTTTCCCTGATATCGCTGCAAATTATTGGAAATTATTTTGGGTATAACTGTAACATTTTTGTAATTTACTTTGAATTCACTTGCTAAAATATTAATTTGTTGGTGCCTATTTAAATTAAGCCCATAAATCAATCGTAGCTTTTGCTATAAGATGCCAAATAGGTCAAGTTGCTCTCAGGCATCTTTGGGGTCGAAAGGGTTAACATGTAACATCAATTCGTAGTACAATAATCGTATCTCTGTTCCGATAAGGAAAAATCATCATCCAGATCAATGAAACTATTAATTCAAACGATCAATTAGTTAAGTTGAGATTCTGTAGTGGAATGTGTAAACCCAAAACAAAATTCTAGTTTAATTTAATTTTCTTAATTTTACTTTATCTTCTGCCTATTCACAAACGAGTATTTGTCTGCAAAATGCTTGCTCATTCTAGATGTTGTTGTTGTTGTAAATAACCAAAATAGCTTAACTAACTTCATGTGCAGCACAGACACTATTATTCCTTAACGCAGTTTTGTGAATTTTGCACTTTGCTGCATCCGTTCTTCATGCTATTAAATTTTTTTACTGTCGTTTCCTACTCATTCCTCAGCTTCGACTTTTTTGTTTGTGCTCTTTTTGGTTTCTTGTGCTTGGCCAAAACACAGCACAGCACAACCTGACAAACGGAAAGGACATTTGGCCGGACTGAATGGAGCATGTGGCAGGAACCGTTTTTGTTTTCGTAATTGAAATGGGGGCATATGTGATTGTTTTATCTAAAACTATTCGGTGCACGAATACCTGGCGACGAAGAGCAAACTGTGCAATTGGAGGTAGTGGATGAAGAGCTGAAAGCAGCTCGCACAAACTAATTTATGAAAAGCCTGACCGAGAGAATTAAGTTGTCGCCTTTCTGTTTTGTGTTGTTCGCTTCTGCACAATGGTTGTGGCATATGTGGCGACAGGGCTGGAACTATTGAGGGTTCAGCAAGTGTTTCGAAGAGAATTTTTCTTACCATAGAATTTACTAAATAACACTACTCGACACGAAAAATGCTCCTAAAAATAAAAGTATTTTTTAGACTAATATTCGGCTGCTGAACACGAAACTGAAAATCCAAAAATTTTCTTAAGAAACGTTTTCGAAAAATCTTCCAAAAACACGTTTTTCCCCCTCTTATTTCAGTTATGAGCACATATCTCGTAAACCAACCATCCGACTAACACAAGTGGGCCGTCGTTCAGAATGCAATTAACTTACCTTTCCAACGATATATCGATTGTCCAAATCAGATGAGATTCGGGGAAGTTACTGGCGATGAAAGTTGAAAAAATGAATTTTTTGAACATTTTCAAAAATTATACATTTTCGAATCGTTTTTTTATAGATAAACTAAATGATCTCCTCTGGTTTTAAAATCTAAGATGAAAGATATATTATTTGAGCAAATATTAAGCCTAACATCAATAGAATTGAAAGAAAAATGACAAAGTTATGATGCACGGAGTGAAAACACTTCATTTCATTTATTACACCGTGCGAAAAAATTTTTTAATTTTTCCGAGACCCATCCAAATGTTGATATAGACGTGAAACTAGAGGTCATTTATAATATCCTGGCATAGTCAGTTTTTCATTTTCTGACCCAAAAACCTTTTTAAAGGACTTTACAATTTTAAGGATATACACATTTCAAATTTTTTTTTAAATATTTGCGATTGTGCAATGATGAAGAAATAAGTATCAAATTAAATAGGAAGATTGTCTCCTCTTAACTAAATTTTCTATTTTGAACTTTCAGAACTTTGAAATAGAAACAAATTTAGATGTATGAATCTACAGACTGAGATCTAAAATATTTATGTTTTGCATACCGGACATATTATGGTCCTGAAAGTTAAAAATAAAAAAAAAGTTAAAAGGAGGCAATTTTCCTCATTCATTTAGTCAGATGGTTGGTTTACGAGATATGTGCTCATAACTGAAATAAGAGGGGAAAAACATGTTTTTCGAAGATTTTTCGAAAACGCTTCTTAAGAAAATTTTTTGATTTTCAGTTTCGTGTTCAGCAGCCGAAGATTAGTCCAAAAAATACTTTTGTTTTTAGTAGCACGCGATGAACCCATTTTTTGTCGAGTAGTGTAATATCAAACATTTGAATAATGTGAGCCTGAAAACCCCTTCCGGCGCATTTCGGGCATTATAATCCAACATTGCCACTCTACTGAATCCTTTGGAACATACAGTGTATAATGCATATATGTGTGTATGTGTATAATGCATTTGTGTTTGTGTGATATTGCAGCAAGCCGTGGGTCGGCAGCACATTTATAATTTATTATTGGCACCGGCATCAGCCGCTAGGCGAGACATTATATTCAATTTGCATTTTTGCGCCACGACAAATACACAAAAGTGCATTTCGGTTTTTGCATAAGCAGCCATAAAGAAAGCCCGAGCCCGAGCCACAGCAACTGAAGCGGAAAAGGCAAACGAGCAGAAGGGCGCCCGGGTGGGCCAGAGCGAGCGACAACGGCAGATTCACTGTAATTCGCCTGCATCGCACTGCACTTTACCTGTTTTGTTTCTAGCGTTTCGTGTTTTTTTGGTTTGTTTTGCATTTTATTGTATTTCATTTAAGCTGCATGTTGTGCTTATTGTTGTTATTGCTAAATGCTGTTGTTATTGTGTGTGCATTGCAGCTCGCTGGAAACGTTCCAAATACCATTTGTTGCCGGCGAACAGGATCTGGTGGTTTTAATTTGCAATTCAGATGTGCGGCACGAGCTATCCAGCAGCGAGTATCCAGCGAGGCGCAAACAATGCGCCCAGGCACTCGAGCTAATGGCACTGAAGAGCTATAGAGATGCAACAGAAGGCAACTTGTCAGGTAATTAATGCGCCGCCCCACTTCGTCGCATCCATCTGGTGCGACTCCGACTGACGACGCGCCAGCGAAATGTGCTGCCGCCATTTATTTGTGTTCTTTTGTTTTAGTGGCTGCCGCTGCTCGAGGGCGTGGTTGGCTTTTTTCAGTTCATGTTCTTCTTCGTCCTCTGTGCTTACTTGATTCGAATGTGTTGTTCACTGCTTGACAGCTGCCAGATTGCTCGAGTGAAATCAACGGAAACCTCAACAGTTTTTCCAACACAATTTAGTGTTTCTTGGCCTCAAGCCGCAGCATAAAGTTTAGGCACGTAAATTTAGTAAAAACTACAATTTCAAATTTTACATCCCATGACACAGAGAGAGAGCGATGGAGAAGGAAATTGTCGACAACAATTGCACCTGCAATTGTGCAACATTCCAAAACTCTGATGGCTTGTTGCTGCCTGCTTGCTACTCTCCCATGATGCTTTAGTTGTTGTTGTTGTTGGTGTTGTCATTGTTGCTGTTGCGACCAACATGTTGCTCGCCTACAATTAACAGATTGACACTGGCTGCAATGTGCTTGTCGCAGCCTTTGACATGCGAGATTACTGTACCTTACATGCAGCTGCCCGGTTGAAAACTTCTTTGAGGTTTTCTTTGCACATTTTCGCCCGCACAGCCACACAGCACAATAGTTGGCCACTTTTGTGTTTGGGCAGCTCTGCTCTTTTGTTCACATCGGGCACATTGTGCGGCACGTGATGAGAGACGTGAGACGTTCGAGCGGCTGAGAGATATTCGATTACTTGGGCTGCTTGGCTGTTGAGGCTGTTGGCCATTTGTTGCTTGTAGACAAGAAGGAAAATTCCAATAACAGCATCAGCGCGCCACCAGATTAGCAAAACAATTGCAAGTGCCAGCTCAATAAGCTAATCTGGAAGTAGTTAAGTCAAGAAGGTAAAGAATGTGAAAACAAAAAAACCTGGTTTGGTTGATTACACAGTGCCACACTAAAAAAAGGGATAAGGTCAAACATATCTCATTCGATAGAGGACCTCAGTAGGTGAAAAAGTACCAAGGGATTTTTTCCGGGATGATCGAGTTTTTTTAAATGCAGTTAAAAGATGGCGGCTTAGTGCCCCTTTCTGAAACTTTTAAATCATCATATCTTTTGACTCAAATGTCAGAAAGGGATAATTTTTACGTCAAATGAAAGCCAATAATATAAAGTCGAAGAAACAATATCCTTTTTTTAAAAATTATATGAAAAAGGTTATTAAGGACCTCAAACAAATTTTATCCTTGAATATCCTGGAAACCGTGAGAGCTAAATTTATATAAGTGACTTCTGGTAAAAAAGCATTCAAACATCTATGCTGCTTATTAATTTCATGTAAATCACTTTTACAGTTAAGACTCTACAACGATTACAAAAATGTGCTTTGCTACATTCGAAGTTTTTAGTAAGCAACTACGAGATATTCTGTACATAAAAACATGAATATAGCAGTGTATCATCTTTGAAACGCTGTAGTGGCTTAACAGTAAAAGTGATTGAAATGAAATCAATATGCATTATAGATCTTTGAATGCTTTTTTACCAGAAGTCACTTATGTAAATTTAGCTCCTACGGTTTCCAAGATATTCAAGGATACAAATTTAGTTGATGTCCTTTATGTCCTTTTTTATAAAATTTTTCAAAAAAGGATATGGTTTCTTTGACTTCATATCATTAGCTTTCACTTGACGTAAAAATTCTTTTTAAAAATTAATAAAGTAAGAAAAATTCCATTAATTGCTTTGCTTTTTGTCGCCTAGGAAATATAAACTAGAAAATACTCTATCTTCTATGTTTGATGAGAGCGACAACTGTCTTCGGTGTTTGTGTAGCCGTGCAATTGTCAAAAGAATCGTCTTCATCGAAACGTTCTGATTCTGTATTTTGACAGATGCAGTCGTGTCGCTGCCGTCGTCAATGTGTTCGGGGCATTAAACTAGATTTTTCTGACAAATCCATGGGGATAGTTTTGGTTTCTTTAAACCCTACAAAATTTTTCACAATCATGCTTAACTGTAGTGTGCCAAGTGCTTTGCCCTCGTGCGTGTGAACGCACTCGTCACAACGCCAAAAAGTATGCTGCTCATAATTAAAGGATTTCCACTGCGACGAGACACACTGCCCCATTGCACAGTGATTCGTTCCATAGACAAAATGCAAAAAATTTGTAGGCTCAGAATTTAACGGTTTTGATGTAATTTGAAAGGTAAAACTCCAACTAAGAAAACCCCAAAAAATTTGTGCATAAAATTAATTAGTGTGTGTGCAAAAGCGGCACAAAGTTGAAACTTTTTTCACAAAAAAATGTAAACACAAATTTTCTGTTTTTTAGTATATTGAGTAAAAAAAATTGTAAAAATACATGGTTAGAAAGAAGTTGCTAAAACTTTCAATATAGATTAAGAAATGATGTGGCCATTTTCGTTTTCTCAAAATTTGCAAAACTGAGGCTTTTAATTCACTTTTAATTTAAAATATTTTTCTAAATTAAAAATCTGAAAATTTGCAAAACTTAGAGGAAAATATCTAAAAAGTATGTCAAAGTATGTTCCTGGATTTTTTTTATTTTAAGCAGCAATCTTTCTTTGTCGGATAATGTAATTACATCCTATGATATCTTCTGATCTCAGAAAATTATTCTATTTTTCGACAAAATTTATTTTTTTCATCCCTAAAAGTATGCAATCAGCATGAAAATTAAGAAAACTGCAAAAAAGCAAAACATACGTCTGTTATTATCGTTTTTATTGCAAAACTAAAGGGTCCTAAGACAATTTCTGTTACTCTTTGTAATTATCAATGTTGACATTACCGATTAAATGTAAAATCTGAAAAATTTAGCCAACGCACTCGTTGCTATAGCTAACCAAAAATGACGAAAATTGCAAATTTAAGTCTCAGACATTGCCAAACTACAAAAATTTAAGAAAAACCAAATGGAGATTTCAATTCAGCAGACCATGATTAACTAGTATACCAAATTTTATGAAGAACGGACTACTCCTTCTAATTTTGTCCCGCGGTTGTATGGAATCGAATCACTGTGCATTGTGGTGTCGCTTTGTGTTTGTTCTCATTGCATTCAGCTTTGGTGTAGACGCCAGCAACAACATTCGCGCTGTGTGCTATTGGTTTAATTTGCGCCTGCAAGTATGCAACAAATAATGAGCATAGTCGAACAGCAAGTTGCATTGGCGAGACTGGAGCGACACCGCCAAAAGCTTTGAATAGCGAATATGTGTTTTTGTAATTTGTGTCGTTCACACTTGGTGACTCGTGCAATGCTTGGACTCATTTCCCATTTGAATATTTTGCGCATTAAATTTTTGCGTAATTTAATGCGAGTTCGCTGCACTGTAAAAACGTCTGGCTGGCCGTTTGCGTCTTTAAAGCAGCAATAAAGCTTGTTGCTTGTACCTATTTCTGTTTACTGCTGTGTTGTTTTTTGCATTTTCCGTGCGGTTGACTAGAAAATAATTTCAATTCATTTGCATATTTCAAGGGGCAATTCAATTGCAACATTCGCTTCAGTTGCACTTAATGTAAAAATTACGCGAAAATACGCGCCGCAATCTGTGCGCCTGGAAGCACACAATTCTCATTCGCCTGGCCCCCCGCCCCCTCCTTTTTCAAAGTCTCGTTCGCGTGGAGGACCGATGTTGGTTGGTATTTATCTGCGTTTGAATGGCGCCGTTGTCGTTGCTGCTGTTGCTTTTGTTGCTATTGCCAGCCTACGCGCGATTACAGCACACAGCACACAGCGGTTTTAATTTATAATTCCTAGCTAGGCGCTCGTCTTGCGCTGCGCCCCGCCCCGCCCCGCCGCACGGCACGCGCGTTGTAATGAAATTATTGCCGACACGCTGGGGTTGGCAAATGCGGCGCAGCAACTTTTTTTTCGTTGCGGCAACATCATTTGTATGCCTGAATACTCAACAATGTACTTGACTCCTGCCACGCTGCCGGCAGCAACTTTGGCGGATGGCTGTCGTCGCTTTCCCGCCGACGCCGAGGTGCGGGTGTAATCGCGTCGGCGAAATTCTCGAAACATATACACTCCACTTGTTCCGGCCGTCGCGTTTTTCTGGACTTTTTGCTGGCTGCTTCGCGTTCTTGATTAGAATGAATTGTAATGTGCGTCGCACTCATTGTTGCCAAAGCAATTCGATATGCAAAGCGGCTATAAGCGACAAGTGGTAATGATGATGAGTGTGTGCCGACATCGGTGCGGCGGAGAGGTGGCGGCGGGCATCAACTTGCTTGCCAAGTGCGTGTTGTCATCGAGCGTGATTACGGGCGGCAGTAAGTCGTGCAGCGGTGAAATCGGATACGCTTTTGTCGCTGAGAGTTGTGCGACAAGCACACGACAGGCGTACGTACGAGTAGGTAATTCGATGCCCTTGTTGGGGCTCAGCACTTGTGTACACATACAACACGTCCCCCAGGCCGTAGCGCCTCGTTTGGGACTTTGACGAACATCTTAGCACCGCATTTTTCTTCGGTTCCTTGGGAACACAATCTGAAGTGGTGTCTCGAAGTTGCGCTTCTGCATAATTTTTAAACATTGTTCCTTTTAATGAGGGGTTAATGGTTGATTATTTAAAAATACAGTCAAACCTTGCTATGACGAATACGCACCGTATTCGTATTCCGCATCAGATATTCGCTTCATTTCATAGGAAATTTGTTTAACAGAAATTATGAATTTTAAGTTTTTGAGATTTAATTTTGTTTTAGATTAATTTAAAATAATCAATATTTTTTTGACAATTACACTTTATAATTTGATCACTGTATAGATGCAACTGCCGTAAAAATTTGTGGTGATGGAAGTTTCTTTTTCTTTCTTTTTGCTGGTGCGTTTGTGTTAATTTTTGAGATGTCCTGAATATGTTAACCTTATTTTTTGGTATGTTTCTTTGATATCGTTGACAAAAAATGTTTTGAAAAATTCCTTATGTGTAGAAGAAGATAGTTAATTCTTTATTTCTTTAGTGCATATGCAACACTGTTTTTTTCCATCCTGTGTTACAAAACACATTTCAAGCGGATGGGGAAGGGGGGAGGGGAAGAGACCTACGGTTTAACGCCGAATCCGAACGGCGGTTGGCAGTTTTTCTTTCGCTTTTGAAAGTTTGGCCAGTGCCTGCCCAGAGCACACTTGTGCTATTCTTGTAATTCTCATCTACTTCATGTGGATAGCGATAGAAGTAGACGAACGTTTCACCAGCCGGAGCTAGGATTCGAACCTAGGGCCTCTGGTATGAGAAGTCAGCGCGCTATCCGTTTTATTGTCGAGACCGGCTTTTATACCTAAAATTTATCCCATCAAGGACTGACTGGAAATCAGGCGCTTCACTTTCAAAAAAAGCCTCTTCTTCCACATATCTACAGAGATGGTTCGAAGCTAGTCAACAGTCAATAGATGGTGTATGCTCTGAAGAATTAGATTGGAATCTATTATTCCGCCTGTCGGACCACTGCACAGTGATTCGTTCCATAGACAAAATTCAAAAAAATTTATGGTTTCAGAATTTAACCATTTTGATGTCATTTGAAAGAAAAACTCCAACTAAGAAAACCCCAAAAAATCTGTGCAAAAAATCAATTAGTGTCTGTGCAAAAGCGGCTCAAAGTTGAAACTTTTTTCACAAAAAAATTTAAACTCATATTTTCTCAATATCAACTCAATTTTAAAAATAATTGGTTGGCACGAAGTTGCTTAAACTTTCAATATACAATAAGAAATGATGTGATCATTTTCGCTTTTAATGTTTTCCCAAAATTTGCAAAGCGTAGGCTTTTACTTCACTTTTAATTCAAAATATTTTTCTAATTAAAAAATCTGAAAATTGGCAAAACTGGAACTGGAACTGGAAAATATCTAAAAAGTATGTCAAAGTATGTTCCTGAATTTTTTTTATTTTAAGAAGCATTCTTTCTTTGTCGGATAATATAATTATATCCTCCGATATCTTCCGATCTCAGAAAATAATTCAATTTGAAAAGTGGTCTAAACACGTATTTTTCGACAAAATTTATTTTAATTTATGCCTAAAAGTATGCAATTAGCACGATAAATGATAAAATCTGCAAAAATGCAAAACATACATCTATTATTATCGTTTTTATTGCAAAACCAGAGGGTCCCGATACAATTTCTGTTACTCTTTGGAATAATCAATGTTGACGTTACCGATTAATTGTAAAACCTGAAAAATCTAGCCAACACATTTGGTGCTATAGCTTTAGCTTTAGAAGTGCTCACAATATTTGAAGATTTCTTAAAAAAAAAATAAAAACATCCAATGATATCTTTATTTGATCGGGAATGAAGCCGTTCTTAAGGCCCTGGATTCAGTCTCTTTTACATCTCAGACTCTTCTTACCTGTAGCTGATCTCTCAATGAGACTACCAAGCAGCTAAAACTGCACCTGTATTGGGTATCAGACCACATGGAAACACAGGTGAATAGCAGGGTAGAAGTTTTTCCCTCACCACCTGCACAGTTATTGCAAATAGGTACTACTTCCATAAGCAAATCAGATAAAAATCTGCATCTGCATGTCATAGTTGACTTTAATAAAAGCTCCAAATGGTTCGCGAAGTAGGGTAAATGGGACTGGCCTTCTGCTATGAGGGCTCGCATTCACGACCCTTGACTCGCTGTCCCAGGCACTGACCACCGACTCTTACTGACCGCTAATAAATGTATGTAAATGTCTATAATTGACCGACTGCGATAAACTGTGCTTTCTTCTGCCGTTCTTCCAGTCACACAATCATACATACAAACATACATGCAAATGTCTATAAACCTCGTTCGACATGCGGCGCAATCAGCAAATTCAAATAAACGGAAAACGTGAGCCACTCAATCGAAATCCCGCATTAATTTTCATTCTGAAATATCGTAAGAGAATTTTTCATACTCGAACACAACTTGGCCGGCTCAGCGTCGGGTGCAGAATTGCAGCGGTGACACAAAACAGACAAAAATGCCACTAAACGGCGCAGCAACAACCAGCGTGCGGCCACCTTGGCGATGCATTCGAGCGTAAAAGTTGCAAGCTCACAGCGCTTGATTGCGCATATTTTCGCACTTGGCGCGGCGTGGCGAGGCGGGCCGGCGCGAGATCGAGGATTGAGAAAGGTGCGCCCGAGTGGAGGTAGAGCAGAGTGAAGCTTGGCGAGCGAATGCCATTTTTCCAAATGACATTTTTGCCGGCATGACACCGAGTTCCAAGTGTTCAAATGGCGCACGAACGAAGCGTTTAGGGCGCTGCAAATGGCTGCTTTAGGTTGATGGTTGATGTGGTGAGCGGTGCGCGAGGCGCGGCGCCCCTTTGCTATTGTCACTTTGGCAATTACGGCCAACAGCTTTACGAGTGCCAGAAATTAAAATGATGATGACATGGCATGAGCTGCTGCTGCCCCAAAAAAATTTAAAAAAAAAAAAAAAGATAAACAACAACAACAACAACACGTAGGAAAAATGCTGGCGGCGTGAAAAATGCTGAGTGTCTGGTAGGATTTTTGAAATTTTATTTAATTTTTTGTTTTTACTTTCTGGCACTTTGCTGTCGGCGCGTGCGAGACGGTGCACCAAAATCGTGTATGGTCGAGTTGATGGACAGAATGCGAGCGTTTGTAGGTTGGAGCGGCGCGCGCGGCATAGAGCGGCCAGTCGAAAAGAATTTTGTCACTATTGCGCACTGTTGACACAAACAACGCAGTCTTGCAGTGTCGCAGACACGTCAGCAAATTTTGATGAAAAATTCCTTTCATCCATCTGGGCAAATTTGTCCTTGTGCTTTGTTTTTGTTGCTTGTTTTTTGTTTTTAATCAAATAGAAAAATGCTCACCGGTGGGCCAGGGGGCGTGGTGGGGCGGGCAAGGGGGTTATTTATAGTAGTTAGCTTTAATGAAACCGCATTGCGGCAGCTGCTGGCCACAGCGAAAAGAATATTCGGCAATCACTGTCGATGTGCTGCTTGGGGCGTTTTGCACGTTTTGCACGTTTTGCAATGGTTTTTGGTGTTTTGTTTTAAGAAAAAAAAGGAACTAACCTAAAAGTAGAAAAGGAAAAGTGTTGCCAACTTGTCAAAGGCAGCGCCAGAAAACGCCCAAAAAAAGAGCGCCGAGAAATTGCCTTCAGCCGAAACGCTTCATTGAGGCGATAAATTTTTGTTTCCTTACCTTTTGTGACGCTTCGCCGTGGCACGCCTCACCGCGCCCCGCACTCGGCACTAACTCACTCTGGGCAACCGCAATTGCTGCACAGTCAGTGTCGGTGCCGGTGTCGGTGCGCCTCGCTGTTTCCGCTTTCGCAGGTGATGCGGCCGGAAGTGAAGCGTCATTTGCCTGCGGCGCAGCGCCGCGGCGAGGCAGGCAAAGGCCAATTCAGCGTTCAAATTGGCTTTATAGCAAATTGCGCGCCATTGACCGTTGCCAATGATGTTGGCGGCGAACGCAAGCGGGCGAGAGCTGCTAAAAGGATATAAAGCACCGTAAGCGCGTCGACTCTATAGTCGATGTAAGTGCCGAAGCGGCGACGATAGCGTCAAATGTTGATGCTGCTTGCAGTGGTAGGAGACTGTGACACGGACGGACGACCCAAAAAGCCAGACAAAATTCCCAAGTCTGCAATTCAAATTAAACGTACGGCAAATTTTTGCATATCCGGCACACACACAGACACACACACACACACACAGTGTAAACACACACATGCAAGTGCAGTTATACAGGGAAACATGGCGATTTATGCGCTTCGCTTTTTGCGCTATTTGACATTGTCCTTCCTCAGGTATATTCACACACACACACACACACACACACACACACACACATACAGAATTGAGCTGGTGAGTTCTCAAAATCATGCGCAGAAATTGCAAAATTCCACACAATTTCCGCGTCCTTTCTCTGCTGTTCCTTTTTTTTTCTTTTGCTATTTCATTCGCTTTTTCACCTTTCAACGACTATGTGCTGCTTGTTGTTTTTGTTGGAATTCTATGCACAAAAAAATTATTCGCGCTTGATTGATGCGCAGCATTTACTGCGACGCGAATATAGACGACAGTGCCGACAAATTTTTGGCACCGTTTGCCTTCTTCGCTGCGGTTGGCACTTTTGCTTTTTCATATAATTTTTTTTTTGTTGGTTAGTTTTTTGTTGAAGTCTGGCTAAAATTAGAATTTATGATTTGTCTGCTAGGAATTTGCAATAATAATTGCACACACACTCATGTACGACAACACAAACTCGAGTAGGGAGTATTTTGAAAAGTAGGGAAAAAAATTCACGCTGAGGCCATAAGTTGGGCCTTTACTGGTATCAAAAAATGGAAGGAGTTACATACAATGTATCCCTACTACAAGTCATTCAAATTTCCGATTAAGTCAGATTGATTCGTGGATGTATTCAAGCTGGTCGCGTGAATCATTTCAGGTCCCCTCAGAAGAGGTCATTCAAGTTGTCGAGAAAAGGTGAGCCTAGAGCTTTCCATGTCCGTATAGACAGAACCGATCAGGGGCAGAAAAGAAAACTTATAGTCTCCTATTCTCCTACATTTATTTATTTCTTTGCATTGCGAAAATTTGGCTTGTTGGTTAATCGAGGTTTTATTCGAATCGAGAGTAGTATGAATCAAAAGGGCACTGTGTATCTATATATTTTTTATGTATACAAATATACAATAGTTCAGTTTTCCCGATGTAATACTTACGGTCGGCTCGGCAGCGGTACCGTGCACGAATTGAGGAAGTTTTTGTGGATTACAGCTTTGAATTTCTTCTTTGAAAAAAAAAATAAAATAAGAAATACGTTCAGTCTGTGGTTGTGTTCTTTGTCTTTTCGGCCGTAAGTTGACGTAGACACAAGTTCTTACCAGAGTTTTGAAATTGCTTCGACTGCTGAAATAGGAAACAATCACATTGTTCCTTAAAAAAAAGTCCAGCTTAAATTCTGAACGTAACATTCGAAAAAAAATCCACAGTGATTGTGAGAATACGATGCAGTCCGAAGCGAATCTGTAGTCTAAAAATTCCAAAATTCTCACATTACTCCATTTTGATTCCAATTTGTCACGTCCTGTCCTCGTCTTACAGTGATTTGTCCAATCCAGTTCCATTTCAATCCTTTCTATTTATTTCATTTAGTTAATTTATTTATTTCTATCTTTTTATGATTTCTGATTGACCCTGTTTGAGCTTAAAATCTGTTCAAAAAGTTTTTAATATACAAAAAATCTCAACTTTATATTTATAAAAAAACTTGTACGAATCTGTAGTCCTAAAATTAAACAATCCTCACACCGATCCATTTTGATTCTATTTCGCCCCGCCCTGTCCTCGTGCTTTGTTCTATCCAGTTCCATTCCAATCGTTTTTCATGTTAGAAAAACGATACAATTTTTTATTCTTTTCAAAAACAAATTTTATGATTTATGACATTGTTCCAGTTTATAAACTGTTTAAAAAGTTCTTGATATACAAAAAAAGCCTCAAATTCATATTTATAAAAAGATCCTCATGGACCTTTGAATAATTCAGATAGATATGGAACGAATCTGTAGTCCCTTAAATCAAAATCGAATCGAATCGAATCGAGTTGCGAATGCGATATGGATCTGTACGAATCTTTAGTCCCTTAAATCAAGAATTCTCACAGTTCTCCGTTCCATTCCGTCTCGTCCTGTCAACATCTCACAATGATTAATTTCATCCAATTCTATTTCATTCCCATTCCATGTTAGAAAAGCGACTAATTTCTGGATTCTATCCAAGAAGCGATAAATTTCTTAGAATCCTCATACGCATTGGAAAGTTGTTCAGCCGTGTTTTTTGACCGAATGTTGCTATAAAATCATTTTATCGTTTCTCTCCCCATTGTGCAGTAACTTTTCTTTCAATGAACTTTTCTTATCAATACTAATCAGCCTCCAGCTGATTCAATGAGGCGCATTTAATTTGTTGTTGTTGTAAATACAATTTACAATATTACAGCTAAGGTGCACATTGCGGATGTGACAACATAAAACCACAGAATATTTGAAAAATTATGCACAGACATTCGGCAAACGCGACCGCTGGCAATGCTAATGCAATTGTCATATCCGCATCCGTTGCAATAAAGTGAAACTATTGCGAAAATTTGCCAGCATTTCCCCTCAGCGAATATGAAATTCTTGTATTGCATGTGTGTGTGTGTGTGTATGTGTGAAATGAAATGAAAGCGTATGAGGCATAACAAACAGCCGAAATTTCTTTTGTAACGACTTTGCATCCTTTGCAACGCAACGACTGAGCGACACAAAGTAACACAATCCGGCGCGGTTCGTTGTAAATAAAATCTAACTGCGGCTTGCAGTCAGTTTGGCGCGCGGCCAAAGCGAAATATTAACCAACGAAAAAATGTATTTCGTGGAAATTTCGACTGCGAAAAACTGCAGTGCGCCCTCAATTATAAATTTTTTTTTTGTGTCTCCCATTTGGCATAGCGAAGCTTGCACCGCTCTCGGCTGCTGTTTGCTATGCTTTCTCATCGTCTGGCGTTGTCATTTTAGCAGCTAATAATAAAGTTGTTGGCTCTATGTTGTTCCATTTGGCCGGGACGAAGCGGGCTGGCAAGGGGGCCGATGATATTTGGCGCTTTATTTGCAAAATTGCCTCTCTCAACTATAATTGCGCCACACATTTGCCATGTTGACTGTTTGTTGTCGACGTGAATCGACTTGCAGTGCGCTGCGCCAGGATATTCGGCCATAGTCCTTACGATTGGATTTCGTGAAACGAATCTATATTGAATTTTTTTAAGAATTTTTAATGAGTCGAACGAATTCAAATGGCAGCTGTGGCTAGTTGCATTTTTTTTTGGTGTTCTATTTTGATTTAAAGCTTGTTGTGAGCTAAATTAGGCCGAATGTGGTTTCTTTCTTTATCCGGTGGTTTCTTTCATGGGGCTGTCATGTTAGTTATACCGTTTGGATACACATATATACATATATATATATATATATAAATAGTTTCAGTGGTGCTCACAGGGGGATTTTGGAAGTTCAAACCACCCAAATACAAAAATTGCTGGTGCAAAAAAACATAAATTCACATCGTATTGGGCTCAAAAAAATAAAATAAATTTAAAATAAAATAAAATAAAATAAAATAAAATAAAATAAAATAAAATAAAATAAAATAAAATAAAATAAAATAAAATAAAGTAAAACAAAATATATTAAAATAAATTAAAACATATTAAAATAAATTAAAATAAATTAAAATAAATTAAAATAAATTAAAATAAAATAAAATAAAATAAAATTAAATTAAATAAAATAAAATAAAATAAAATAAAATAAAATAAAATAAAATAAAATAAAATAAAATAAAATAAAATAAAATAAAACAAAATAAAATAAAATAAAATAAAATAAAATAAAATAAAATAAAATAAATAAAATAAAATAAAGTAAAACAAAATATATTAAAATAAATTAAAATAAATTAAAATAAAATAAAATAAAATAAAATAAAATAAAATAAAATAAAATAAAATAAACTAAAATAAAATAAACTAAAATAAAATAAAATAAAATAATATAACATAAAAAAATAAAATAAAATAAATTAGGTTTGAGACCACATATGGACACAAGAAAAATCCGACTGAGTTCTGATTAGGAGTTTTTGAAGTAGTGGTCGGTTCAGACTTTTGTGTATTTTGTGAGCATCTGTAGAGAGCAGTTGCCTAGTGACGAAACTTAACCTACAACCTAACTTTATCAGAGGCTCCTTAGTAGAGTCTCACTTATTTCGTATTGAATACTTAACTCTTATATTCAAAGGACCAAAATTGTTCTAGGTTAGGATTCATTATGAAAGTTAAGCCAAGTGGACCTATTGTGAATCCCTTCATTGAAATCAAAGAAACCTCGTCACTATTTGTTCAGAGACAATTTATTTCAACTCTCGATAATCTGCTCCAACCATAGCTTTCCCTCCATTTGGCTGCCATGTATGTAGCTCATAGCCAAGTCGCCTTCTACCCAACGCCTCCGAACGAGCTCAAGGATGCTTGGTGCAAAAAATTGCGCCTCCTCTCGGCATGTTGCCGCAACAGCGAGTATCCTTTTACAACATTGCCCGAAATATTAAATAACCACTACCACAACCACAACAACAATATTATCCGCAACAGAATAACAAAAACCCAAAATGGCGCATCACACAAACATCAGGCAGGCAGTTTTATGTTTGATTTGTTTGTTCGGCTTCCACTTCTCGGCCAATGAATGCATTTCTTTATCCGGTGCCGGTGCCGGTGCCATCGCTTCTTCGTCTTCTTGTCGTCGGCGGCCGCAATGAAGCGCAACGCTGCGACTGAAATGTGTTTCAATTTTTGGGGCGATTGTTGCATTCTCACAGCTGTCAGCCAACTGACTGTGCTGTGTTGTTGCCGTTGCTGTTGCTGTCACGGGCCGTTGCAGCCAACAACAGCCACATTGCTGCCCGTTTTGTGTTCTGTGGCCGCTCTGTAAAAGTGCTTTTTGTGGTGTTTGTTTTTGCGCTGGTTTGGCCAAACCTACAAATAGATAAAGTACAAACTTAAATTGAATTTCGTAAAAATGCCTTTTCCCATTAACTTTTCATATTTTTTTGTCGTTGTTGTTTTTGCTGCCCTCTTCTTCATATTTCTTTTGGCTTTCCGGCTGTGGGGTTTGGCGTTGCTTTGGCTGATATAATCGCTTGGAGACGATTTTGTCTGCTGATTATTTTTGCCAATTTTTAGTTTTGCTGCTTTTCACATATTTCTCTTTCGTCTCTTGTAATTGTGATATTATCGGAGCATTTCTCTGGTGATAATTGAAATTGTGGCTTTTCATTTCTCGACTTTGCTTTTTGCAGTTCAGTGTCCATTGCAAGTATAAAAATATATTCTATGATAGTCGCTGTGGTGCTTATCGATGGTATTATTGTGAAAAGCTTTTTAGAACTGTGTAAATTTTCACAGTTCATAAAGCAGCTGGAATGGACAAAGACTTGGCTGGGCGATGTCAATTTAAGTTAGGATAAGGCTTAGTTGGTTTAAGGATATGTTTTTTTTTTAGTGTTTGGTGTTACAAAAACAAGCATTTATGACATACAATATTTGGACTTAGAAGTTCAATTTAAATTTATTTAAATTTTGAATAACTCTATTAACTTTGTCACAAGTGAAAGTTTAGAATCAGTGCGTAGACTCATTCATCTTGATTCCTTCGATATTTATACATTTTTATAAGACATCGATCTTACAAAAGTTCTATAGCTGAGATCTTATGAGCTACAAGGAGATTACAATAGATCTAACAAGTCACAGCGTATAAGACTGTTTTATACTATTTATTCCATCTTATTAACTCTTTCGCTACAATTCTTCCCAATGTTAATGTTAAAATTCTAAAATTCTTCGTGTTAGTTCTCTGTGTACAGTAGACAAGATTTAGTGTTGTATGGAGATTCTTAATAATCAATACATGAGCCAAAAAATTGTGGGGCTAGAGTGGGATTAAATGGCGTCGCATCGATGAAATTAGACAAATTTCTCCATAGCTCTATGGCTGACCCCAACCAGTTTTCCTTGCTAAATATTTCTTTCAAACATATTTATACCCTACTAGCTGGGCCCCGCGGCTTCGCACGCAAGCTCTCTTGTTTCACCCGATACAAATTCTGAACCCATTGTTGACCCCGTTAGATTTTGATTTAAAAAAACATATGTCTATTATCTTTGATGTCAAGTATTTCCAAAAATTTTGAAGTCAAAAGCCCTTTAAATCATGAAATTTCACATTTACCCTAAACAAATTCTTAACCCTTAGTTTATCACGCTAGATTTCGATTTTCTCAAAAAATGAAAAGCACATTTTAATTATTTCCCGATAGAAGTGCTTTTTGTCTAAGTTTGAAGTGAAAAGGACCAATAAATCGTGTTTCTCCATACAAACTGTTAACCCATTGTTGGCCCCGTAAGATTTTGATTTTCAAAAAAGTGAAAAACACTTGTCAAATTATTTCTCACTAAAAGTACTTTCACAAAATTTGGAGTCAGTGGCCCCATTAATTCATGTTTTTTACAGTTTCGCCATACAAACTTTTAACCGGTCGTTGACCCCGTCCGATTTTAATATTCGGAAAAAATAAAAAAACACGTATCGAGTTATTTGACATTTGAAGTACTTTCACCAAGTTTGAAGTAAAAAAAAAGTGTTTCTCCATACATATGTACTTTTAACCCGTCGTTGATCCAGTTAGATTTCGATTTTGAAATTAATGAGAAACGCGTGACCAATGTTTTTTATTTCAAGTATTTTTACAATTTTTGAAGTCAATAGGCCTATCGGTTCATGTTTTTTCGAGTCTACCCTTAAACAAATCTTAACCCATTGTTGGTCCAGATAAATTTTGATTTTCGAAAAATTATAAAATACGTGTCGAATTATTTTTGATTTAGAGTATTTTCAGGAAGCTCAAAATCAATATGTCTCTTAAATCACTTTTCTTCATACAACACCTTAACACATTTTTGCCCCTTTACACCCCGAATTTCAAAAAATCCCGTCTTAGCGGAGGTTCATTTTTCAAGATGTACCTACAGTTCAAATTTCATATTTGTAGCTTCAGCGGTTTTGGCTGAGCGATGATGAATCAATCAATCAATCAGTCAGTCAGTCAGGACAAACAATCTATGTATATAAAAATGGAGGCGGTACCACGCCCCCTTGTCCAATGCTCACAACTCTCTTTTAGTCGAATTGTGCTACTAAGTGGAAAGTTCGTACCAAGTTTTACTGATGTGTGTGTGTATTTACTGCGTAACTGTTAGGTTATAAAAAATGTGCCACGCCCCTTGTCCAACGCCGATCAAATCTCACCAGTAGAATGACACATCTATGAGACGACGGTACACCAACTTTCAATACTGTGCGGCTTACAACTCCGAAGCTATTCCATATAAAAGATTTGAGTTGTATGGGCGGAGCCACGCCCTCTTGTTAAATACCCGCCCCATTCCCTCTGCCGAAAGATATGACTAAATGGTAGGTTCGTACTAAGTTTCATTGATGTGCGATTAACAGTTCGAAAATTATGCGGATAGTTTTTGCCCAACAAATGTGCCACGCCCCTTGTCTAATGCCCATTAAATTTTAACAGTAGTATTACACTTCTATGGGAGGATGTCAAAATTTCAATGCTGCGCGTCTAACAATTCCGAAGCTATACCATATAAAAGATTTGAGTTGTATGGGCGGAGCCACGCCCTCTTGTTAAATACCCGCCTCCTTCCTTCTGTCAAAAGATATGACTAAATGGTAGGCTTGTACCAAGTTCCATTGATGTGCGACTTACAGTTCTGCTGAAATGTTAGCTCATAAAAAATGTGCCACGCCCCTTGTTCAACGCCCATAAAATTTTAACAGTAGAATGACATATCTATGAAACGACGGTGCACCAAATTTCAATGCTGTGCGACTTACAATTCCGAAGCTATTCCACTTAAAAGATTTGAGTTGTATTGGCGGTGCCACACCCCCTTGTCCAATACCCACCCCATTCCCTCGGTCGAAGGACATGATTAAATAGAAAGTTTGTACCAAATTTAATTGATGTGTGACTTATGGTTCCAAAGTTATTGTCTAAAAATGTATTCTTGTGGTGCCACGCCCCTTTTTCCCGACATTTCTTTTTTTATAAACCTTCACGTAAACATTTTGAACAAACCCGCCGAAGGAAGTATTCAAGTTGGTCCAGTCGTTTTCGAGTTTTAAGCGGCCGAACGAACCACGTTTCATTTTTATATATATAGATTTCCAACCCTTTATGGAGCTCCCATACAAAATGATCGTTTTTATAAAATAGGCTCCAACTGCTCCCAGGTAGCGCGCAGATGTGTCAAATGTAAACCGACACTCATTTATTTTCTCTCCAAATGTTTCTTCCAAACATAACTACCCGCTAGCTTCAAGTCTTAAGGGCGCTGTCATACAAAATTGGCAATTTTCAATGGAATTGCCTGCCCACTTGTAAATGTAATACTTTAGTAAGCAAGGAAACATCGTGTCTCGGAAACTACTGAACCGATTTGAATGATTTATTCAGCGATCGGTAACATTCTTAAGTACAAAAAATACAAAATTAATTCAGTTTCAGAAAATCACCACCAGAGGGCATCTCCCACACAATCGGTGTTGTGAGGTTGTCTACTTTTGGAGGTTGTCCAACGAAGTTATAACCAAAATGTATTGTCGAAACCTCATTAACTCCATTTCGAATATACGTAATTGTAATATTAGATGAGTGTTAGGTTTGATTAGGTTCAAATGGCGTGTATGGAAAACCCGTAATTTTATTCTGAGGCAACATTGCCCTGAGTGCCCTCTATGACTGCCAGAAGAAGACACATCGCTCTACCTGGGGTTCCTGTAAAAAGACAAGGAATTGTTGTTGTTGTTAAATCATTTACCTTTCTAGATAAAATTGAGTTGAGTAACTTCCGTCATCTCTGTAAGATCTGTGAGAAAGCGTTTGTCGTATAGCTCCGGACATCGACATAGAAAGTTCTAAGGTTCATGTACTTCAACGTTATAACGACGCCTTCTGCAGAAAGTACTTGTACTGCAGCAGATCTGCTGTGTGATCAATTGCAGTAGTCGAACAAAGGCAACAACAACACCACCCGCAGTGACAGTACGGAGTAACTTAGTAAATTACGCATCGAGGACGCAAACCCGCTGATATCAACTTCTTCTACCTATCTACCTACAGATGCACAGAGGTCGTTCATACAACTTAGTTGAAAAACGTTCACCATAAGGAGGCAACTCTTCTAGAGGCACCGTAGATGGTAACCCCATCATCTAGGAATGTGAACGATAAGCTAACGACTCACAATGGTAGAATATCAATTCAGAGCAATAGCCCCATTGAAGCCCTATGGTCCCAAATATGAATAATAAATATTCAGCTGGGTCAGTTTTGAACTGTTTATGCCTGAAATCTTACCACATAGCTGTTATTTCCAGAACTCTAATGGCATTTTACCAAAGCTTTCGATCTTCTGCCTACTTTCATATTGCTGGTTTCATCGGCCATAACAACCTGTAAAATAACTACAGCCTATGACATACTACTCTACCTTCCTTGCACATTCTATCTAAACATTTAGCTACACCAAGAAAGGCGCAGCCCCTCTTCCCAACGTAGACACGGCTTCCTGCTTAGTTCTATATTTTTTAAATGCGAATTGTATTCGTATTCTGTGCTATAAGTTTCAAAATTTAATTAGTTACTTTTATATTCGGTGCAACAACCATTTTTGTGTTCAATACAACAACCATTTTATATAAAAACTAACTAAATTATTATTATTATTAATTTTTAAATTATTTACTTAAATTTCCTTAAACTCTTTGTGTGTTTTAAAGATTTCTGATCAAACTTTTGAAATAACAAATTTCCACCCTTTATTAGAGCTGAAAACTGCAGAAATTAAAGCGTCCGTCTATCTCTTTCCTGCCCACTTTGCTTTGCTTCAAGCTCCACTGACTCTGCTCGACTTTATAACGCGATTTTCTTTTCAATGTTTTGCACGTTGCGTCCTTTTTATTTTGCATAATTACTGCAAAAACGTCAAAAGGGAGAAGAGAAAAAAAACCAGCCAAAAAATATATAAAATTAAAGAAAACGAAAAAAACGTACACGGAAATCATTAGGTGTGAATTTGCATTTGCTGCAGGTGCCAGTGCTGGTTTGAAATCCAATGGCAACAACAACAACAACAATAGTTGCAGCTAAAGCTGCAGCTACAACAATAACAACAACAACAACGAAAGTAGCAATTATTGCACATTAGAGACGAAACCAGCCGCGTCACCACTTTAGCGGCAACCCGACCGTTGGTTTCCACATGCGAAACACAACTATAAAATAAAATCATCACCCCCTCCCCACTTCCCGCCGACCCATGCGCTCGCGACAGTCTCATCCACTTGGCGTTTCTTTGGCTTTCATGACGTTGAAACGATTTCGATGACGGCGGCGAGAGTGGGCAGTGCACGCTCATTAAAATTTTCTTATTCATAGTTTTGGGCCGCCGCGGCCCCGCACCCGCACCCGCACCATGTGCTTAGTATAACGGCTTCCGCTACTAATTTAATTACAGCGTTGCAGCACGGCGATCCGGTGTTGGTGTGCAGGGCGCGACACGTCATTACGGAAACGCGACGTACGCTCGAGGCGGCCGAGGCGCTCAAGCGTCACGATTTCAAGAAGGTGAGTGCAAATTACAACAACAACAATAAAACTGCCTCTAAAATACCCTACATCACATACATACACACACACACACACACATATATATATGCATACTATACATACACACATACATAGAAACAGGTAAAAGCAAAGCGCGAAAAATGAGGTGGCAGAAGGCTGTGGCTGACACGTGATCTACGCGACAGCTGCAACGTGTCGCCATTGTGCAAGTGTGTGGGTGCGTGTGCGTGTGCGTTGCCGCAAATGCATTGCGAATGCGACAAATAATAACAAACACAACAACAACAACAAGAACGGTTGCAGCAACAACAAAACAAACAAATTGCCACCAAAAAAAACTAACAAAAAGCAAAAATTCACATTTCGTTTGGCGACTGGCGAACTCGCTGGCAACGTCTGCACTTTGCCTGCCCGCAGCGCTGTGCAGAATTTCGCGCTGATGACTAAGCAGCTGCTGCCGTTCACCGCCACGTCGCGCATTGCACATCCAGCTGCATTTTGTTGCAACGCGCCAACACTGGCAACGTTCCGGTTTCCGCAAGTAATTAAAATGCGCGCGAAAAGCACACACACACGAAATTTCAACCGATTTCAATTAAACACACACGCACACACATACACAGGCGGCCTCAGCACTGCGTGCGCGTGCAATTTCCTTGCCACAGGACAGGAAGTTCAATTTCAAAATATCCTATTTGGCGTTGTGCAGCTGGTTGTTCTTGTTATTTTGGGCTCGGCCCAGTTTGTTGGCAATTTTCGGGCCGTTGTTCTGCGCATCGAGTGGGCTGCGTAAATGTGTACTGTCCCACATGTGGTCCAAGTGTGGCCATAATGAGATGGGCTGATAAATGAAGAATAGGTGTTCAAATAGAAAATAATTGCTCAGCGGTTGGTCGCTCATGTGACTGCTTTGGCGCAATTTGAAAGCACATTTCTTAAAAAATTCAGTTTTGTATGGGGATCCCCTCGTCAGAGTGTGGGTACAGCCAGGATAAGTTGGCTTAAAATGAGAGAAGAGAAATTACGAGAAATGGGGATCAGTGCTGACTCTTAAATTTCTATGAGAGTGATGACTCGCGAGAAGCAAAATAGCCAACACTGTTCCAAGAGTAACTTCTGAAACAATTTGTTAGATTTTCGGGCATCTTTGTGAGTTTTAAAAATTATTCTTCTCGTAATTTCTGACAAATGCTCACAGTTTCTTCTGTCACTATGCAGAAGGGACTGCAGGCAGTTGCTGGGGTTGATGACGGGCCATTTTCTATGGGCAAATCACATACCTGACACTGCAGCGACAACCTTGGCTCCTTGATACCACAGGATCTACTCAGATTTCTCCGGAGATCGGGTAGACTTATAGCACATTTACGGGGAAAATCAAGTGGTAGTACAATGAAAGTGTATAATGTCTGAGTGCTGTGCTTGCTGGGCTGTTCTGACAAGTGAAAACATAATTTTGAATTCGAAATCTTCCTTCAAAACTTTTGGGCTCACATACATAACATATTGCTTTTACTATACCTCATTAAACGAGGAGTTTCGGAGTATCAAAATAAAACATTTTTGTACTAAAACATGTCTAATGCTAATTAGTAGAAAATCAAATACTTGAAATTCTATTTAAGAAGTGATGAGATAGTAGACATGTGTGGCTCTTAAGATCGTCAAGTTTTCATAAAAGAATAACTATTTTGCGATGTACGAAAAATGCCATTTGCCAAATACAGCTAAGATATCAAATTAGTTTAAAGGCATTTTTAATTGAAAATAAATGTGAATTTATTTAAAACGATATAGTATACTTGTTTTTTAATTTTAAGAAAGAGTCAGTTATCAGACGTTACTTCACCGAAGCTTTGGGTGGGTTCTGACAGGATCTAAAGGTTAGGAAACACGGTTTTGAAGGAAGAATTTATGAACACTTTAACTTACTAAGTTCATAGATGCTGAGGAAAATTTGGTTTCCCTTCAATGGCCATACAGCCTCATTGGTTAATACGTTGGACTGCGACACAGCAGAGGTTCGAATCTTGACTCCAAGTCGACTCTTTCTTTTAGTAAGGAAAAACTGAAAAACTAGCTAACTAGACATGGAATCACAAAATGGGGAGATCCATCGAGAATATAATAAAATAAAATAAAATAAAATAAAATAAAATAAAATAAAATAAAATAAAATAAAATAAAATGAAATGAAATAAAATAAAATAAAATAAAATACAATAAAATAAAATAAAATAAAATAAAATAAAATAAAATAAAATAAAATGAAATTAAATTAAATAAAATAAAATACAATAAAATACAATTAAATTAAAAAAAAATAAAATAAAATCAAATAGCAGACAATAAAATAAAATAAAATAAAATTAAATAAAATAAAATAAAATAAAATAAAATAAAATAAAATACAATAAATAAAATAAAATAAAATAAAAAAAAAATAGAATAAAATAAAATAAAATAAAATACCATAACATAAAAAAAATAAAATATAATAAAATAAAATAAAATAAATACCTACAGACATTCACTTTTGTTATCGATTCTTATAATGGAAATATAATGGAAATGGAAACATTTTTTAATTTATCGTTTGGCAATTCTCACAGTGTATCTCCCATCACAAAGCATCTTTTTCGCAAAGCTCATAAAACATAACAAGCAAAATTCTCATTAGCTGTGCAATTGCAAAGGCTCTTAACCCTTAATCTACCCATTTGTGAGCTGCTCAGCTATTTTGCAGTCGAGTGTGTTAATTTCGCGCGAAATAAAGAAAACAGGCAAACAAAAGCAGAGCACGTTCGAAAGTGCAGCGCGCCAAGATGCCAAACCGAGCCAACCAGCCACTCAGCGGGCGCCATTAAGCAGAGCGGTGGCGATTATGTGAACGGCCGTTTGCCGTTCGCCGTTTTTGAGCAATCGACTTGCATAATTTTGCATAATTCGGGCAATTTGAATTTGTGGAATTTGTAAAAATTCGCGCGCCAAACGGTCGGATGCAGCCGACACAAAATGCAGCGCCCGCAGCCACAACTATTGCCGTCTTTGTGCGCTGCGCCCTAACGGCGCAGGCAGACCAGATAGAAGGTGCGGCAGCGATAGGGGTGGAGGGAGGGCAATCAAGTCAAGTGTGGCACAGCAACTAATTTCCATGTGGCTGATGCAAACGAAAAGAACGAAAAAAAGAAATGCACCAAAGCGCTGCACACTGGCCGCGAAGCCTTTTTGTTGGTGTTGTTGCGCCTTTTGCCGCTCGAGCTACACAATTCGAGTGTATGCAGATTTTTTGTTGCACGCTCGTTTGCCGGCACACGCTTTTGCAAACGCCCACTTATAATTGCCGCATTAACTGCTGCGCTAATGGGCTGCGAGCCGAGCCACTCGCGTTGCTGTCTTTCACCGCGCGCGCAGCGGATGCATCCCTTCATTTGCCACCCGCTGCTCGGCACTAAAATTTTAAATGCAAATGTGGCTACTTTTTTTTTACTCGAAACGAGTCGAAAGGGGGCCACTACATGTGTGTGTGTGTGTGTCTATTCAACTGCAATCAGCAAATTTGATTTGTGTACCTCACACACACGCACACACACAGACGCACTTTCACACTTGCAGCCACATGCAAACATGCTCGTATCATGCAAGCGGCTTTCTCTCTGCAGAATTGCTGGCGCATTCGTGTTTGTGGGCTATGTGCACACACACACATGTGAGCACAGTTCTTTTGAAACTTTGTAAATGCATTCGACACAAAGCGTATTCGTGCCAAAAAAAAACCATCGACATCCTTTTTAAATACAAAATTCTTTGCTGCAAGTGGGGAAAAAACGTAGCAATGATTGCTTGCGTGTCGATGAGGGCGAATCAGCGTTTTGTGCGCAAAGGACGCTGCACCAAGAAGAATTCAATGTGCTAATTTTTGAGTTGCTTCTTAACTGTTGAAATATTTCGAATAAGAAAATGTTAAATTTATGAATCTCTAAATTTGGTTTTTCAAAAATTTCATCACACTTTTGTGTCGTTAACAAAATGTAAATGTAGTCGTATTTATTTAATTCTGTTGGTGAAAATTAACCTCAGAGATTGTTGTTCAGTATTGCTTGTTGCACCACTCTAGTGTTGGGGTTTAAGGTTTTTAAAAATTGAAATCATCTAATATATAAAAATGAATGTCTGTTTGTTTGTTGTTGGACACACGACACTCAAACTCAAAAATTGAGCTAAATCTTTCACATAATGTTCGTCTTGACTAAATCTCGGTAAACCACATAGTGCGAACCAGGGGCGTAGCCAAGGGGGGAGGGGGTTTGGGGGTCAGAACCCCCCATAGCCTATAATTTGTCAACATTTTCAATCACTATGCATCGTATGTACGTTCCCACATTAGCAAAAAGGTCTTTTCATCTTTAAATATTTAAAAGAATATTAACAAAATTCTTTTTTTACCGACTCTAATTTGTTTTTTTAATAGTCACGTTTAGGCTTAATGCAGCGATTTGCATGTTCTAAAAACATGTCTAAAGAGTAGTTTAGTTCGTCGACCGGAATGTCCTTCAGGATGTCGGTACAAGCCTTTTGGACGGTTTCTACGTTCTTAAAACGCTTTTTTTCATCGGCAAATGCATTCTTTGAAAAGGTGAAATTCGCACGGTGCCACATCATGTGAAAACAAAAAAACAGTCAAAACAAGTGTCAATAGATGGGATGGCATCCTTCGATAGCCAAATATTCAGTTAAAATGCAATAAATGTATGCTATTGAGATGCTTAACCTTCGCCTTACTAAAGATGATCCCAGGCACTTCCGCCGCTATTTTGAGTAAAACTCACAATAAATATATAATAATTTATAAATTTTTTCAATACTTCAGTATTTAGTATTTTCCACTGGCGATAGTTCGTATTTCGAAAAAGGCCTAACTTTAATGATTTATTTTGAGACTATGGAAAATATTAGAAGATTTCTTTCCAGAGGGTTTATTGAACACATCATGAGGTACGCAGAAAATATCTATCGTGAGTTTTAATCAAAATGGTATCGAAAGCGCCTGGGATCACCCAGCCACATTTGTATAAAAGTCAAGTTTAAACATGAACAAAATTTCAAAAAATATTGTTTCATGTTATTGAAAATTACCTTAAAATGTGTGCAGATATTAACCCTTTTAGTGCCGGGCGAAAAAGAGGTGCCTATGCGAGAATAACCGGCCGAATTTCACAGTTTTACTAGGGTTTGGGAAAATGCTCATAAAAACCAAATGAGAAACAATATTTACATGATTCAAAAAGCAGTATACTAAGGATGAAATAGAGAATAAATAGAATTTTCGAAATTCTGTATTGCTAATTGTTGGCTTGTCAAAAACAACAATATTTGACACAAGCGGAAAACAACGGCAATAACAAAAATGATGCTTTCAAACTGCAATTGGGACGAAATATACTGTTCACAGCGACGATCGAGGAGACAATAACTGATCCTACGTCTCGCTGCGGCAAGGCAACGTTATTTCGCAAGAGTCTTCAAACAGTTGTTTATATAACACACTGCCGAAATGTTCCGATAACATAAACGTCCACAAAGAGTTAAAACAAGACACTATTTTTTTTATTCTCTCGTAATGAAATTAGATCATTTATAACGTATTACAAAATTATTTTCAGATAGAGTTGTTCCGCTATGCGAATAGTAAAGCGCTACAAGGCGCGGGCCGATATATCGGCTCTGGCACTTCTAGCTAGTGCAGCAAGAGCCGATATATCGGCCTCCGGCACTAAAAAGTTTAAATATGACTATTAAAAAGATCATCTGGGTGGGTATAAGTAAAGCGAAAGTTAAATCCAATTTCAAGAATTTCAATGAAGATTTTGGCTTATCTTTTATGAATAACCGCCCAGTTTTGATCTACGGTGATCGCGGATTCAGTTGGCTAACACTTTGGTCATCATTTATGTTCTGACAATCGTTTTTAAATCGCTTTTACCACTTATAAACTCCACCACTGTATAAACAAAACTCACCATAAACTTGGTCCATCAATTTAAATGCTTCGGTTAAAGTTTAAACATTTTTAAAATAATTCTTAATATTGGATCTTTGTTCGATGCACATTTTTGTACGATGACACAAACATACTTCCACTTCAGATGCAATAACTTCGCTTTCAGTCCACCAAATTTCATGAAATTTTTACTAAAAATCAGGGAAAAAATTTCGTTTTTAACCCTGCTGTCATAACGTTATTTTTTACCCCTGAAATCATAACGATACGTCTGGGAGACGTATAAAGATTTACGATCTTAAACCGATATTTAAAGGTATCTTACCTCAAATATCGTATCAGCAAATATTTCACTTACATCAGAAATATGTATATTTTTCTGTAAAATAAAAGTCATAGTTGCTAATTATAAGTAGTAAGTGTTTGATTTTTAGAACGAGTTTTATTGCTCTATTGCGCTTTATTGCGCAAAACGTAAAAAGAGCATACGTCTCGCAGACGTACGTTATGACAGTAGGGTTAATGCATTACGTCACATAAGCCACAACAAAATGCCCTAATTGGAAGGTGCACTTTACTTTAAAAAACATGTAATTCTAAACTGGGAAAACATTTTTTTAAAACCCCCCCCCCATGACCAAGTTCTGGCTACGCCCCTGGTGCGAACACAACCCGACAGGTGGGCGTGGCAGCTCCCATACAACCTAACTTTTTAATATGGAATATCTTCGGAATTATAAGTCGGACGGCATTGAAATTTGCTTTTACTGGTAAAATTTCATAAGCGTTGCACAAGGGGCGTGGCACTTTTTAAGAGACTTGAATGTTTTGAATAACTTTGGAACTAAATATCGCACATCAATGACATTTGGCACAGACTTACCATTTAGTCGTTTCCTTCGACAGGGAGAATGGGGTGAGTATCCTGCGAGGGGGCATGGCACCCCCCACATAACCCAAATTTAAGGCAGAAAGCATTGCAATTTTTGACGCCATTGTCCCATAGATGTTTAATTCTACTAGCAAAATTTGTGGGGCGTGGCACATTTTTGTGACTCAAAATTTCCTCATAACTTTGGAACTGTAAGTTGCACATCAATGAAACTTGGTTGGACCGTTCGACTCGAAGACTGGGTTGGGCATTGCATAAAAGGGCCGTGCCACCGCCCATACTAGTCAAATCTACATACATATAATTGTTTGTTCTGACTGACTGACTGATTGACTGACTGATTCATCGCAAGCGCAGCCCTACCTGCTTGTTCAATGTAGTACCGACAAAGGCCAGTCACGACTGATTGAACGACATTTTTCCCATAGGAGACAAAATTCCAAAATTTTATAGTCTCAGAATTTAACGATTTTTATGTAATTTGAAAGGTAAAACTCCAACTAAGAAAACCCAAAAAAAATCTGTGCATAAAATTAATTAGTGTGTGTGTAAAACCGGTACAAAGTTGAAACTTTTTTCACCAAAAAATGTAAACACAGATTTTCTGTTTTTAGTCTATTGAGTAAAAAAAATTGTAAAAATACATGGTTAGCAAGAAGTTGCTAAAACTTTCAATATAGATTAAGAAATGATTGGTCATTTTCGTTTTTCATGTTCTCTCAAAATTTGCAAAGCTGAGGCTTTTAATTCACTTCTAATTTAAAATATTTTTCTAAATTAAAAGTCTGAAAATTGGCAAAACTAAGAGGAAAATATCTAAAAAGTATGTGAAATTATGTTCCTAGATTTTTTTATGTTTTAAGATGTTTTCCTTTTCCGAATAATGGAAACACATTCTCCGATATCTTCCAATCTCAGAAAATAATTCAATTTGAAAAGTGGTCTAAACACCAATTTTTCGACAAAATTAATTTTTTTCATTCCTAAAAGTATGCAATGAGCATGAAAAATTGAGAAAACTGCAAAAAAGCAAAACATACGTCTATTATTATCGTTTTTATTGCAAAACTAAAGGATCCTAAGACAACTTGTGTTACTCCTTGCAATTATCAATGTTGACGTTACCGATTAAATGTAAAATCTGAAAAATCTAGCTATCACACTCGTTGCTATAGCTCACCAAAAATTACGAAAACTGCAAATTTAAGTCTCAGACATTGCCAAACTACAAACCTTTAAGAAATACAAAATGGAGATTTCAATTCAGCAGACCATGATTAACTAGTATACCATTTTTATTTTATATTATTATATTTTATTTATTATTTTATGAAGAACGGACCACTCCTTCTAATTTTGTCCCGCGGTTGTATAGAATCGAATCACTGTGCAATTTGGCAAAAACAGACCAAATCGATTACCCACTAAATCGATCCTCGTTCTATCCCTCATTAGTTGATTTCAAAGTGCAACTAGTTAGCAAAATTTTTTTTTTAATTTTGTCAAAATATTAATAAAACACTTTTCTGAAAAGATTTTATCTGCAATATTCACATTTGAGTTAGTTTTTTTTTCGATCACTTAGTGCCTGTCACATTTCAAGTGGCAACTCGGCCCATTTCTGTTATGGGCCGAGCGTTTCATGTCAAAAAGATGTGAGATACAGAATCGAACCGCCCACGATTAACGCTGACCGTATGTGGCCAATGTGTTGTTGTGTCATGACAGCGCGCGATCGTCTGTTGCCGCGCGAATAGCTTTTCACTGCGCACGCGGCGGGACAAGCGAGCAAGATTAATTGCCATTTTCGCCCGTCACACGCCCCAAAGGGCACTTAGTGCTGCGCTGATTATTCGCACAGCTGTGTGTGTGTGTGTGCATTAAACGTGTACGTGTGGCTGCTGACTGCTGGCAGTGCACAACGTGGGCGTGACCGGCGCGGCCGCAGTCATTTGTAATAGATATTCCCCGAGCAAAGTGCGGCATTAACTTTTTAACCGAACAATAAGCGCCGCTGAATGTGTGAACGCCAACACAATTCCCAATGTTTATTAATAAATGCACAGCGACATTAAGCACACTTGTACCAGTCGCACGAAACCGCACGCGCCATCTCACACCGTCGCACCACTGCGGGCATGCAGCACGGACAGGCAGCGGGACGGGTGGACAGCCGGTGAGACTGCCACATCCGCTGTAATAAGTGAAAGCTAATTTCCGTTTCCGTGCTGTGCTGCGCTGCGCTGCGGTGGAGAGCGACTGGCGACTGGTGAGTGCTGTGCTGTTGTGCTCGTATTGACTTAATTTGGCCGCGTTCCGATTTCGTGCACACCGCACACGCACGTGAGCGCGTACTGGGCTCGATGCCCAGGACCTGCAAGACTTTGTCTCGTGTACTTGTGTGGGTGTGTGTGTGTGTTTTGTGTCTTGCGGGAATATTATCCATATGGAAAAGTAATAACGCTGCAGCAATGCATCGCGGATTCCGCTGTTGGTTGGGTGGTAAAGAAACACACATTGTTGCCACTGTCGTCAGGACTTTTTATATGTTGAAACGGCCCAAGGCAAATGTCTGAAATCTAAGTTTCAGGTTTAGGTTTAGGTTAGGTTTGTACTGATTTGGTATAACACCGTGCGACAAAAATTAAAAAAAATTTTCACACCGGAAAAATCCATATGGGCAATCCAAATAAAGTTAGAGTAATGAAATTTTGACACGTGATCAAGGAGATTTTGGGTTCTAACATAATTACTTTTCAAGAAAATTCGATATACATTTTAAAGGATATAAAGAATTACAATTTTCAAAGGACCTTTTTCATATCCATAAAAATTAATTTTATTTAAATTCTTGAGCCTTTCCTCTTTTATCTGATATACATATCGCTATATTCAACTAGGTTAAGTATTTTTTATATTTTTTTTATTTTTTATCCCCTTAAAAATTGTGGGGAAAAAGTGTTTTTTAAAGGACAAAGGATGTAGAAATGAAAAACTGAGTACGCAGTATTACTATATTTGGTCTCTAGTTTCACGTAGATATGGATTTTTCCCAGTGTGAAAAATGCTGTCGCACGGTGTAATAAATGACACAGCCACTGTGACTCATTCACGCAGCTGCGAAGGATCGCAAGTCAACGAGTCGATTGTTTAAATCCCGAAATAACCAACACCAATTGATGATGCTGAAGTCCTTTAAACAGTTGTCCTTAAATGTCCTCGTGACCAACCCTTAGGCCATATTCCCACAACTTGTGCAGATATGCCAGCATTGTGTTGGTTCTAAATAAGAACTTTCCGATTTTTTAGCAAAATTTCTGGCTTCAACATTTGATTGCTTCATATTTTCCTTTTTGCAATACAGCACCCTGTATTTTATTGAAAAGCCATTTGTATTTGTTTTACATTTTTTACATTTTCCTCCACTATTTGCTCATCCAACCCACTGCACATATTTCCAATATTAAATTTTCTTTGTTTGCTCTATTTTCATTTCGCATGTTGGAACCATTACGGCGCTCGGTGCCACCATTACAACCGCTGCTGTGTTGGCCTCTCATCACCCACTAACCACCGAAACCACCATCATTGCCACTGCCAACGTGCGCCGTGTTTGCCGCTCGCCAGATGGGCGAACTAATGACAAAGTCGCATACATCACTGCGTGACGACTTCCAAGTGTCCTGCCACGAAGTGGATGTGCTCGTGGAGGCGGCCATTAATTGCGCTGGTGTTTTGGGATCACGTATGACCGGCGGTGGCTTTGGCGGTTGCACTGTGACGCTGCTCCAGCGCGCCGCCGTCGCCAGTGCGATTGCGACGATGCGTGCGGATTTCATCAGCAAATTCAATAAAAGCGCCGGCGACCGGCTCGAGTTCTACACGTGTACGCCCAGCGAGGGGGCGCGACGTGTCAATTTGTAACGACGGCGTTCGCTGTCGCAACAGCAGCTGGAACAGTTGGCGCATTAGTTGCATGCGTGGCGCTTTATTGGCTGTTGCACGTCGCTGGCTGTTGACTGTGGCGTGTTGGCTGTGCGTGTTTCCTGTGCTGTGCTTCATTGTGCTGGCTTTTATTTTTTTCGTGCGATTCGTTTATGTTTACCAGTTTAGTAGCATTTGTAACGATTAAAATGAACTACGAAGTTTGAAAATATTATGTTGAAAAGTGAGGTTAGAGTTTGGGCTAATCATGAAATATTTTTGAGAGAAATAAATACAAAGAAAATTACATAAATTTGAAAATATTTGATTTACTGGAATTTAGTAGGTACTTTAAATTTAATTTTTAAGAAATGGGTTGAGCATGGCTGAAGTTCTTGAAAGTGAGATATTTATGTGCTGTAAGTAGGTATTGTATTTGTTTGAATTAGTGATAGCAAGTACTTTTGAGAATCGAGTACTGAAGTATACAATACAAAGTACCAGGTACTTTTTTAAAATAATCGATAATTTTGTATAACCAGCTTTTCGATATATTTTTTTAGCTCTGCTGTTCCTGGACCTGTTTTTTATGTGTTTTGTGCAAAATCTTGAATGAATTTATTTGATACTGAATACTTTTTAGTACACCGAATTTTTTGGTGACTTATGCAAAATTTAATACCACATTGAGTACATTGCGAACTGAGTACAATTATCGAATTGTTACTGAGTATTTTTCGATATTGAGTAGATGAATCGAATAGATATGCAGTTTATTTCGATCCTAAATAAGAAGGTACCGAGTAGAAATATATAATTGATGTGGAGTACTCTTGGATTCTGAATTAAATCATACTGAGTAAAAGTTTTGAATCGTTACCGGTACTTTTTTATACTTAGTAGATGAATCGTATAGATATGTAGATCCTTTCGATCCTGAATACAGATGTACTGAGTACAAGTATCAAATCGTTACTGAGTACTTTTCGATATTGAGTAGATAAATCGAATAGATATGCAGTTTCTTTTGATTCTGAATAAAAATGTACTGAGTACTTTTTGATACCGAGTAGAAATAAGGAATCGATGAGGAGTACTGTTTGATTGAATAAAAACATACTGAGTACAAGTATTGAATCGTTACTGAGTACCTTTTTTTATACTTAGTACATGAATCGAATAGATATGCGGTTGCTTTCGATTATAAATAAAAACAAACTGAGTACAAGTATCAAATCGTTACTGAGTACTGTTCGGTATCGAGTAGATGAATCGAATAGATATGCAGATATTTTCTGTACTGAGTACTTTTCGGTACTGAGTAAAGATATAGAATCGATAGATACTGAGTACAAGTATTGAATCATTACTGAATACCTTTTTATACTTAGTAGATGAATTGAATAGATATGCAGTTGCTCCCCATTCTAAATAAAAATTAACTGAGTACAATTATCGAATCGTTACAGAGTACTTTTCGATATTGAGTAGATGAATCGAATAGATATGCAGTTTCTTTCGATTCTAAATACAAATGTACCGAGTACTTTTCGATACTGAGCAGAAATAATGAATCGATGTGGAATATTATTTGATTTAAGTACAAGTATTGAATCGTTACTGATTACCTTTTTATACTTAGTAGATGAATCGAATAGATATGCAGTTGCTCTCGATTATAAATAAAAACAAACTGAGTACATGTATCATATCGTTACTGATTACTTTTCGATTTTGAGTAGATGAATCGAATAGATATGCCTTTCCTTTCGATTCCAAATAAAATCCTACTGAGTAGTTTTTGATACTGAGTAGAAATAAAGAATTGGTGAGGAGTACTTTTCGGTTCTGAATTAAAGCATACTGAGTACAAGTAATGAATTGTTACCGAGTACTTTTTGATATTGAGTGGATGAACTAAATAGATGTACAGATCCTTTCTCTACTGAGTACTTTTCGATACTGAGTAGAAATATAGAATCGATGTGGAGTTCTTTTCGATTCTGTATAGAAACATATCTACTGAGTACAAGTATTGAATCGTTACAGATTACCTTTTGATACTTAGTAGATGAAACGAATAGATATGCAGTTTCTTTCGATTTTGAACAAGAAAGTACTGCAAGCACAAGTATCGAATCGTTACTGAGTACTTTTCGATACTGAGTAGATGAATCGATGTGGACTTCTTGACGATACTGAATAAAAACATTGTATGTATTTTTGAGTACTCAAAATTGTTACGATTACTTTGAAGTACCGAATTCTTTCGATTACTTTGAAAATCAACTACCCACTACGTTTAGTGTCAATTGTACCCAATACTCAAGTTCATATTTGTATATCTTGTACACCTGATTGAAAAAAAAGAATTTCAGTATTCAAAATGGCGGCATAAATTAGTATAAACGACACCATATTTAAGTCCATGGACTCTAAAAACTCTCTTTCGAATCAGTCTTTCGAATAGATTTGAAGCATTTCTACAGCATTTAGTTTAGTTCTACAATAATTTTTTTGACACCAACGCAACATTCATAGATACCGAATATATTACAGTAATGTGCCAAAACCTGACCTAATCTGCTTGGGCATCTAAAAGTAATCACCTTCGATACAAATTATTAGCACATCACTGGTCGTAAATCAAGTTTCGATGCAATTTCAAAACAACCAACTGGGAACAGCGACAGCAACTAAAGTCCAACTCGCCAAAGTAAAGCGTCAAGTTAAAAGTTAAGTTGACAAGCGTTGCAAAATGTCGTCCAAAGGCGTTGGCAACACTAGCGAGATGATTGAAAGTTTGCAACAAAAATTATGTAGCAGTGGATTTTTATGCGTCTTGCAAGCCATGGAATTGCAGCAAAAACAAAAAACGGCCGTACGTAGATTTTAAATTTTAGCGGCGATTCCAGTGCAAAAGTTAAAAAATAAAATAATGACAGCTGTGCGTAAAAGTTTGATGCCGAATAACTGAAGAACACGCAAAAACTGTTTATGGATAGAGTAAAGTTTTTGCAGCAATAACAAATTTCAACTAAAAGATTTTCCATAAAACGTAAATAAAAAATATCAAAAAAAAAATTAACACCAACCGAAGTAAATAATTATGCGAAATTTTAAATAATAAAAAAACCTTTTTTTTTAAGAATGTACAACGAATTTTACTTGCAGCAATACACGCGAAGTTGTTTGCATCAAAGTTTTTGACTCGTGTCTGTGAGCTATGAATTGGCGCGGGGTGGGTAAGTCTGAGCAACTCAAAAGACTGAAATTCAATACGCGTTGTAAAGTGGGAAAACAAAAATACAAAAACAAGCAGAAGCTTGTTGAAATTGTTGTAATTACATTTTGACAATGAGCAGAGTTGAAGCTGCAGCGGCGATGCGATCCGGCAGTCGAGCGCTCTTTCGTTGCGTTACTTTAGCGATACTTTGGCGATACTTAATCGCGCGCACATTGAGAGCGAAGATAATTTTTCCAATTATAAACAGTTGCTACGCCTTAAGGTGTGTTAACAAAAAAGATGCCAACTTTTGGCTGAGCGTTTGTTAAGTTTACTTGCGCTCGTTTCAGTGAGATGCAACGAGAGGATTTTATATCATTCGAAGAATTTCCGAACACTGCGAAAATCAGTAACTGTTATAAATAAAATTACAAAAAAATTGCAATTAAAAATGTATTTTTCGTTGAGCAAGAAGCGACAAAGAGTAACCATTTTGCTTTCAAGAGGGATCATTCTTTGCAGTCTAAATGTCTATTAAAATAGAAACAGTTTTTTCTATGGAGACTGTAATGTTTTAACAGAAAGGACTGCAAAGATGCTAGAAAGGCCTGTTGCCTGCTTTTCAAAATGTCAACAGGAAGAAAGTGGAGCAGAGTACAAAGCCTGTTGAATGGTGTTACCAGTTACGCGTACTATGAGAGATGCCCATCTTTGAACCGAATCCAGTGGCTTCTTATGGGCCTATTCAATGAAATATGGATTTAATAAACAATTCTTTCTCGAATTAAATCTTTGAAGTCTACAACACACATGCAAACTGGACATATTCCTATAAGGTTAGATTAGGTATGCTAAGACCGTGTTGGGTCCCTGGTGGTACCAGTTAGAGCTCCTTAGTGCTGCAGATTGACGTAAAAGTGTTGGGTGAGAATTAAACACGAATTAAGAGATCCGGTAAGTGGGGACGCGTCTCTGATCACAGATGCTTTTTTCGACTTTTGATGACTTTTCCACAAAGATTTGGACTGACTTACCTCATCGATGATCCAACCCGTCATCGACCATCGAGTTTAGTAATTGTTTGTGTTTTATTCGCATAAACCGGAGACTTTACAAAACACCAAAGATTGAAATCGTACGGCATTAAATTTTACAATCTTTGTGACCAGTTGACATTAAAATTTCGGGAGATAATTCGATGCGGCAAATCATTACATCAATAAATAGATTCTGATCTCAATGATAAGAGGAAAATTAATCACGGTTCCACACTCTTGGGGACAGGATCTTCGACGGACTCACACAAACTCATCGTCAAGACCAAATGGTTCCGAAAACATCGCGTCTGTATCTACAGGGACTAAACAAATAGGAAAGGGAACTGCATTTCTAAAATGGACCCAACAGTGGTCTACTATAACCTAACCCAACGTATGCATGACACACAAGTTTTTGATTTTCTTCAAGCAACTTTTGTGCCAACTGCCGCAGAATCCTGCTGAATCTATTCAACATCAAAGTTATTCTTATTCACATTGACGTTGTACAGCATCGACGACTTAGCGCCGAATGCCATGTTCCAGCTGTCAGCTGCCAGCGGACGCTGCCTGTCAGTCAGTCTTTTGCGATATTTGCCATATGTGTGTTATTTAGTAACACGAGTCCCTTTCGACGTGTCAGCTGGTGTGTGTGTGTGTGTGTGTACGTTGACAGTAAGTTTTATTTATTGGTCTTCATGTTAGTGTTGTTGTTCGTCTTATTGTTTTATTGTCGAGCATAACAAAGGCACCGAAAGGGGCGAATGACGACTGCAGTAAAAACGGAAAATTGCATGGGAGTAATTTCTTGTTGTTAGTCGACGGCAGCGCTGTGCGACGGTCTGATGGAATGTACAACGTCATCAACAACAGCAGCCGCAGCGCAATGTGTGCGCATGTGTGTGTGTGTGTGTGTGTGGGTTGCACAACATCATAAAAATAATCCACTCATTGTGCATGGCCAACAACATGAACCAGCAGCAGCGGCAGCAGTGAATAATAAAAAAAAATGCCGCAGACAAAAACAACAAATTGCCAACATTAGCCGAGTTGTAAAATACATACAACATTCGGCATTACGTTTATTAATCCATATTTGTTATTGCTGTTGCTGTTGTTGTTGGCAATATATACGTGCACTTGTTTGCTTTATATGTGTGTGTACATATGTATGTATTGTAATTTGTTTTTTTTTTGCAGCTACGTTGGTTGTGCTTTTTTATTGTTGTTATTGTTTTTACTTGCCCTTTGTTGCTGCTTGTGCTGCTCGGGGGTTAATAACTCATCATAATCACTAAATTTATCATCAGCGCGAAGTCGGCTACTACTCCTGTTGGCTGCTCGCACACACACACACACACTCATACATATGTCGACCGCCATTCGCTTCTGCGCTCGGCTTAAACACTTTCAGCTCGTTTCAAATATGAATGTCTGTATATATATGCAACTGTGTGCGTGTCAGTCAGTGAGACATTTGTTTGCATGTGTGAGCGTGTAATTTTGTTAGTGCAAGTGTGTGTGTGTGTGGCTCTGGTTTGTTGTCATTGCTAATGCGCTTTGTTGGGATTTCAACGCTGTCTGTGTACTCTGCGCTTTTTCCTGCCGCCTCTACGCCCGCACGCGTTCCATTGTTACTCTTGTTGATGTTGTTGTCCTTTTGCTTTGCTGCGCTTTTTCTAATTTTTTTTCTACACACCGACGACAGTCGACTGTTTGCGGGCACGCGTGTCCTTTGTCCGCTGTGTCCACCGTTCGGTCACCGCATTAATTCGCAAAGTAATCAAATGCGATTTTTCATCACATGCTTCCCACTCATAAATCAGCATTTTGATTATCACTTCCGTCACACATTTGCACTGTGCGCAGTATCGTTTAATGAAATTGTCAATTGTTGATTTTGTGCTGGCGTTGGGTGTATTTCGTTGCTCGCAAATCGCACCAGTCGATTGTGTGTGCAAAAGAAAGTTATTTTTTTGTATAAAATACAATAAAATCGAATAGAAATTTGCATTGAGCTGTCACTAATGCCAGCTGGTCACATCAACTAAATATATGAAGCTCACTACTGGCGGTTGATTTACATATCAACAAAATACCTAATTTTTTTGTTGTTCATGCAAAGCTCATTTCTCGGTATTGGTAAGATTTATAAAGTGGTTCCATTTTGCTCAACTTTCACAAAAAGTTGGTTCAATTTACTGTACCAAATTAGATGATGGGGATTTAAAAAATTTAATCAAATTAATGTAAAATTATTTATTAATTCATTGACTATAAATTTATTTGTTCATGAAGCTTTAGAGAAAATTGCATCATACGAAATGACCAACAAAAATTTGTAAACAGGTTTTCTACTGTATTTGCTGTTTATAGGGTGTCCCAATAAAAGTAAACGATTAAAATTTGGTGGCAAGTGACAACTCTGAAATTTGACAGCTGTCTTAACCCTGCTGTTAGGTTAGAAAAGCGACCATTTCGTCCATACTGCAATTTTCGTACAAAACAATAATTTATTTAAATTTTTTGTATTTATTTTGGTTCATTCATTCTTTACTCAACATAACTGATGTAAAAAATAGTTAATAGTTAAATAGTTAGTCAAAAGTTACAAAGGAAACAAGCCAAAAATTGGACCAAATGGGCTTAACCTAACAGCAGGGTTAAACAATTGTTTCGATTATGGAAAATGGAATGAAAACGTTATCCAGACCACATCATCTCTCTTAATTCCGATGTCAACTGGCCATCGAGTTCATGCGATAAACTTTGTTTTTTTTGTTGGGGGGATTTGTATAATCTCCGGTCAATGCGAACAAATCTCAAACACTTCCTAAAGTCAGAGATGCAACGATTCATTAATTAATTTAGTCCAGGGGCGGATTCGGAAAAATATTTTGGGGGGTTTCAAAAAGTTATTCTTTAACCCTCAATCGCCCACCCTGAGTCCAGGGGACTCACTACGAACTTTAATAAGTTGGTACACGTTGTGTTTTTATGTTTCGGCGCCCAACTTTCGTATACCTTCCTACAGGGTCGCTCTGAACGCGAAGACGATCGGAAGTTAGCGCACTACAATTACAAGGCTGAGTTTTGGCATGGAGTGAGTCCCAGGGCTTCAGGGTGGTGTTTTGTGTTACAAAAATTATACTTGTAATTTTTTTTAAAATCGTGTTAATTTAAATTTACGATGCCAAAATGGCCGCGAAAAGTTTAATAATTGAGAGTGTTAACCCTTTGAGAAGTTTTGCTACTAACAATTTGCCTTAGTTGTGCTGAAAAAGTATGTGAGGTATGTGCACAACATATGAAATTCAACCTACTGCACGTTTTCTTATTTTATATAATGAAGTATTAGTTTAAGTTTTTTTCTGAACAGTTATTTTATTTTTAGGTTATTTATGTAAAAAGAATTGTTTTTGTTAATTTATTTATATCTTTTATTTTTATAAAATGTTTAGTGTATGTTTTCTAGAGTATGTTTTTGTCTGTCAATTAAAAGGTGAATTTTTATTTGAGTTATGCAAAAAAATGGAATGACATCTGTAACAAGAGGTCTTAATGTAGCGTACAAAAATATGAAAAACCATAAAAATTTAATAGGCGTTGCGTCATTTCGTAAACAAAAATTGTGAGTCCCGGGGACTCAGGGTGGGTAGATATGTACGTGATTTTAATAGGGGTGGGTGATTGAGGGTTAATATTTATAAAATGCCTTTTAATTTGTATGTATTTTTTAAGTCAACCCTAATATTTCGGGGGGTTCAACCCTCAAACTCCTTCCCCCCTGAATCCGCCACTGGATTAGCCACATCTTTGTCAGCCGAGATTTTATTCCATATTTAATATATATATATTCCATATTTAATATTTAATAGTCTTCTTTACTATACAATAAAAAATATCAACACTTGCTTAATAAATATGGGTTTTATTTTTGAGTTCAATCGTGTATTGCGACACCATATAGAACATTCTAAATAAAATGTCGGTTGCTCAACTCACTTGAATTTACGAATTAATTTCATAAAAGTTGTTTGGATTGTTTTTTTTGGCAGGTTACTTTTTTTATAACATTGAATATACTATACATTGTCCCTCACTTAGGTTATGTTAGGTTATGGTGGATGCCTCTGTAAGAGACACACTCGGAGTCCTATTGGAAGGCCCATTGTGATACCATATATTTCACCCGTTTTTAAATGTGTTGCAACACTGTTTTATCAACACACCGCTATAGCACATATTTCAAACTAATGGGGAAGGATGGAACAAAGGAGCCTAGAGTTTAACACCGAATCCAAACGGCGCGCCGCGGCGGTTGTCAGTTTTTCCTTCACACTAGGAAGTTTTGGCATTGCCTGCCATGAGCGCACTTGTGCGATTCCTAGAATTCTCATCTGCTTCAGGTGTATAGCAATAGAAGAAGACGAACGTTTCACCAGCCCGAGCTAGGAATCGAACCTAGGGCCTCAGTATGAGAAGTCAGCGCGCTACCCGCTGTTCTATCGAGGCCGGCAATCGATTACATAACTTACAGGATTTTAGTAGCTAATTTTAAATACATTGTTTATAACTATGAATAGACTGTAAAAGAAAGTAAACGAATAACCTAAAGGGATCTACTTAGGTGATTAGCTTTGTCTAATTTCCCAGTAAGTATGAGAAGAAGTGAGTTTAATAGGTAGAATCCGGCAATATGATGGAATCGAGCTCATCTTTATCGATATTTAAAGATCTTATTTTATAAAAAATTTGCATTTTATTCCATCCTGAAGCCTCAAAAATATTAGGTAATGTTATGTTGTTCTTTAAGTTTTTTCTACGTTTTTCCAGTTCGGTTACACCGTGCAACAAATTTCATACATGAAAAAATTTATATAATCGCAAAACTAGGCGCCAAATCTAGTAAAACTGCATGTTTAGTTTTTCTCTCTGATGTCAGGATTTTTTTTAAAAGGACTTTGAAATTTCAAGGACATGTTTATTTAAAAAAATTATTTTTAAAATTGAGCACATTGAAGAATAACAATATGGGTATCAAATAAAAGAAAAAAATTCTTAGAAGCTTAGAAAATTAAATGTTTTGGTGCAAAAGGACGAAGAGATATTGAAAATGTACTTTTAAAACTTTATCCTTGAGTACCTTTGGAAATTTCCAATAGTTTTTTTTCCAAAAAATATATCTTGAGGACTAATATGTACCCTACCACATCCTTGAATTTCGTCCTTCTAACTTTATTAGTTTAAGATACACAAAATTTAATACTCAAAATGATTGCAAAATATAGATATTTGGAGCCATTACTGGTCATTGAATTCTTGGTACACGTGCCAAAAAATGGGTCCAGCCACCTGGTAAATTAATTCTTCAGAAACCAAGAGACGAACAAGAGGCAGAATCAATCTTCTGCTCAGCTTTTTGCCAGCCGCGCAGTAAACACATTGGGTTCTTCTCCGAAGAATCTCGGAAGTAATATCTCAAACTGTTTTAAGTTCATTTTAGGTTCTAAATTGTTCGAACTCTTGTAAGACTAAGTTCTGAGGCATCACTATGCGATAAATTGGCTTATGTTTGTTGTAAAGTCTAATCTGTCCAATGCCTTCAGTCAGTCAGTCTTGCACCAATTACATACTTAACCCTCAAATGCATGAATTATTTTCACGTTTGCTAAATAAAAATAGGGTTTTCTTTTTAACACAGAAACCCACTGAAAAAAGAATTTAATATTAATAATAATAATAAATAATTTTTTTTTAATAATAATAATTTTTTTAATTTTAAATAATAATTGACTGGCACGACAGCCCGCTTACGCGAGACTAAGGCCTAGCTTCCCGCAACTACCCGTGTTGTGCGTGTGAATTTGTACGCGGGTTGAAGGGACCTACAGTTTAATGCCGGTTCCGAACGGCAGGTTGGGAGCTTTTTCACAAGCAATTTTTACTCTCAGAGGTTTGCCATTTCCAGCTGAGAGGACAGCCACCGAAAGAGAAAACGAGTTTTCCCGTTATTTTTTTAGGTGTTATTAAAGGCAGTATTTGAACCTGAGGTTGCTGCCTACGACTCGCGGTCCAACGCACTAACCGACTGAGCCACGGCGGCTGCCAATATTATATATATAAATATTTATAAATATATAAATAATAATATAAATATATATAATATAAATATTTAATATTAATAAACTACTAAATATTAGCAAACAGATTTCGAATGTGGTTGTCGTTTCAAAATATTATATCGGGGCTTAATTTAAAGATATACACAAATATGATAGTGTGCCTAAAGGCATCAATATGCATTTGAGTGTTAAATTGAATCTCAAACCTTGTCCAATTGCAAGCCAAGTTTTCCAGCAGAAAGATACAACTAAGTAGTTACACGCTACAAATGGAATAAAATTCGAATGACTTTTCCTACAACAATGCTCACCATTGTTGCTCGATTATTGTTCTCTTTTGTTCAATTTCGAATGTTACTATTCTAAAAAAAATGTGCAAAATATTTATTCGTATGTCAACACATATGCAAACCAAAGTACCAACAAAGTTGCTGCAGTGGAATCCCCTGCGGCCGGTCATGAAACCGCAGCCGACGAACGAGCAAGAAATTCAGCAGCAGTTGGCTTCAATAGTGGTCATGTTGATTTTGAACAACTTCACCTACATGCACGCGTACATATGTACACAACAATACTTACACACTCGTCTACGTAATCGTACATGTGTGAAAATGTTGATGCGAGCCAAAAGGAGCAAAACCGCCAATTCTTATTGCTGCGTTTTAGATGCTTTAACCGACAAACAGCAACCCCACACACACACACACAGTTTTTGTGCACAGCGGTTAAACTTTTAATTAAATAAATTCAACAAATTTTCTGCAATCAAACACCTCTGCACATAAGTATTTGGACATGTAGGCAAATGTTCGTGTGGTGGATGCCAGCAGCCATTGGCGGCTTAGACAAATTAAAATTGCCCAACAAAAATATTTAAAATAAAATAAATTGTAAAAAAAAATTTATGGAAATTGCAAGGCTCGAATTTGTATTGAGGTTGTATGCGATTTTTTCAATCAGTGCTTACATGTGTGAGGCCAAGCTGTTCTTGCATATTTCTGTTAGCTTAGTTTTTGTTATTGTTTTGCTGAGGTGAGGTCGAACTGATGACATTGGCTTGTTGTTGTTTTTGCAATTCTCCAGCAAGTAAAGTAATGAAAATATATTTTTTTGCAAACAATTTCCACACACACACACACACATAGAAACAACACATAGAAACTTCACTTCTCCACACACTCACACACAAACTCGCGTGCGAGTTTTCCATTAGTCCGCACTTGTACAAAAATTGTGGGCATGGCTTGCACGCCCTTTAGGTATGTGTCAGCCATGTTGTTGCTATTTGAAATCCTCTTTGGATTCCGTTGCGCCTCTCGTGTGTTGTCGGACAGCCTGTCATTCTACTTTCTTCCACCACTGCCGCCGTCGCCAAACACTTTGTTTCGCTGTCCAGTTGATTTTCATAACGAATCTTAGCAATTTGTTTCATGTCGTAACCAACGGTACATGGAAGAGGCTGCAACTTTGGCTTCGCAACAAATTGTGGCCGGTTTGGCGAATGAAAAGGACATCCCAACTGTTGCGGCATGTCGAGCGAGTCGAAGCGAGTGTGGTATCTTTAGCTGATCGTGGGTGAGATGGGCCCATAAGCAACGTTTGTCCTAAATGCACTGTGGCCACAGTGGATTTTTGGATGGATTTTTTCAGTAATATGATTTAAGTTTATATGATTTAATTTTTAACTTTTTTTTTATTGTAATTTTTAATATTCAATTTTTTATATGACTTAATTTTTAATTTTTGTTTATTGTAATTTTTAATAGTTATTCAAATTTTTAGTTTATTATTATTTCTAATTCTTTAATTAAAAATTTTCATATTTAAATTTTTTTCTTTTGATTTAATATTCAAATATTTAGTGCTTTTTTTTTTTAATTGTATTCCCTTATTTCCATCTACAATTTAAACTTCGGCACATAAGCTTCAATTAAGACAAACGCAATTTTTTTTAAACATATTTTATTTTAATGAAAATTAATGTTTACATGGTCATTTCGAACATAATATACTTTCAGTAAAGTGGGTCAACATATTTGAATTATTCTATGGCGTACTTTATTAAATAAATGTTCAGCGGCCATAACCGCCGCGAGAGCCGTGCGAACCCGCATAGCTGGAGGAAGAGCCCGATGCTGAGGAGCCAACACCGCCTCCCAGGCCGCCGCCGAGACCTAAGCCAAGTCCACCATCTCCGTGGCCATGTTTTTCATGACCGTGTCCATGACCGTTGCCATGTCCAGTATATTTGGAACCGCCATAACCGCCGCCATGTCCGCCGCCTACACCGACACCTAATCCACCACCCAATCCGAGACCGAGCCCGCCTCCGTGTCCGCCATGACCTTTGTCATGGCCATGGCCATGACCGCCACCATAACCGCCACCACCGATGCCTGAACCTCCAGCTTGTGCGGATCCTTCACCGCCACCGTAACCGTGGGAACCTCCTCCAGCACCTCCGCCGATACCTGCCCCTAAGCCAGTACCTACACCGGCACCAGCTGATCCTCCAGCATTAGCCGATCCCGCGCCACCGCCGAAACCACCGCCATGAGCGCCTCCGGCACCATGAGCATCTCCGTGAGAGCCTCCTCCAAGTCCACCTCCTAGACCACCGCCTAGACCGGCACCAGCTGATCCTGAACTCAGTGCAGATGCGCCAGCATTAGCCGATCCCGCGCCACCGCCAACTCCACCACCATGAGCGCCTCCGGCACCATGAGCATCTCCGTGAGAGCCTCCTCCAAGTCCACCTCCTAGACCACCGCCTAGACCGGCACCAGCTGATCCTGAACTCAGTGCAGATGCGCCAGCATTAGCCGATCCCGCGCCACCGCCAACTCCACCACCATGAGCGCCTCCGGCACCATGAGCATCTCCATGAGAGCCTCCTCCATGTCCACCTCCTAGACCACCGCCTAGACCGGCACCAGCTGATCCTGAACTCAGTGCAGATGCGCCAGCATTAGCCGATCCCGCGCCACCGCCAAGACCACCGCCATGAGCGCCTCCGGCACCATGAGCATCTCCGTGGGCACCTCCTCCAAGTCCACCTCCGAGTCCAGCTCCTAAACCAGCGCCTAGACCGGCACCAGCAGCACCAGACCCTCCAGAGTGCGCCAGTCCTTTGCCACCTCCAATTCCTGCACCGAGTCCAACACCAAGTCCACCGCCAATGCCGACACCAGCTGAACCATCAGTTAGTGCTGCACTATGTCCACCACCAAGAGCTCCACCAATACCACCTCCGTGGCCACCTTCTCCGGCACCTCCGCCGATTCCAGCTCCTAGACCAGCGCCTACACCGGCACCAGCTGATCCTCCAGCATTAGCCGATCCCTTGCCGCCGCCATAACCGCCACCATGTGCTCCTCCGGCACCATGAGCATCTCCGTGAGAGCCTCCTCCATGTCCACCGCCTAGACCACCGCCTAGACCAGCGCCTAGACCAGCGCCTAGACCAGCGCCTAGACCAGCGCCAAGACCGGCACCAGCTGATCCTGAACTCAATGCAGATCCGCCAGCATTAGCCAATCCCGCGCCACCGCCAATACCGCCACCATGAGCTCCTCCAGCACCATGAGCATCTCCGTGACCTCCTCCTCCAATTCCACCTCCTAGGCCACCTCCTAGACCACCGCCTAGACCGGCACCAGCTGATCCTCCAGCATTAGCCGATCCCTTGCCGCCGCCATAACCGCCACCCTGAGCTCCTCCGGCCCCATGAGCATCTCCATGAGCGCCTCCTCCAACTCCACCTCCTAGACCACCGCCTAGACCGGCACCAGCTGATCCCGCGCCACCGCCAATACCGCCACCATGAGCTCCTCCGGCACCATGAGCATCTCCGTGATCGCCTCCTCCAATTCCACCTCCTAGACCACCGCCTAGACCGGCACCAGCAGCACCAGAGCTTAAAGCCGAAGCGTCAGCTTTGGAATTGGCCGCACCCGAAAGTTCTGCACCATGACCTGCTCCAATGCCGAGACCCAAGCCAGAACCGACTCCTCCGACTGCAGATGCTGAACCGTCAGCATTGGCTGACCCATGACCACCGGCCGAAGCGCCTGCATTCGCATTGGCTGACGAGTCCGCACTGCCGCCTGACCCCAGGCCATGCAAACCGCCTGCGCCCGCCGAAGCGTCAGCACCGGCCTTTGCGTTGGCAATGCCGCCATGTCCAAAGCCACCCATGCTGCCGGCCGATGCGCTGGCCAAGCTGCTCGCCGAAGCGCTGCCGCCGTGCCTGACGCCGTAAGCTGCAAGTGTGAACAATTCGAGACAATGTTAAGCGAAGTGTCGAAACGACGAACAACAGTGCGTACCGTTGATCAGCGCCAGCTGTACTGCAATTAATCCAAATACTGCAATCACTCTCATGGTCGAAACTCTATTGTTCCGCGCTTAGAACGTAGACGCGCTTTTATAGAATTCGCGCTGGACTACAAACCAGCTCCACCCCGCTCGCATTTCGAGAGACTAGGCAACATCATCATGATGTATGAAGTGAATATCTTCGTAGAGTAGAAGATTGCTGAATTCCTAAGTAAAAACCTCTCTGCCGCGATTTGCGTTTGTTTTTTGCATATTATTTTAAGTGCTTAACAGTGCTCGGCACTGCCCTCACACCATGTGGTGAGTTTCCTAATTTTTTGTATTTCGCACAGACAGCACTCTACGCGCCGATTGTTAGATAAGCTAAAATATTTGGTGGTCTTAGAACCAATAACAAAATATGTATTCTTTGTTATGGGCAGTTTTGAAAAAAAATCTCGCTATAAATTCAACCCTCTGACAGCAAAATGATGCCATATGAAAAAGCTTCCAATCCATCCATTACTTCGGTTTCTTCCCATCATGTACTCAATATATATGGTTGAAGATAAGTCGATCGTAGTCCTTCTCAATGTAGCTGAATGTAAAAGCTTACATAAATCATTGAAATTTTCAGCGTCAGGGATCTTGGTCTCGCATTTCAACATCTGTGATGTGATTAGTCAAAAATCGAAAAACCTCTTCAGAAAACGGCTGAACTGTACAGAGAAAATATTTTGACTAATTACTGCATTGATAAAAAAGTCAGCAATGCTACGACTCAGAATCTTATTTACATTAAAATGATCTCAAAAATCTGTTACGGAATTACTGCCTGCCACACAACCTTGACCCAGGCACCACTGTTTCACACACATCCTTTTTCGTAAGTCACATAAAAAGTTGATAGGACTTTTTCTATTCGGCCTTTCTAAGGAAGAAATCAATTCCTTCTTCGTCGGTAACTTTTTTTGCGGACGCTTCGTGATCAATCTGAGCGAAAGATCAACTGTTGTCCAGTATTTTCAAGACTAGGCACTTTGTTGATGCATTGAGAATCTACAAGCTATCAATAAAGGAGATGCTGATTCATGCAGTTGTTGGCACTGCTCGATCTGTTTCTAGAACAGTGGAAAAAAGTTGAGCAATCTAAGAGTTTCAATGTTATTACTGATCATGTGCAGATTATAAAAGAAGAATTAGAACATGAAGAGGAAGTAGAAGAACAAGTAGAAGAAAAACAATAAGGACAAGAACGAGGTTAGTTGAGGTTAGGTATGAGGCACACTTGGGCCCATTCTGATACCACAATTCCACCCCTTTAAAATGTGTATGCAACACTGTTATAACACACTTTTCAAACGCATGAGGAAAGGGTCCTACAGTTTAAAGACGTAGCCATGCTAGGACTATCAATTTTTGATTTTCGGGATTAGAAAATTTAATTCCGGGATTAATTAATTTAATCCCGGATTTAATTTTAAGTGTTTTGTTAACCTAATTGTAATTGCTAGTCAGTATGAATCTGTTTCTATTTGACTATTAAATAATAATAAACCTAATAAACCTAATAACCTAAACCTAATTTCGGAATTTAATTAAACAATACATTTTTGTATTAATTCATACTTTTTGACAATTATTTTTAAGAAATCCATGCAAAAAAAAAACAGCCAAATATTACAACAATCAAAAAGACGATAAAACTTAAATACATTGTATTAAAAAATTATAACTTTCGTTTTTGTTCTCTTTTCTTAAGGTAACATTTCTCATATAGACAGAATTTTAACCGAAATGAATTTTCGTCGAAACTGAACTGAAATTTTGAAATTTAAATTAAAAAATTTAATAAGTTTAAATCTATTGATCCATTGTGTTTACACTGTAAATCATCCAACTCGCCGTTTGAAATCGGCACAAAACTGAGAGCCCCTTTCATTCGCGGATAAATTCACTTGCTTGATGGTCCTTAGTTTTGTCATGCCAGTCATGTATCTTTGTGTATGTATGCAGTGATTTATTACCTGATTTATTCAATTTACTCATATTACATTCTACCACATATTACATCCTTCCAACTTGAGCAAATTTTGAAGTAGCAAAATCCTTGCAGTGAATTTGGAGCAAAACTGCAAGTTTTCATGAAAAAATATTCAGGAAAAAACGACTTTTTGAGTTGATTAGAACATTGATGATTGATTGATGTAATAATAATAATTGACTGGCACGACAGCCCGCTTGCGCGAGACTTAGGCCTAGCTTCCCGCAACCACCCGTGTTGTGCGTGTGAATTTGTACGCGGGTGGAAGGGACCTACAGTTTTATGCCGGTTCCGAACGGCAGGTTGGGAGCTCTTTCATAAGCAATTTTACTCTCAGAGGTTTGCCATTTCCAGCTTATTTTTTTAGGTGTTATTACAGGCAGTATTTGAACCTGGGTCGCTGCCTTCGACTCGCGGTCCAACGCACTAACCAACTGAGCCACGGCGGCTGCTTGATTGATTGATGTAAGTCATGAAAAAATAGATCAAGTTTTGCGCATAACTAAACAGTTGACAACAGACAGACAGAGTCAGAAGAATCTCAAAACCTCAAGTTTGAAAACTAATCCCGGCATTTTGTTAAAAAAACCGACTAACGTTTGGCAGTTTGATTCCTTGACACTTGAAGGCTTGTCAGTACTTGGGCGTTTCATACAATTCACATCTTCTTCTTCTTCTTGTGGATAACGAAAGAAGTCGTCGATTCTTTGGCCAAACCGAACCAGAGGTTGAACTCAGAAGCTCTAACAAGTAAAGTCACCTGCTGGAATATTGAGACCCGACACATACGCTCCGTAAATTCCAGCGGGCCGACTATAGCGCACTGCCCAAGTTAGTAGTCAATCTTGTTACGCTTTAGCAATTAGTATGCGAAACTGGTTTTAGGATTTTTGTTTGTTTGTGAATTTTAAGCAATTCCAAACCCGATATCGCTTTCGGTTTCAGTAGGTTTTTGCTATAAAGGAAAAAAATAAAAACAAAACACAAAGCCAATGCAACAACGAACAGTAGCAAAGAGCAAATAAGCCGGCAAAATTTATTAAGACTCATAAATACTTACTGGCTCATAAATATCACAGCGACGATACGAACTTGAATGCTACTTAATTGTAGAAAACATATTGTAAACTAATTCGATAAATGGCCAATTTAAGTGCCAACCCATTATTCCATCGCGCGTAGAGATTCGCATCCCACGAGCCGAGCTGGGTTTGTATCTGAGCGGCTACGTGCATCGAGGAGCATTGCGTTTCTTGCGAGACGCCATAAGGTCGTTTATTTGGTTCTTAGCCTCTACAGATTTGCATGGAATATTCCCAGTATTCGTGGGCCGGTTACCATGTCCCGAGCAGCCAATTTGCAATTGAAACCGGTCACCTGCTGCTTGGCGGGTGCTCGAATTCATTCAGTCACATTTGCCAACTCAATTAGGCGCAAATTTCGTTTTATTTGTCTTCGCCAATTTGCTTTGCTGCTTGGCTGTCAGAAAATTGCGCGGGGCGCGCTTTGCATTTCAAACCTCGTAGCACCAGTTGGACGCGCTCCGGCCGGGAAGCGATGACGTAGCAACTGCGTGAGCAATTGCGGTCGCGCAGCCAACAAGTGTGAGCTGAATTATAAAAAAATTATAACCATATATTTTAAGTGTTTTTTCCAGCTTATGAGTAAGAATAATTTCATTTTTATTTCCCCTTCCCCAATTAATTTCAACTGCTTCACGTTGATAAAGAAGCGGTTTGACAGTTCATGATTTGTGTGACAGTTCTGTTCTGTTTGGATTTTAAAAGCAAATGACGTAGGCTTGATTGTTTTCGTCTTGAAACAACCGGTTAGGTGTATAAAATATTAAAAAATTAAAAAAAAATGAATAATTCATTTAGGCGCCAACATTTATTCCCCGAAAATCTGCGCTTCATGTTCAACATGGATATGAAATTAGTGTACGCTTTTTTGTGTAGATGGCAGATACGTTTTGTGATAGCATTTAGCAAAATTCATTTTTTAATGCCAAAAAAATTATCTAATATACAAAAAATTATCTAATGTTTCCATGTGTTTTGAATAAAATGTAAATTTTTTTTGGCACAAAAATGACACTAGAAATGACACCATGACAACAATTTGAAAAATAATACAAAGCAATGAGTACATAATCATAAAAAATGTTTGAGATTATATTTATTCCTAGTAAAAACAATAAATAAAAAAGAAATATACAAATAATAAATACAAATAATTAATGACACATGACACTTTATCAAAGGAAAAAACTTCTGTAATAAAAAAAAATTAACACATTAAAACTGAAAACAAAAGTACTTAATGCAATTATTAAGTATCAATTTTTAGTGTAGTAACGTAATGGATTACATATAAATAACTGATGTGATTCCCATAACCATTAGTGATGTGCCTGAAAATTTGCACAGGAATTGAGGCGATCTACAGTTTTAACTATGCCGATGCCCAACTGCGAGCTATAACACCGTCTGACAGTACTTTCGACCCATCCAAAAGATTATTTAGGCGTTAAACTAGAAATCATTCATTGTAACCTGGCATACTCGGTTTTTCATTTTCTGATCCGATGGCGTTTTAAAATTACTTTAGACTTTAGTTTACTTTACTTCAAGGACATTCACATTTCAAAGATTTTTTTAAATGTTTACGGTTCTACAATAATAAAGATATGGGTATTAAATGAAAGAGATATCTTGTCGCTTTTAGACTAAATTTTCTATTTCGAACTTTCAGGACCAAAATATGGCAGTAAGTAAACCTAAATATTGTATTTGTCTATCTAATTTTAAAGACACTAAACAAATAAAGATAGAAGAATACAATTTAAAGGTATTATACTACAGACCGAGATCTAAAACATATTTTTTTCAAAAGGATTCGTTAAAAACCTTGAAGGATATCGATTGATACATATTTGAAAAGACCCTACTGGCATATTTTGGTCCTAAAAGTTTGAAATAGAAGATTTAGTGGAAAGGCGACAATTTTCCTTCATTTGATACCAATTTCTTTATGACTGTACAAGCAAAAATATTGAAAAAATTCTTTGAAATGTGTCCTTAAAATTTTTAAGTATCTTGTAGGTGACACCGGATCAGAAAATCAAAAGCTGAGTATGCCAGGTTACAATGAATAACCTATAGTTGCACGCCCGTATATATAATTTTTTTGGATGGGTCGCGACAAACGATTTTTTTTAAATATTTGTATTTGCTGAGCCTCCACGGCGAACTTTCTCCTTTCCTGATTTCAGCGTAGTTATGTATATCATTAAAGGCTTAAGGAGCAGCGCGGCTCCTAAAATTAAAAATGTGTCAGTAATATTGTATTGTGTGTCTCTTTATGTGTTTATATGTAGGGATGGCAACCCTGGCCATCCCGAAGGGAGCTTGCGCGACCGGCGGACACTCGAAGTACGAACTCCGGCAAAGTAACATCTAAAAAACTCCAACAAACACCCTAACCTTTAAACTGTATACATTTGTAAACAATTAACGACCACTCAACAATTAATAAAACAATACACAAAAAACCGACACAAACCATTTACTTATTTTAATTTAAATACGTTTGCGCGATCGTCGCTCTTCTGAGTTTCGAACACCAAAACAAGTATTTTTTAATTGGTTTTGGCTGTGTTGTTATTCGAATTACTGAGCCATGATGGTAACCAGGGACCAGATGAAAACGATAGGAAAAATAAAGTTAAATAAAACTACAACGGTGTGAGATATCAGATTGATTCTGACTTAACTTTGAAGCTACATTCATGTCATTCTGTATGGAAGAGCACATCATTCAAAAGGCCATCTCGGCTTCGCTGGCAGTGATTCAAGTGGTCGGTCCAAATTTTGATCACTCGGTCCAATATGTGCGGCGTTATTTCAGCAATCAACCTCGAGCTCGTCGTCTCAGATACTGTTTCTTTACTTTGCATCAATCTCTGTCCAGTTGGTGGCTTAACCTTTTCGGAACTACTGGGATAATACTTCCCACCAAGTTTTTAATGCCCCTCAAAACAACTATTCAGATCTTATGCCCCACGCAAATATTTATTCGAATTATGCGTCCGCGGTTAAAAGGATGGTTTCAGAATTTGTCAATATGTAACACAACTCTCTGCCAAGAGGATTTTGGTTTTCCAAATTAAACTCTGTCCCGATAGGGTTAAGGTGCAAAAGAGTGCTCAAACATTTCAGCGGTAAGTACTGTACGTACTGCGGCCATGATGACGAGCGACATCAAAACGTATTAACAGCCAAGCCGGAAATTCAATAATTTGTTTTAATAATTTCCACACGTTCTGTAAGCTTAAAACGATGCGTGCTGAAATGGCAAAATACACTAAATATTTTGACATTTAAACATCATTGATATCTTTAAGAGTTGCTGAGTCATTCCTATTGAAAAAACTATCACTGCTTCCTTTTTTAATTTAAGTTATTGTTGACGTCTTGGTTGCTTCTTGGTGCTTATTGTGAAATGGCTTAAAACAATTTTGTCCTCTCAATAAAGCCGCTTAAAAGCATTTCATTTCCTCTTCTTACACTAATCAGGTTCAATAAGAACCGAAATCTCCTGACCTCAACTGAGAGTTACTTGTAGGATAGTAAGTGATTGAAAACAAAAATCTGTCGTATTTATAATCCAATATTTGGCTTGCCCTGTTTGATTATTTCACTCTCTGTACTCAAGAGTTAAATTTTGTACTAAACAAATCTACTCACATACAGACTTCACATAAAACCTAATGAGCACATTAAAATAATTCACATAAAGATAAATTGTTTGAATGTTTCGTTCTGTCGAAATAACTTTGGGTGTTATTCAATGCCATAATTAACCAGCTCCGCCAATATGTGCTTATATTTTTGTTGTAATATTGTAGAGCTTGTAGGTGTCTGTTGTCGTTTACATAAACAAATTGAACGATGAAAAATATATGATGCTAAATAACCGTTATTAATCACAAAACAACACTGCGGGTCTCATTAGTGGAGATAAACCGGTTGGAGGCGGGTAGGATGCGGCTACTGTTATTCTGAGAAAATGTTCCAATCTCCACTCGAAAGATGATCAAAAGTTCATGAGTGGCCCGAATTTAGTGAGATCTCGTTTTTAAATGCATAAATAAATTGAATAAATTACATCAACTTTTTGCAAATCTTGCAAGTATTTTAAGTAATGGCTTCTTAGAAAATTGAGAAATAATACAAATTATAATAAGACACCAATTTGTGAAAGAATACAAAGCAATACTAAAGTCCTGCACAATGGTGCCAGAATTTATTCACTTTGTCAAGATGCTTGCATGCATCACCGATATGAAAAAAAAGTTATATGTAAGTTATAACTAAAGCTGTCCCCAGAGGCCTTGGGTTCGATTCCTGGTTGGGACTGGTTAAACGCTCTACTACTTCATTTGGGCAGCGAGAAGTTGATGTGAATTATAAGAAACACACAAGTGCGCTCTTGTCGGATAATTTTAAAACCTTTAAACTGCCATTTAGGTCAAGTTATCTCATACATAGGCGGCCGCCATAACCTAACCTACGATTAACCAGAAGTATGAATATAACATTTGTAGTTTATTTGTTTGTACGTTTCTCTGACCGTCCGTTCATTGGATTAGACAACAGGCTCGTTTGCATGACAATAAAATAGTTGATCGAAAAAATTACGTCTTTAAACTGAAATCTCGAAAGAAATGAGTAACAAAGAAGGATAGTGGCGGTATTACAGATTGTTCGTTGCTGTGCATGAAGTGTGAAGTGTTCATAGATTATTCCTTTTAAACCCTGTCTCCATATTTTTTACTTTACAATCAAAGCACTGTTCAACGGTTTGTACAAAAAAGCAATAAAAATCCATTGATAAGTTAGGTCAAGTTTTACATATTTAATATCTAGGTAGAGTTCGCATATTAGCTATTTTACTCGGAGATTTAAGTGATTAAGAAGATTTTTCTGGCTCTGAGTTTGGCATTACTTTCTTTATTCTTCGAACAAAAGTTTAGACATGCGTTTTGATTAAGGGGGGGGTAAGGGATAATTTGAATCAAAAAACACTTTTTTCGCTAATTTTTTACGGAGATGCAGCTGAAGCAAATTTATTGAAACTTTTTTTAAATTATAAAGCATCATTTAGAGAATATTTCGTGAAATTTTCGTAACAAAATATTGAAAAATAAGCCGGTGACAGCGGGTTTCCCAGAACGCCTTTTTGAAAACACGTTGTGCGGTGAACACGATAAGTCGGCGTGGAATTATCTGAAATCAAAAAAGTTGGCCAATTTACTTAGAGTATGAGTTAATCCTCCCCCCCAATCGTTGAAAAGTTATTATTTGCGTTTTTCAACAATTCGTGGGCTACTGAAGCAAAAAACGCGATTTTGCGCTAAATTTTCCGCCATTTTTTAAATAAAAAACTACCTAAAAATAAAAATGGAAAAATTTGAAAAGTGTAGGGGGGAGGCATTTTATACCAAGAAAGTATGTTCCAAGTTTGAAAAGAATCCATTGAGTAGATTTTGCAGGATCGTGTTCACCGACTTCGAAAAAATGGTTTTCAGAAAAACGCGTTTAAAGTTTTTTTTCTCAAAAGTGAGGAAACAATTTTTTTTTGTAACTTACACTGAATCATCGATCCCAGGTCCATAAAGTACGTTTCCGGCGCAATAGTGGCCATTTCGGAGATAAAGAAGGCGCCACTCAGGAGCGCATTATGTTGACAGTTTTGCTCCGATTGATTTGAAATTTTGACACAACATTTTTGAAATGTTAAACTTTAAGAAAATGTAAAAAAAAAAAATCGATTTTCCGAAACTGCTCATCCCTTACTCCCCCCTTAAAATCAGTTTCTTCATTCTAAGGCATTGAACAAAAGGATTCAATTTATTTAGCTTTATAAATTTGAAAAAAAATAATCTCTACAGAATTTTATGTGTAGCAAGACTTTTAAATGTTTGTGTGCTAATCGATTACGGCCATACGATTTATACAAAATATTTTAAAATGAATAAAATAAATAAAAATTAAATAAAATAACATTAAATAAAATTAAATAAAATAAAATAAAATAAAATAAAATAAAATAAAATAAAATAAAATAAAATAAAATAAAATAAAACACAATAAAATAAAATAAAATAAAATAAAATAAAATAAAATAAAATAAAATAAAATAAAATAAAATAAAATAAAATAAAATAAAATAAAATAAAATAAAATAAAATAAAATAAAATAAAATAAAATAAAATAAAATAAAATAAAATAAAATAAAATAAAATAAAATAAAATAAAATAAAACACAATAAAATAAAATAAAATAAAATAAAATAAAATAAAATAAAATAAAATAAAATAAAATAAAATAAAATGCAATAAAATAAAATAAAATAAAATAAAATAAAATAAAATAAAATAAAATAAAATAAAACTCGATTTAAATAAATATTTCCACATATTTTATGTATAACACCGTGGAACAGAAAACCATTCAAAAGATTATATAGGCGTGAAATTAGACACATCCGTATGTCATACTGACAAATTTGTGTGCTGAAAGTTAAAAATAGAAAATGTAGTCCAGAGCCGTCAAGTTTCATTTGATACCCATTTTTTCATTATTGTGCAACTGAAAATATTTAAAAAATTCTTTGAAAGGATATTGGATCAGAAAATGAAAAACTGAGTATGCCAGATTAATATGATTGATTTCAAGGTTAACGTTTACCTATATTATCGTTTGGATGGGTCAAAAGTACTGTTGCACAGTGTAATACCAATACTAATGGAACTAGAGACGATGCCTCGAAGTTATATTGATAAATTCATGAGGGCTACCAAGTGGATTTCATCTACAAAATGGACTACATGGCCTAAGTGATGTCCTAGAGGCGACCACATAACCTGCCTTAGGCTTAATATTTATGAAAAATCCTGTCTATGCGAGCAGGAAATATATTAATGAGAAAATTGTTAGACAATTTTGAATCAATTTTAAATCTACGGGTCTTGGCCTCAAAAATTGTAACCCTAACTTATCTAGTAACCCTATTCCTAGGCAGGTAATTAAGTGTTTGTTTCGAGGATATCACTTAGTCTACATGGCTTCGAGATTTTCTTCCTAACTTTTTCCCATGATAAGCAATTAGTTTCTCCTAGGAATTGTATATGATTTTTTGTTAGATATTTCTTCTTCAGGTCCACTAATACATATAGTCACACAAATCGGAAATTTCGCTAAGCTGGGAATGTACAGAGGAGTTGTTCCACACTTTATTTGTACTTTTTGCACTTATGTGTACTTTTATCAGATCAATGTAAAATTTGACACAAGCCATTTGTCTTATTTTTAATCCCTTGATTTATGTTTGCCTTCTCAAACGATTTACAATTTGCTTTTCAGAATAGACTCCCCGGAATTGTGTGCTGTCGTTAGAAGAACCATTTCGCGAAAACGGATCGGATTACAAAGTTTCCATATTTCATTACAGGGTGTTTCGAGTATTGTGCGCCTACAGAATTGGAAAGCAGCGCCAGCACCTGATTTCGTAGACTTCTCGACAAGAAGTACGAATTTGTATGCTAATGTCACACTTCTCCGGCACATGAGCAATGAGTTAGTGATTTACATTCGATTCGATCGGCCGCTGTCGAACCAAACTCAACATTTTAGTATGCGAATTACATATTCAGTCGTTTCTCTATTTTTTCTTTAATTGACTCTCGTATTTACTTCTCGACTGTTGATGCCATCATTAAATCGAGTGCAGAGTGCGGCAACCAATGGGCAAAAGAATATGAAAAAAAAATTGTGAACAAACATTGCTGAAAATTGTTTAGCATTTTTTAATTGTCGCTTATTACGTTCGTTACACGATGCTGCAAAGGTAATGAAATCAATGGAATTGACTCATTAAGACGGCGAATGCGATTGCATGCAATTAACAATAAAAATTCGCCGCTGATTGTAAATTATGCAATGCAGTCGAATGCATTCGAAACCTTAGACTGCAGTGAATTGTGTGCAGTTTTATTTACAATTATTCGAATTGCAATTGCAACTGTTCGTTGCCGCTTGTTTACACATTTACATACAATTGTGCTGAAAAAAATATAACATCAGCTTTTGCCTTAACACAATGCGTTGTTGCGGCAAGATGAGAGAAAGTCGGGCAGTATGAACCGTTAACGAAGATCTGCATTACATTGAATAAATGTTTGTTTTTTTTCTTGCTCATCAAATAATTGTACACGAAATGATAATAATTATTAATTATAATTAATGATGCATTAATTGTTGCGGTCGCTTTTAAAAATCTCATTACTTATAAATTAATACATTTCATAATCGCAAAGGTGAGTGTGACTGTTTCGAAAGATATTAACTTTAAGTTGAACATTAATTAAATTTTAATAACAAAAAATTATTGACGAATGAACTAATAATTTCGTAGAAAATTGTGTACAAACAGGTTTTTCGAAATCAATTTGTATGTTAATCGTTGGAATAATTAAAAAAAAAATTAACAACACAGCGCACCAGGGAAGTACAATTTCCCAAAAATTTTTGAAAAAACCTCTTGTCTGATCCGCCAGAAAGTCGTAATTTCTCATGACCTGCAAAGCACATTCACTGCGAAAATCCAACGTCAACAGAGGGAAAGCCCAAATTCCAAACACGAAACTATGAATTCCGAATTCTGAATTCCGAATCCAACAACCACACAACTGACTGGCAAATTGGTGAGTTTTAATAGAATTTAATTAATTTAACTCACGATAGGGCGAAGCATTTCCGCACTGCCGATGTCGCATTTAAGCAGTGCAACAGCAACAACAACAACAACTATTTATTCTAGCCAGAATAACAACAGAGTGAAGAATAACAACAATGACACAGGGGAAAATTTGCAAATAACTAAAATCGTTGCAAAATTTTTACTAGTCGGGTGCGCTTCTAACGAAATTCGATAACCTCTGACGTCTGATTTTTCTGTTTATTTGTTGTTGTTATTGTTTGTAATTGTTTGCGTTTTTTTCGTTTGGTTATTGTATTTTTGCACTGAACAGTTAAAGCGTGTTTTTAATTTGCATCTCATTGGTGTGCAGCGTTGGGGAAGCTACATCGGCTGCGTGCTTAATAATGAAGTTACTTTTTTTTATACAAACTAATTATATATAGTATTTGATTTCAAATACCCTACACACCATGGGGTGGCTGTAGTGTGTGTGGGTGAATTTTGAAAAATGAAAAGTACTCAAGAAAAATGTTTGTTGTTAGTGGTTAGTGCATTGAGCCACAAGTCAGAGGGTTTAAAGTTTTCATTCGAACTCAGCCAAGATTTTATAAAAATTTTTGTTCCTCAGCAAGAGAGTAGAGAATTGTAGAGCTCTATAAGTAAGATAACTGCACAGAGAAAAGCTAAAAACTTGTCTTCAAATTGGTGGAAATTTGAAGGTCCATTTCGTTTAGCTGATAGGACTTTTTACAGTCTACTTACTTAGGATTGTCGGAAGCTCGAACTGTTCCTATAAATAAGGCGATCTGAGTCTTGTTTCTGTAATCCCATAATGGGCCTCTATGGCCTAATTGAGCTCATCTCGGAGTAGCCACTTTTATCTTCATTTGTGTAACAAATCCGGTGAAATTATCTTTTAATTGTCATCGAGTTTGAAAAAGCTCTTGGAGATGCTGGCTGATGAAGACCAGTAATGAGTTTCCATGATCAGCTTTATAAGACTATATGAACACTTAATTGTAGAAATAAAGTTTAAGGTTTAGGCTTCAATGTGTATAAAAGTGAATGGACTATGCCCGTCCCAGGTGTTGCCATAGCTAAAGCGATTTCTTATATGTAAAACAAGACTTTCCTGGATCTTTATCTATAGCCAGATTGACGCATAAGGCTTTTATAATCCTTATCCTGGTCCTTCTAGCGGGGACACAGTCTTTCTGGTTTCTGCTGACCTTCAACTATCTTAACGATTACTTTTTTCGTCGTAGCTTCTTGTCCATCGCCTGAGCAAACCTGATTTGAGAACCATGGTGGTTCTCATCACGGAATTTATCCCGCTTAACGTCAACCGAATTGAGCCATTTGGGAAATATGTCTCGTGGAAGATGAGACCGGTGCTTAATATTTGTGAATGCCCAGCTTTCGGAAGTTCCAGGTACATGAGATTTCGCAGGATGACTCATGGTTTCACAAAACCTACGGAACGGCTAAAAGAGATCCAGAGTCTCTGTGAAATTGTTTGACATCTCATTGATGCCAAGAGCCAACGGTGGCTACTCCAAGTAGTTGTGAAGTTGAGCGCTTGCTGGTCAAGTAGGGACGCAATAGTTGAGGATCAATGGATAGGAATGTGTCCGCGCCTATGGACATTTCAAACAATTTATTATAATATGTAGTAATTATTATTATTCATCTTCGAATTATCTGGCTGAATTTTTCGTATCTATGGATACGAAAATGTATAGACGGTGAGATATGAAAGTGAAGTTCATGTATACTTCATGTGTAGTTTTTTGTATTTATCCTGCGGGGAGAATGAGAAAGAGTGGGTTGAGCATTTTGTTTTATGTCTGCTTAACTTTTTCTCATAACAGGGTTAACATAGTTTGTCGAAGTTCTTTTTGTGTTTAGCTAAAACTTGAAAACGACTGAACCGATTTGAATAATTTTTGGGTTTTGTTTGCCTTGAATCATGGAAGGTTTAAAATCTTACAAAATTGAAATTTGATGGACTTGGACCCAATTTTTCGGCATAACTTTGGAACTGTAAGTTGCACATCATTGAAAATTGGTCCGAGCTTACGATTTAGTTGTGCCTTCGACTCGGGTGACCATTGGATAAGGGGGCGTGGCAAAACTGAAATGTTTTAAATGGAATAATGATTAAAATGATAAGTCGCACAGCATTGAAATTTGGTATAACGTCGTCCCATAGATGTGTCGTAATAATGTTAAAATTAAATGGGCATTGGAAAAGGGGCATGGCACATTCTTTGTGTAATTAAAATTTTTTATATGGAATAGCTTCGGGATTGAAATTTGGTCTACCGTCGTCACATGGATGTGTCGTTCTACTGGTGAAATTTGATCGATGTTGTACAAAGGGCGTGGCACATTTTTAGTGACTCAAATATCCCGTGAACTATGAGTCGCACAGCAAAGAAAAAATGGTCCGAATCTACCATTTCGTCATTTAGATTAAATAAGTACCGATAAGTACCGATTTCGTTTGGGGGGGCAATGGTATATAGGCTATATGGGATGAACCACGCCCTTCTTACTCCCACTATGGTAAAAATACTCAACTATGGTATACTTTTGTAAGGCAATATGGGTATCAAACGATTCAACGTGTCATTGTGACAAGTAGAGTCTATAATAGGATCGGCCACGCCCACTTTACGCATCCACTGAACTAAAAGAACGAAGCTGCAGTGTATTCCTGTTAATTTATACTAACATAGGCTAAGTAAGATTGATCATCACTTTCCGCCACGCCCACTATAAAGGCAGAAATCAGCTGCTGTACATTTGTGCAAAGTAATATAGATTTTAAACGATTAATTATATATTTTTTTTTTATTCATTATATTCCATATAAACTGTATATAAAATCAGCCACACCTACTTTACGCGCTCACTTCACTCAACGAGTTAATAGTACGTGTCTGTGAATCAATATTGATATCAAATGATTTTATTGAGGGTTACATAGGCTATACGAGATTGGCCACACTCAGCTGATACGCCTTCCTTCCACGCCCATCATTGTGACAGAAATCAGCTGTCGTATAATTTTGTGACCCGATATGGGTTTTAAACGATTTAGTGTGTCAATAGGGAAAGCATAAGCAATACAACATTACACATGCTCTACTGTCATGCCCACTAGTGACTAAAATTAGCTATATAATATATATAAAGACTTCTGGTTTATTGTAGAACTGTGTTGGGCGTTCAACAAATGTGCGCAGCACTTTCACATGACAGAAATTATCGAGTCTTTCTACCTCAAGAATTTAAAGGACATGAAAACATTACACAGGAAAAATCTAAATCACTTGTTTAGGGCCTTTATACTTATTGAGGGCCTTTATACTTATCAGGTATTTAAAAAATTAATTATGAAATCGTCGGGGTACAACTAGTTGAAAATAAAACTGATAGATCTTCAATGAGCGCTGCTTTATGTCGCAATGTTATGACTCATTAAAACGACTTAAACGATCCCAGTTGACTTCAAATCCAGAGTTATGCATTATGGATGCCATATTTTTGAAAATTCCGCTCAAATGAAAGAGTTATGTATCACGAAGTTGACATTATAAAAGCCTCTCATAATTGCGATCGAGTGTAGCCAAATTTATTTTCGAACTTGCTTCAATTACGTTTTTGTATTTCAAATGCCAGGTGTCAGAGCTAATAATAAACCATTTGTTTATGGGCAGCGCTTAATTGGCCGCAATCAACTTACAGCCTAAGCAGCAGCAGGCGTCGAACGTGTCTGGATCTTTATCGAAATAATGTCAGCGGTGTTTTCACTCCCTCTGCACCGACGTGCTCTCAGTCGATATCGACAAAGTATTTTTCGATCGGACTTGTAGCGCCAGCCTAGACACGATTTCGATTGTCATTTGTAGGCAGTCAGCGCTCCGCACTGCCTCCCTCACCCAACTACCAGCCGCGATTAGAATCTTTTCGTTAGCCAAGTGCGCTCCAGACAAACTCAATCATTGCACCTCAACGCTGCCAGCGCAAAATCTCCGATTCCACTGCCACTGCCCCGAACGGCCGGCACATTCACCAACTCCGCCGAATCATTGAGACTCGGATCGTCTCTCTGCTGCCGGAGGCTGCATTGTCTGTTTTGTGTTCTGTTGTGCTTCTTCGACGTTTTACTGGTTTTTCGTCTCACACTTGGAATTTCTCATCTTTCTATGCAAATGCTTAGTTAGTTGGAGCTTAGGCGTAAATAAGTTTAGAGCTTAGAAGAGTAGCGGCCCTGCCACCGACGAGTATAAATGCCAATTGCAAATGAGCGGAGGGTGCAATTCAGTTTCGAACATGGTTCAAGTACGGCGGTTTTACGGCGGTTACGACAGTCACAGTACCGGCAAGCGGGCGTTGGCGCTGGCCCTGTCAGTTGCGGTGTTCGTTGCCGCTTTTGGTGAGTGTTGGACGCTGACGTTCAGTTGCGTGACGTGCGTGTAATCGGTGCCTCAAACTTGCATTACAGATGCCACAGCTGCACATGGTTACGGAGGTTATGGACATGGCGGCGGCGGTGGAAGTGCGACTGCCAGCAGCTCGGCCTCGGCAAGTGCGAGTAGCTTTTCATCGACATTTGGCGACGGAGGCGGAGGTGGAATAGGCGGTGAAAACGCCATTGGTGGCGGCTTCGGCGGAAATCCATTTCTGGCGGGCAAAGGCAGCGGAAGCGGCGGCGGAGGTGGAGGCGGTGGTTTGTCGTTCTCACTGCAAAAGGATATCAATCTGAATGGCTTGGACGGCATTAAGGATGGCATATCGGGCCTGGTTGGCGGCATATTAGGTGGAATTGGCGGCAAGCTGCATGGCGGTGGTGCAGGTGGTGTTGGTGCCGGTGGCGGTAGCGGAGTCGGAGTCGGTGGTGGAGGTGCTGGTGGCTACGGCGGCAGTGGTGGTGGCTATGGCGGCAACGGTGGCGGAGCTGGTGGTTTCGGTGGTGGTGCTGGTGGCGGTGCAGGTGGCGCAGGCGCGGCAGGCGGAACTGGTGGCTATGGCGGCCACAATGATGGAGGCGGAGGTTACGCTGGTGGTGGCGCTGGTGCTGGTGCTGGTGGTGGCGGTGGAGCTAATGGAGCTGGTGGCTACGGAGGCAGCAGTGGTGGTCATGGCGGCGGTGCAGCTGGCGGAGGCGCGGCAGGCGGAATTGGTGGATACGGCGGCAGCAGTGGTGGTGGTGGTGGCTTTGGCGGCCACAATGGTGGAGGCGGAGGTTACGCTGGTGGTGGCGCTGGTGCTGGTGCTGGTGGTGGCGGTGGAGCTAATGGAGCTGGTGGCTACGGAGGCAGCAGTGGTGGTGGAGGTTATGGTGCTGGTGGCAGTGCTGGTGGCGTTGGCGCCGCTGGTGGAGCTGGCGGCTTTGGCGGTAGTGCTGGCTATGGTGGCAACAGTGGCGGAGGAAGTGGTGGCGGTGGCGCTGGTGGCTACGGAGGCAGCAGTGGTGGTGGAGGTTATGGTGCTGGTGGCGGTGGCATTGCTGGCGGAGTTGGTGGCTATGGCGGTGGTGCTGGCCACGGTGGCAACAGTGGCGTAGGAAGTGGTGGCGTTGGCGCTGGTGGTGGTGGCGCTGGTGGCTTGGCTGGTGTAGCTGGAGGATTTGGCGGCAATGGTGGCGGAGCTGGAGGATTTGGCGGCAATGGTGGCGGTGCTGGAGGATTTGGCGGCAATGGTGGCGGTGCTGGAGGATTTGGCGGCAATGGTGGCGGTGCTGGAGGTTTTGACGGCAGTGGTGGTTATGGCGGTGGCAAGCATGGCGGCTCGTACGGCACTGGTGGCTTGGCTGGCGCTGGCTCCAGTTCATCGGCATTGGCCGGCGCCAATGCTGGAGCAGGTGCTGGCGTAATTGGCGGCGGCGGTTTTGGCGGTGGTCCCGGTGGTATTAGCAAACAAATTGCGCCACCAGAAGTGGACTATTTACCGCCCAGCGGCCCGCAGAAGAGTCCACATGGCGGCGGCCCATGCAGCGGTGGTGCTTGTGGTGGCGGTGGTAATGGTGGTGGAAATCCATTCATACCTGGCGGCGGTCATGGGCCAAAGAAAGACACTGGCTTGGGAGCTGGAGGCATTTTCGCATTGCCCGGTATTTCGGTAGGTGTGTCGGGCGGACCAGGTGGCAGCCCCGGTGGCTGCGCAGGCGGTGCATGCGGCGGTAAGCCGGGCGGCGGTTATGGCTTGTTGGGCGCTTTAGGTGGCGCTTCGAGCTTTGCCGGTGCTGGTGCGGGCAGCGGTGGCGGTGCGCTCTTCGGACTGCCAATCGGAGGTGGCGGCGGCGGCGGCTGCTCAAGTGGTCTCTGCGGTGCTGGAGGTGGCGGCGGTCATGGTGGCGGCGGTCATGGTGGCGGCGGTCATGGTGGCAGCGGCGGCGGCTATGGCGGTGGATATGGCAGCTCGTTTGCCAGCGCCTCGGCCAGCGCGTCCGCCTCTGCGAAAAGCGGCAGCTACTCGAAACGCTACTAATCTGAGATTAGATACGCGTTCGACGCTCTTCAGATGATGTTCTCTATATTTAAGTATTCTTTTGTTACATTTTATTACATGTACGAAGTTAGGATTTGAATTTTGCAACTGTTTTTCATTTTATTATATTTTTTACATTGAATAAATTTGTTGCTTTACGCAATTTTAATTAGAACCATTACTGCGGGCCTAATATGATAAGAGCCACATGGAAATGGCCTGCAATGTGTTTGGTTTGGTGTGCCATCAAACATGTCTCTGCCGCAATTTTGTTAGCTGACATTTCATGACAAGCAAAACACACTCTCGAGTGTGCGATTAATTGTGTTAAAATTAGCATCGAACATTAAATGGGCTGGCCGGCAGCAGGGTTGCCAAACCAAACACAGCCTGCAACATAGATTTTTGCCTCCAACTAATGGCACACTCCGCCCCGCTGTTGCCAACAAACCATATCCAGGGCCATGTTGGACTGAATGCTGCTGTTGGTGTGTGTATGTGTGTGTGCGTGTGTGTGTGCAGGCATTACGCATACATGGCCAGCAATGACATTATGCATTTGCCCTCTTCACAACACAATTGCCCCCTCCTGCCCCTCGTTTGATGCAGCAAATTTTCTTTGCATTTGCGCTTTTGGTCATAATTTGTTGTAGCGACTATGCGTACCGCTCACCGCCCCGCACGCACATTTAGCAAGAACTTCATGCTCGACGAGGACGCACGCGGGGCTGTGGCCGGTCGCAACATGCCTTGGGTGCGGTTCTTTTAATAATAAATCAATCATTTTCACTGGTATTCAATTAAGCCCGAATGTCGCCTCTGCTGGTCGCTGGTGCTGGCAAATGTCGAATTGATGCGAAAACGATTTCGGCTAATGCGTATTTAAGCAGCTCGTTACATTGGTAATTGTTTAGCCGAGCAGCACAAATATTTGCATCTGTATCTATTTGCGCTCGTTCATTGCGCTTGCAGGCCGGGAGCGAAGCGGCAAAAGTGGGCACAATTTAGAAAATTGTTATTTAATTTATGGCAACAGCTGCTGCTGACTGATAATGCTTTGAGATGTCAGCCAAAGGATGAGAGCGGCATTATTTGGCGTAGTTACAGCGAAAATTGCGCATAACGACATCTGGCTATGCGATTTGCTGTGATCGTAAGTGCAATGGCGTTTCTTATTGGTTACTTTCAAATGGGAACACATTTTTTTACTTGACGTAATTTTCAATTAAATTGCTTTGGTCATTGGAAATTGTCTGTATTTGCATACTTGGCTCGTAGGTAAGAAATAATACTGATGAACTCTTATCCATTGCATGACAGATTCCTAGCGCCTAAAACCAAATATTCCAAAAATATTGAAATATTTGCGAATTAAACCGCCAAAGGGACCCAACCGTTCTGTGTCGTTTTTCCTGCCATAACTTTTGACATATGACCTAATATAAAATAACTTATGTCGCATGTTGTGAAACACAATGGACAGACCCCTGTCTGAGCATTTGGCTTAACTCCAACATATCAAAATGTTTTATGTTAGCTTAACCCTTTACGGTCAATTTCCGAATTTCTTGAGATACACATTTTTCTTTCAAACTATTGACTCTCATTGAACATTTTAGCAAAAAAAATACAAAATATCAAAAATATCATTTACTATAGGTTGAGAATTACAGCTCAATCAATTTTGTACGATATAGATATCGTACAATGGTCCGTAAAGGAGTAAAAATTCATGAAATTTTTGTTTCGTTTTTTTAAGTTTTATGAACAATTCATTGTTTTTTTTTATAGAAAACATAAATTATAACAACAAAAAATCAAATCGTGATTTCATTTTGATCGAAACCTATATAAATTATATATGTATGTATCAATAAGACACAGAATCAATTAATATTCATATAGCTTTACAGAAAGATACTGAATATAGCTGATTCTTATTATCGTAGTGGGAGTGGCAAGTACTCATGTCTAACCTTACATAATCTGTGTCTTCCCAGTAAAATACAAAATCGTCTAGTAGTTGTTATTTTTAAGTATAAATTTGCCGAATAGTTGAATTTTATTAGTCATACGATTTACTGATGGGCGTGGCATTCAAGCAAACGGAAAAATTCTGTTACCAAATCCATAACTTAAAAAAAATGCAAACATCACTTGCAACCTTTGCCTTCCATTTGTACGATATATCGTACAAAGCTTTGCAACCCTTGCGGTCATTTGAACGATATATCGTACAATTTTTTTAAAGGCTCGGGAAAAATATTTAGATGCAAAAAATGTTAAATTTAATAAGTTTTATAAATCAACTGGGGTACAAATAAATTGTTTGGCTTTTTGCTACTAAAAAGTATTTAAAAATTCCTCCGCAGAAGCATCGCATCGCCAAATTCTTGCAAAGGGCTGCTTACAAAACTCACTCACACTGTGTAGCCACGGCTATTGTGATTTATATTTTTAAACATAATGGTACAACACAACCTACTTAATTAGAATTAAAAAGCCGTTTCATAAAAAATGCCAAATAAAAATAAAAAAAAAAAAATTATACGATATATCGTACAAATTTCCGGAAAGGGTTGAGTAGATCCATGCGACTGATGGTCTGTAACTTATCATCTATTTTGAATGGTTGAACGAACACTGACATTGGTACGTTATTCCAAAGCAATAAACACTGCAGAAAGATTTCGATTCTGGCTCAAACGACGCAATTGTGAAATGGTCTCCCTACGAACATTTTTTCGAACATTACTTTTAGAATCAACGTAAAGCTTTACATAATTAAAAATATTCTCTCTCCTTATTGACACGACAGTATTTTTCATTATCGAAACAGTCCAGCGAGCACTCAGACAGATTATACGTGACCTGTGTAGAAATCTGAGTTGGTCCTTTGGTATCAAGGAGGTGCTTGCTTCTAAGTACATCAGTGCCAAATGTCTCTAAACTGAGTTAAATTTAAGCGAGGTAGATACACACAAAGTGGTCCGTCTTAACATTTTCCCATGTTACGTGCTCATAGGAGAGAATGCGAAGTCATGTAATCTTACTGGAACATGTACTATAATATGTCGTACGATGTGGCCAAGACTATCCAAAAAATTGAAACAATGTATATGAATATTGTTTTATTGAGTTGAAGTTCCATCAGGCCGTCACTACAGGTTTCCTTATTGAGAGAAGAGCACAGAGAGATATTAAATATTGTATGTCATGTGAGCAAAATTGTTCATAAAAAACGCGATTCATAAAAAACAGATACATCGCACACCCACTTCAAAAGTGACACAACTTGAAATTTTTAACTTTCGGGTTTATGTGTTAATACTTTACACAATGCATCTATCTACCAATAAGCAAAAGCTTGTATATTTTGTTGTTGTTAACTGTTGCCAAAATACAGTTAGGTCTCTCTTCATGTCGAGAAGTTTGATGCTATTTGATCGCTGCAGCTCAATGCAAAACAGTCCTAATTCAAATTGTGACACTTTTGACGAAATAAATTTTTGTTCAAGTTAATTTTAAATAAAGTTGTGACCATTTTAGTATATATTTTCAAATATTAAATAAATTCATTTTGAATTTTCAAAATTTTTCTTTCAACTTTTCAACTGAAATTTATAATTATTAAATTCAGCAAAAGTAACATAACTTAAAATAATTCCGTAATTATTGAATTAATATACAGTGGACGTCCAATATAACGAATCTTATGTTGTACCCTCAATATGTTAAATCGAAAAATTCGTTAAATCGATCGACATTTTTTTTGTTTTTAAACCATCCTTCTTAAAGAAATCAGTCTCACATATTCAGTTTTTAAACATCTTGTTGTATTCCAGCATTTTCAAAATACAAATATGGCTATGTGTGTACAGTGGAAAAGTCTTCGATGCGCGATTACCTCTTTACCGCAAGTAAACTTTTCTGTTTGGCAATTTATCTTGATTGGTTATTGAAATTTTAATTTTTTAAAGAAAAAAGCCGACCGAACGCAAAAAAAATCCTGTGAAAATGATCAGCAATGCATACAAACAAAATTTGAAAATGTTAGTAACTTGACGTAAATTTGAAAGTTTTAACGTAACAAAAACAAAAACAATTGAGGTACCGATCACTTGACGGAACCAAACCTTCATTGTTATTGTAAGGAATGTGAATGCTCAAATAAAAACAATGCGAAAGGTGAAAAACAACAAAAATATTCGTTATATCGAATACCAAATTTCACTTTCGTTCGTAATATAGAACCATCAATGGAAAAAATTTGGACGTACGTTAAATCGAAAATTCGTTAAATGGTAAGTTCGTTATACTGGACGTCCACTGTATCATCAAAAAAGTCACAACTCAAAATTTTGGATTTTCTAGTGTAAAATAAAAATATCTTTGTAATTTATCCTAAAGCATAATCTGTAGAAATTTTCTACTAAACGGTCTATACGTTATTTTAAAAAAATGTTTTTTCAGCTTAAAAACAGTTTCTTGCGTTTCCTGAAAAAATAAAAATTTTGAGTTGTGTCAGTTTTGTAGTGGGTGTGCGATATGTTGCCATTGAGTCGTACTTCTAGAACGCTGTTCCTTGCAGTTATCACAGGACACTGTGCTAGTTCTTCTCGCCAACTCCTCTTCTAGTAATGCCTGCAGGAGTTGTGAGGATGAAGAAGGAACAGAGACGATAGAAAACTATGAACTAACACTACCATCTAACAATCCTAAGCTACTTTCTGCTCTACAGGATCGCTGCTGCTGCTTTTTGGGGTCTAGCTTCCTGTCTAGTCTGAGTGACGCTGTGGAAGTTGAACTAATCGACGAGTCCAACTTTGGGCTTAGATTCCCCATTGTCAGAAGACTTACGATCTATCTTTAATTAGATCATCTGCTAGCTTATTTTGCTTCTTTTCCACCCTCAACGAATGTTAAATTGTTCATCACTTTTATGAGACCAAGAGGAGACATAACATGATTTTTATGCACCTCTAGTTTCACCTACAAATTGTTCTCAGCTTGACAGAAACTATGAAACGGTTTGGCAGTTTGTCCTAAAGAGTTTACACTTCCGTGCGAATCACATTAATCCGTTTTCCAAAGACAACACTGAAGATTTGCCTTCACTCCCCTGGGCGCTGCACAAGCTTAATAAAGTCCACTTCCGCGCCTGTTCCGGATTGTGTTGTCATTTGGCGCGCTTCTTTGCAAGCGACTAGCTTTGGCCTTTCATTTCAGTTTCTTTCATATTTTTGTTGCTGCCAGCATCCTTTTAAAACCCTACAAGGAGTAGTAGAAAACAGCGAAAGAAACAACACGAAAGAAAAAGTTAAAGTATGAAAAAATCGCCCACAGGGAATTTCAACGGCACAGCGCAAGCAAACGACTTTAACTGCCAAAGTTTTTCGATTTTATTTCGCTATTTTCTTTCTCACACTATTTAACGTTTGCCTTTCATTGCTTCCGACAGTTGTGCAACAATCAATGCCAGATTGACAACAACAACAACAGCAGCAGTGAGGACGAGCGCCTGTAAGGCAGAAAAACTAAGCACAAGGCTCGTGCAGAATAAGTCCCCACTCACGGCCCGAGTTTCGTTGCGATTTTTTGCAGCTGTGCGCCCCACCGCCCGGGCCGTAGTCGAGCAACGAGCGACGAGCACTTTGCATGTAATATGAAGTATTGCCGGTGGCTTTCTTCAAATCTTTTGCGATTTATTACTTTGGCATTCGGTGCACAACAGACGAGAGAACGTGGTGTGGTGCGGTGAAGTGGGGTTGAAGTAGGCTCGGCTGGCCGGTGAGAGACAACGCTGCGTGTGTATGAATGACACATTCATCCCGTTGGCGTAGCAGTGTTGTTGTAGCTATAGTTTTATGTGCGGATGGCTTGGCGAGTGTGTACGTGCATGTGTGTGTGTGTGTGTGCGAGTGTGCGAGTGTGAGCTGTAGTCCGTTTAGGCATAAGAAAATATATAATTTTCCTGTTGTGCGCTTCAGCCATTGCCTGCAGTTGCTTGTTTTTGCAAATACCAGTCGCTTCCTTTTCCTCTCTTGAGTTTTCCGCTCGGCTTTTTTCCGGGCGCTGTTTTGCGTTTTTGTTTTGATTTTTGCAGTTGTTGTTGCTATTGTTGATTTTGGTGCTTGTTGCTGGCGCTGTCGCTGTCGCTGCTGCTGCTGCTGTCCTTGCTGTTGTTGTTGTTGTTGTTGATATCTTTGCGCTGAGCATTGCTCGCAAACGGCAGCGCTGTTTATTTGTGCTCATTGAAACGTGCACGCCGGCAGCGGCCCTCAGTGGCAGCGGCCCTGTCAATATCGTCGTCGGCAGCATATTTTTGCTCATCTTTGCAATCGCCATCACCCGCAAGTGCTGCCTCCTCCTGCAAAATCACGTTCATCGAAACAGTCAGTGCCGGCGCTGTGCTGTGCTGACAGTGCGGCTGTGTGGGTCCGCTGTGTGTGTGTAATGAACTGTGCCGCATGCAGCCAGCAGTCAGCAGCCACTTTGCTGGGTTTCATGCTTGATTCCTTCGCTGCGCCTGTGGCTGACTACACGTGGGAACATAGACAAAAGCGAACTTTTCCTCGGGATTTATTCGTGTTGTGGATTTCTTGATAATCATTTGCCAACAACATATATTTATTTTTGTAAGACACAAATCAGCAAAGTAGGAAGTGCGGCAAACGTTTATCGAGGAAGCCTGTTTTTTGAATTATGTAAAAATATGTTTTTATTTAGAATTGTTGCAATATGGTTGGTTTTTCTTATCAGAACAGTTAAACATATCTGGGTGTCGTTTATTATTTCTAAAAAAAATAATCTTTAGATGAGATTTTATTTTAGGACTGTGGTCCTTATCTGTGGTCCATAATGTCACAATTTTTTGCATTTATATCTCTTGCTAAAAGAACGATTTAGAGCCAAGTAGACTGTCAATTCTTATTGGCAAAATTTCCAGGTTGTCGAAGAAGAACTCAGCTAGGTAAACAAACCTTTTCCTGAAGGGTGCAGGTCATGTATATAGAAGATAAAGTACGTTTTGCGCCTCTTCAATTTCTACTGGATTTTACTTGACCTTGAAAATTCTTAATTGTGTGTAGAAATGCTCGTACTTGAGTGTAAACTGTGACCAGTTTCTTTATTTTTGATGCATCTTGTATTGAGAAGTAACTTTTTTTAGAAGGAAGGAAATATAAAAGTGAGACCACAAAAGATATATTTTTGTATTTTTTTGAGCGTATATATTCTAAAAAAAAAGCATATTTTTAGAATATTTTAGCTCATTATCTCTTAAATAAATGGTTGCGTTTAAAATTTTCAGAGTGCATTTAATTTTTGAAATTACAAACATTATTTCAAAAAAATTTTCTGAGAACACTTTGAGTTGTTTATAATTTGAGTAAATTTTATGAATCTTTTTAATCATTTTTAGAGCTTACCAAAACTTGAAATGTATTATTATTATTGATGGTGATAATACACTGCGACCTGTAGATCTATTTGCCCCCTTCTCGGACTTCAAAGACTGTCATTGAGTCCAGTATCCAAGAGGAATTTTAGTATACTTCCTAGACTTCTGAATACCCAGTCTGTACCTGGTATAAGATATTTCCCCAGGTGAACTTAAAATGTAACATAAGCAAAGGTTTGTAATGTTCCATCAGAGTATTTATTTAAAAAATTTACGAGGGGCTACTATGACAAGAGTGGACCAAAGTAAAGATAATAAATAATAATAATACATATACAAGGTGCGTCCCAAAGTAAACAGGACTTTTGCAATAGGGACGTTTCTGGTGGCGCCATCTATGTGTGAGGACATGCGTTGGAAAGGTACATCTTTCATTCACATACTGTCTAAATTTCATGACATTTGGTCTAGTAGACGCCGAAATATCCCGCTCAATGTGACAGTATGTTTTTAACTTTGGTACGAGAATGTCGATCGAACAAAGAGCTAATATTAAGTTCTGTTTTAAACTTGGTAAAACTTTTACCGAAACGTTTAAATTGTTAAAGCAAGTTTATGGTGATGATTGTTTATCCCGTGGCCGTGTTAATGAGTGGTTGAATCGATTCAAGAATGGTCGTGAAGACTTGAATGACGACGAACACGTCGGCCAGTCGAAATTTGTGATTACTGACGATGCCATCAAAACTGTGCGTGATTTTATCAAAATGCAGCCAAAATCATCATTGGAATTGATGGAAATGGAATTGAACATCTCCAAAACATCAATTGATCGCATTTTAACCGAACATTTGGGTCTCCGTAAAGTGTGTTCTCGCTTCATTCCGCACACTTTAACCGACGACCAAAAAGCGCAGAGAATTGAGCACGCAAAAGACATCGTTCGGGAAGCCAGACGTGATCCAAATTTCTTGTTCAACATCGTAACCGGTGACGAAACGTGGTGCTTTCAATATGATCCCGAAACAAAGCGTCAAAGTGCCGAATGGAAGCACCCAGATGAGCCAAATCCGAAAAAAACCCGCCGTGAGAAGTCAAAAATCAAAACTCATCTCATTTGTTTCTACGATTCAAAGGGAATAATTCATCGAGAGTTTGTTCCACCGGGAAAAACAATTAACGCTTTGTTTTATGTTGAAGTTTTGAAGCGTTTGGTGCATCGCATTCGTCGTATTCGGCCAGAATATCGCGAGGAAGGAAGTTGGCGTTTATTGCATGATAATGCACCGGCTCACAGAGCCCTAGTTACGACCGATTATTTGACCAAAAATCGCATTTTTACCATCAATCATTCACCGTATTCGCCTGATATGGCTCCCTGTGACTTCTACTTATTCGGTCAGTTGCATTTGCCGATGAAAGGAAACCGTTATAAGGACGTTGAGGACATCCAAAAGGCTTGTACCAACATTCTGAAGGCGATGCCGGCCGATGACCTAAAACACTCATTCCAAATGCTTTTGGACCGTGCAAAACGTTGTATCGAAGCAGAAGGAGAGTATTTTGAATAAATAAAAAGAATTATACAAAAATAATCATCCGTTTTCTTTATTTTATAAAAGTCCTGTTTACTTTGGGTTGCACCTTGTACATTTATGTAGCATAACATGTAGTAAAATACAGCAGACCTCAATCGTTAAAATGCCTCAAAGTAGAAGAAATTATTTAGTTTATATTGCTTAAGTTAATACGATGAACTATGAAGCTCCAGCGACACTTGTACGTGTTCGTAGTTTGGCAGTTGTCGGCGACCACTTCAACTTAGTTGCGACGGTTGGGTCACGCGTACGACAACCAACAAGAAGACATCAGGAATATTTTGATTTAATTAAGTGTATCGCATGAACCTAATAACGCAAGATATAGAATTGTGGCCAGCAACAACAAAGCGGTTGCGCAACTTGGCACGAAAAATTCATTTATGGCTGCAAAGCGGAATGATGCCATCGAAATACCGAAAACGGTAAAGAGACAACAAGTTGGTATGTACAACCGAAAGGAAAAACGTACAGCGACCACATAGAGTAGCAGCTTGAAAACATAATCTCCAACTTTAGTTGCAACAACAACAACAACAAATAGTGTCAGATTTCCACAACGATTCGTTGTTACGATTGTGAATGTTGATAATGTTGCTGTTGCCGTTAGCTCGGTGCGGTGTCGCGACACGGGAAAGTGGTTAAGGCTGCAAAGAGTTGTTGTTGTTGTTGCTGCATTTGTTGCGAGCGTATTAAATGTCAATGCCAACATTTAATGATAAACTTTCTGCACTTGAAAGCAACACACCGTACCAACGCCAACGCCAACGCCAACAACAACCACAACAACAAACAATAATAACAACAACAACAAACAATAAAAGCAACAATAACAAATTATATGCGTCTCTATGCTTAAATCTTTTAGACTTTTCCGCAAAACAGAGAAAAATCGAAATAAAAAAACACTCATACGCCGTGTGGGGCACAAACGCAGCATTGTACGCGCATCGGGCGCTCATGACTGTTGCGCCCGATGATGTAATGCGATAAGATGCCAACGTGGCGGCGCCATATCGCTCAGGGCGCAAAGGATTATGAATTCGTCTGTTAGCGGCAGTCAGCCGTAACAAAATTTATTTGCCTCTGTTGGCTGCCGTTCGCTGTTTGTATTTCTATGCGTGTTTGTGTTTGAATTTTAATGACGTCTTGCATTTGTGTGTGTGTTTAAAATTTCAAAATACACACCAGCCAACAACATAGCGGCAACAACAAATTGCGCGCAAAAATTGATACGTTTTGAATTTCCATTCAACTTTTCAATAAGCGAGAAGGAAAACGCCATCAAAACTTTGGCACAAACTGTGCGCTCTGTTATTTCACCAATACACACACACACACACACACATAAGTTGAAATATTTGTTTGCTTGTGTTGCGCGTAAATGTGACCTTTCCGCATGCTGCCCAGGCACGAATACGTCCTTAATGGCTCTCGTCTCCTCCTCTATTGCGTTGTTTTTGTTTATTTGCGCGGCTCTTCATTTCGGTTTTACGACTGCGCCCGGCTTCGTGTTGGCTTCTAATTACACACGAATATGTTTAATTATGAGCGTACATGTCTATAATTTCCGCTAATTAGTCCTTTTGTGAAATATGACTTCCTGACACACACACACGCACACACACATACGCGCGTACATGTGTTCATAATATTTATACTTGTATAGATGTGCTTGTGACTGCATATGTGCGTGTAAAAGTGTATGTGAGTGTGTGTAGGTGCTTTCTAACGATGGCGCGAAAAATGGGCAAAGGCGGACCAGCGCGTGCACCCATGAAAGATGCTGTGCGGGCGGTTTCCGGGGACCGGGCCGACTGGTGGCGTTCTGTGTTTTCGTGTAATTAGAGCAAAGTTTTAATGTTCGGCCTTTTCTTCAAATATTTGACGTGGGCTTTAATTGCCGTTGTTATTGCCTTCTTTTTATTGTTATCATTGATGTTGTTATTGTTATTGATGTTGTTTTTACTGTTGCTTTTTTTGGGGTCATGCAATTGTTTCATTATTTTCTGTGATTTGGTTTTTTTTTGGCTTTACGTTGATGGTCCCGTAAAACTCGGATGTTGACATATTCATTAAACGCTCGAATTGTTGCAAATTTTGGCTGTTTTAACTGTCTTGAAGTAATTTGTATGACTTCGCTCTTTGAACGACACATTTGTTCTTTTTTGCAAACGTTTGAGTTATCTCTACAAATGTACGGTGTCCTACTGATGAATGACTTTTAAGAATTGATGCAGTTCGCTAAAGAAGCAAGATGAATCCAAAGGGTTATTGGGGATAATTAAAAAAAAAATTAAACAACAACCTAACCAAGGTCTAGGTTTTATTTAATTTTAGGTTTTATTTAATTTTAATTTTAATTGATTCTGTGTTTTGTTGAGGGGAACACGAACAACGGTTCTATAAGGCCGAATAAATGTAACTCAATTGTTTTTATATAGAATTTATATAAGTTTCGATCAAAATGAAATCACGTTTTAATTTTTTGTTGCGATAATTTATATTTTCTATCAAAAAAATCAATGAATTGTTTATAAAACTTAAAAAAACCAAACAAATATTTCATGAATTTTTACTACTTTGCCGACCATTGTACGATATATTGTACAAAATTGATTGAGCTGTAATTCCCAACCTAAATGATTTTTTTAATATTTGTTGTATTTTATTGCTAAACTGTTCAATGAGAGTCAATATTTTGAAAGGAACATTTTTATCTCAAGAAATGCGGAAATTGACCTGAAAGGGTTAAACACGATCGATTACTTCGATCACTATCCACCGGAAGTACATATATGAGAATTATACATAAGAAAAGATAATTATAAGTGCGGGGCTTATATTTCCATATATAAAGTGCACGACTGTTTTTTTTTTGTCTTATTAAGGCCAACAACCACGACTGAAGTTGTGTGTGACTGGTCTTTCAGCATATGTCTCCTAATGCCTTCCCATGTCTCCTCTGTGTTGATGGAGTTCCAACAAAGGTTGAGTCAAGTTGGTTTGATTCTTCTTCTTGTTCGAAACAATGATCATGATAGGAATCATTGTGTGGCAATCCGAGTTTTCCTTACTAGGCAGTGCGCCATGAGCAAAGTTTAGTAGTTGTCTGAATCGCGTTTTCTTTGATGATGGCCAGTTTTATCTGGCCATGTTGCAGGTGTGTCCTTTCATTAATCTGAATGGAATGTAATGCACTTCATTTGCCTAATCTGTGAGAGCACAACTTCAAGTTATGTTGTAAATGGTATTTGACTGCTTTGTGAACGTTTGGCAACCCTTGAACTCTGCAAGTCTGCGGTTCATATTTCGATCTTTCATGTAGTTAGCATCAATAGGCGCTCCTCAATTTGAGCACAAAACATTGAAGCCCCTCGAACGCACATCGATAGTACTTGTGCCCATCACAAATAATCAAAATGTTCGGCCTCATCTTCTGCAGAAGCTTTTGCACGCAATTTACGACACCAATGTTGTTGTTGTTGTTGTTGGTGACGCTGCTGCTGACGCTCATGTGCAGCTAATGGTGGCGATATGTTGATGGCATGCTTCAGCGTATTTCGCAACAGCAGCAAATGTGCAATGCATTGGCAACGACAGCAACAGCAGCGGCGGCGACGACGGCAACATGGCGCAGTACATTAGCTCCGCTAACTGTGGCAGCCATCTCGGTGCGGTGTCAGTAAATTTGTGGCGGCAACAGTGCGGCGCCTGCCTCAACAGCAGAGCACACACACTCGGCGCTGGGATGATTAAAAATGTTTGATTGCTAGATTGTGATACACTCACGAATGGAGTGAAGTGAAGTCAATACATTGCGGCAGCAGCTGAAGAAACCGTCGACGCTGGCGGGGCTCACAATCAGGTCGACGCTGCTAATGGGCTGGGCGCCCGGTTGAATGTAGAATATAGGAATAGGCAACGAGTGCGCGCCGCGCTGGGACGGGCAGCGATGCTGCTAGTAATGATAAATATTCATCATTAAAATTGATATCCAAGGGCAACCAATCAACTTCAGACAACAATTTGCAGATGGCAATTGCGGCCGAAGCCAACAACAACAACAGAGCTATGTGTGAGTGTACTTGTGTGTGTGTGTGCGCGTTGCTGCTGCATTGAGGCACGCATCAAGTAGCGTTACTGCATGTAACGGCATACTGCATGCTAAAAGGATTTCGATTTTGATTTGTATTTGAAGCGTGATGACGCCGCCATGTTGCCAGAGCTATTTGGATCGATTTATTATTTTTGCCTTTACTTGATTTTGCTTTCTTTTATTGCTATTTAACAGAGAAAGAGTTCTCGAAGCAGATTAGCACAACAGATATGAGACTTGAGGGTAAACGGTGTTAATATGGTCGCTTTGTCTGAGACAACACTGGGTAAACAATATTTGTTCGAATACATGAATGCTTGTGTTTCCTAGCTGGAAAATAGAGTTGAGTACTTTCGAGTTTTTTTTTTGGCTCTACCCATCTGCCTACATAATACTACATAACAACATCTGATTGCCAGTAACTGTTTAGTGCTAACATGACCATATTGCCCATACTTCCCCTATGTTTTATCCACATAGCGACGGCTTATGCTGATGACATTAACATGGTTAAGCCCTCAAGCAGTCAATCAGGTTTTCAAGTTGGTTTTTCAGGCCAACAAATTTTTGTTTTTATTGAGAGAAATTAAATGCTCGTTGAGCTACTGCAAGTATTTTCAGCTAGTCAGACGATCTTGAGTTCAAATCCCAAAACAACACAATCCTCATCATCAACAACATCAAACTAAAAAAATTCAATTAATTGAGCTTTCATCATTCATTCAATTGTGATATTAACTTTAATATTTTTCTTAATTACATCCTGAAGTCAACAACATATCCGGTAATAATTGCACATACTATATGCCTCTCTCTTTCTCACACTTCTTTCTTTTGTTGCTTCAAAACTTTAGCATAACATTCGCTTAATTTACAACTTGTCCGTTGCAACTGTTCAACTTTCATTGACCAGCACTTCCACTTTCTTGGTGCGGCATACAATTTTTGTATGGACCTGCCAATATTTTGCCTTGCAGTTTTATTGAATCAATACAAAACTGTAAATAATGTAAATAGTTTTGTAATTATGGCCGATTGCATACACTGACTGGAAGTTGAATGTCGCAAAGTTTTATGTACCGTTTCATTTATTTGAATGCAGTGAACGAATTGCCTGCCAGTTCCAGTTAAAGTTATTTTATAAAAATAAATAACAAATTTTGTTGTTGTTTTAACTTAAACTTTTCAGTAATGTAAATTAACATTTATGCAGTTCGGTCGCTAAATAAAATAAATAATTGCAGTATGTGTTATCTGTTGGCAACATATTACAATCTTTTCTATGTTAAATTTGTATTCCAAATTTGTATGATTGTTGTGTGATCCACATACGATAGATTAGTAGAGTTTATTAAAAAAAATCAGTGCAGAAAATGTGCAAATATATAGAATTTTCGTACATAAAAGTAATTTCGATAAATTGAATACAGAGAAGGATGAATATTACAAAAGATATCTTGGTTTTGAATCAGTTTTTAAAACTATAGACTGTTCGATTCTAAATAAATATTAATAAGAAAATAAATAACAATAAATTTGACCTATCGGTCACCTTGGACAGAATTTACTTTTGCGTCATTTGCAAAAGTTGTATTATCTGCTGATAGAGTGATGACTTTTGCACCACCCTGTATTTATACATATATAAACATACATATGTCCGTTTGTTTTATATGCAACTTTTATTGCATTTAATTTCAATGCTGTTATGCTTTTAAAATATCAAAGAAAATCTATGTTTCTCTCATTGCAACCGCCCCAAATGTTTGACTCCTATTGAAATATTTCCAAACATTTAGCATTTATTGTTAGAATTACATACTCACTAGTCCCTAAATGCCTTGTAAAGTACAGCAACTTTTCTCGTGCCACTCAAAATGACCAAAACGTTGCATACAGCGTTGATTAGCAAGAAGCATTTTCCGGTCATGTTTCTCTATGCCATGAAGCACCACCAATGCAATGAATGCAATTTTCTTTGGCAGCTCTAACGCTCAAATTAGCCAATGAAGTCTGCGTTTAATTAGGAATTAACTCTACAGCCGCATTCCACGCTTCAAATTCGTTTGCTGTAACAAAAATGCTTTTTCTTTGCGTCTACAACGAGATCTCCACATGTTGAGTATGTCTAATTAAATTTTGTGCTAGTGTGTGTGTGTGAGTGTGTGTGGAGTGCATGCTTGTGTATGTGTTCGAGTAATTCCATTTGGCCGGTGCGCAATTTGTTGGCATTCCAAGTGATTCGTTTTGCATAAAAAGTTTCCTTTTCGCACAAACACATTTGCCAACATTTAATTTTCTTTCCTCGATGGCTTTCACTTTGTTGGCAGCGGAGCGGGCAACGGGCGGAAACGAGTTTCGCCATTGTGTTTTGCTTCATTTGTGGCTGTGTGCGCTGTTGCCGCATCGGAATGGCAGCGAACCGCAACGCTTCGTTTGGCCACTGGGCTGCCGCATTCGTTGCATACTTTGCATTGTCATTTCGTTCAGTTTCTTCTTTTCTATCTTTTTTTTTTTTTTCAAAATACTTATTTTTTTGTTGTTGTTATTGTTGATTTTTTACTAGTTTGGTTAGCTTATTTCGATTTTAATGAGTTTCCAGCAGAGTTCAGCATTTTTATTTTTAATGTTTTGTTGTTGATTTTAATTTCAAGCAACATCTTTTGGTTGCATTTTGTTTATATTGTTCGCTGGCAAATTTGTTTAATTACTGTTTGCCATACTCCAACATTGGCTGCTGTGAATGGTATTTGTGTGATAATGTGTGTGTGACTGTGTGTGTGTGCACGGTGAGAATGGCCGCATAGCGGACAGGCGCATAGTGTTGAATTTTGCCAAGATTGCAATGCAAAATTCGATGTTTAAAACATGGTATCACACATTTTAATAATTTTAATTAAATTAATTTTTTAATTTTAATTTTTAATTAATTGTATTTAAAATTAATTGTATATGTTATTATTTATTATTAATTAATAATAATTATTACTTTTATTAATTGTATGTATTTAAAATTATTTTAAACGTTATTGATCTCCGATGAAAGTGCTTTGGGGACTTTCGAGGGAAAGATACTCTGGAAGATCTTGGTTTATCTCCGCGTGGAAGATGAGTAATGTATTTGATGGAACAGCGAGCTGCATGAGCTACACGGTGACAGGACATAATTAAGCTTGGCCATGTTGCCGCTGTGTCTGAAGATGATGCGGCAAGGCGGGTCTACGAGACGGTTTCCCCAAGTGGATGCAATAGAAGAGGCCGGCCACATGCAGCTTGGAGCAAGTGTGGCAAGAACTACCGGCGATCGCATTTCCATTTGGCGCAAACAAAGGGAAGAAGAAGCCGGTACTTTTTTGCATCCGACTATGACCGATAAACGATTGTAGCGCCAGTTAATTGGGTGATCCAAAACATGATCAAAAGTAAGTAAGTAAGACTATATTATTTGTTGAAAAGAATTTGGATAGATCGAAAGTGTTGTTGATTATGTTATTGCGAACAATTGCATTGGTTCTAGAAAGATGCAAATATTAGGAAACAAGGGTTTTGTGTTTTTTTATGTCTTTTACTCGGTTTTCACGCTGATCACAAATTTATGGATATGCAACCTTTATTCAATATTTAAATTTAATTAAATATTTTACATGGTTTCAAGTTTCTGTGCAACACTTTTGCCAAAATGTGACACTGTACGCTGTTGTTGGCTTGTTTTAATGTTTTGGTAAGCACGCAGGTGTTGTGTACCTAGAAAAATGCACAGAAAATGCAAACAAACTCCAATGAGTGCAGCAGATTTGGGGGTTCTTGGCCCAAGTGCTAAGTTTGCGTGAAATCACCAGCCACAGAGCAGAGAGAGGGATGGGTCAGCTTTGGAATAAAATCCGATAAAAAACCAGCAGCATTCTGCTCATTACACTGTACAACAGCAATTTTAAGAACTTAATAACCGTTTACGAATTTTATAAACTTTAACATCCAAATTGTTTTATATATTTTCATATGTAACACCAATTAAATTTTTGTTGCACTGTGAACATTTTATTGCTGGTCGTAAAAGATCTACTTAATAAAATTAAAATTTTAATGCGCATATCTGTGCTCTGTTTGTACACACTTCCGTTTCCGGTGCGAGCATTGGTCGCTTGGCTAAGCTCCAAAATCATAATGACACGCAATAAATTCTGAAATGCATTTTTAGAAGAAGAAAAAAAATTCAAATTAAATGCAATTCAACAGATAAAAATACCAAATTCACAGCAACGCAAATTACGCTTTCAAACTTTGCATCTTTGCGGCTTAATGTGGCTTATGCAGCTGACCTGAGGCGAAAAATCAACAACCTTTCTTGCTGGCAGCGGAACTAAACATCTCTGCTGCATGTTTATGCAGTCCGTTGCATTGAATTTAGGAGAAGAAGAACATAAAAATAGCGAAAAATACTGATTTGACAGTGTTTTGGAGAACTGATTTTTAACGCTATTGCTGGGTATCTGTTACCCATCGTTATCGCTGTAAGCTTGTAGCAGGATTAGGTCAAAGTGCTGTTTATGTGAAAAGACTCACTACGATTCCCCAAAGAAGATGAAGAAGAGGACCATGTCAGACAAAACTGTTCCTGGCCCCAGACAAAGGTGTGTCCCTCAAACTTTTTATGCTTACCCGGAAGGACCTTCGTATATCTCCTGGGTATCTAAAGAGGCACTACTCAATTAGATTTCAAAATATCTAAAAAATATGGCGATAGCTTCCTTCGATGTCTACAGCATCTGATGACAAGATCCAAAGATATCACTCCATATTCTATTTCCTGCCCTTAGCAAACAGATGACAGGCGACAATATCACCATCAATCATTTGGAATCTCAAAAAGTCCTGGAATGTATGCATTTATACATGGAACGTTAAAAAGAAGGCTGCACAAAAGATCAAAGCGTTCATGGTGCACTATTTCGTGTGTAATAATAAACTGATTGAAAGTACGCAAAGGAATAGTATTGAAGAGTCCTTAGTAAAATTCCATTAACCATAAAAAATTAATCATGTGGGTCACTTGTGGAGTGGACAACACTGCCAACACTAATCAACGCTGACTAAGGGATTTTTTTCAGAAAATATGCTCAAAGAATGCTAAGTCAACTATTTGTTCAAGCAGGACATTGGTACATTCGGTAAAGGATAGTCACGTTCGGACGTTCACGATGAAGCCATAGCAGGGTTCTGCCCGGATGGCAGATTAACTCTTTGCATCATTAAAAAATCAATGGTCTCTTTAAGAAACAGTATAGTTAGTATATGGTTGGAGCTCAAAGTTGTTCCATAAATTTTCCTGAAATTGTTAGTTAGATCACAAAGGAGTTGATATCCCGAAATTCGAAATGCTGTATCGAATGCTTGCATTCTGGTCATAGTCATTGAAAAGTATCCATGCTGGAAGTGCGAGATTTTTTTAAAATACCATCCGAATCACTTTAGGGCGGCCTTTGTGTCTTTTAATGGACGAAAAGGCCGCAATGGTTCGGCTGAAAATTAATTTTCTCGGTCCAATTATCTTCAGTATTTCTGTGCTTGGTGCCGCACAAATTATGACCACAAATTCTTTCCAAAAAAAAACTCTCCCTTTTACCATTCTTATCTTCGAGAACCAATGCAATGCATAGCATTAACCCTTTCGACCCCGAATTTTAACCTGTGTGTCGATATTACTTTCTAGTATTTAAATCATGAAACACTTACCTAATAAATGTGCACACGACATTTGAAGTTGCCACGCCTCTTTGTTAGAGTTCTAGAGCTAGTTTACTTTTGAACAATTTTAGCTTAAAACGGGTTAAATAAATTTTGTATCAATATTTTTTAATTACAGAAAAATATTTAATATTTATGGAAAAATACAAAATTATAACTTTTTGATTTTATTTAACCATTATTAAAGAAACAGGGTTTCGATCAAACGCGCCCAATTCGTAGACTTCAATTAGAACACAAACTTTCCCAGATATCGTTGCAAATTATTGGAAATTATTTTGGGAATAACAGTAAAATTTTTGTAATTGGAATTCACTTCTAAAAATATGAATTTCTTGGTGCCTACTTAAATTAAACCCATAAATCAATCGTAGCTTTTGCTATAAGATGACAAATAAGTGAAATTGCTCTCAGGCAACTTTGGGGTCGAAAGGGTTAATTTACCACATGTTGGCTCAAGTAGAAGTCAAGTTCTGTTTTGATATTTCCGCTGTCGATAATCCAAAATGTAAAAAACTCACATATATGTCTTGCAGTCATGTATTCTTGTTTTCCTAAGCCCCTGTCCCTCTTTTCCACATTTTTGTCTGTTTCTATGAAACACAATTTCGACTGACATTGCCACTTGGCTACCAACGATTTTAGTGTTGATTTTTTTTGTTGGTTGCCAGCAACTAAATGAAGTGCCACATTTGACCGTAAAACGCTTTAGATGAATTTCATTTGGGGTCTTAACTAAAGGCGCAGCCCCAAAAAACTCGGAGCAATGGCCATTGGGCAGCAACTTTGACAAGCCGGTCGGCAATTCAGTTGGCCGCACACGGCGACCGCTGCACAATTTGTGAAATGTTTGAAATTTGTATGCAACTGTTTGAGGCCATTAGACTTGAATGTGCTCGCCAGTTGCTGGCTGAGCGACCACCGCAGCGCCGCTGAATGCAATGCAATGCAATGGCAGAGCAGCAGAAATAATTGGCAGCAATTGCAAAAAATAACAACACAAAAGCAACTAAAGCTCGACAAAATAGCTAAAGAAATACAACAACAAGGTAAACGAGAACTAGAAAAAAATGAAAGCAAACACACACACAAACAAAAAACAGCTGGACGACATGGCCATGGCCAGTGAGTACAAATGGTGGATGGGCCGCATTTAATGGAGTGGCCCCGAATTGCCAGCGAGCCGCAACAACATTTGCGGTCTGAGTACAATTTACGTGGACAACACAACTGAACGGGAACAAAGGCGTCTGCAGCTGGAAAGGTATGCAGGAAATGTTGAAAAATGCACTTTTAAAGGACCACGAAAGGGCGGAGTACGAGGCGGTGATGCAGGATAACTCTGGGCCCGAGTTTAATTGGCGGCCAAAAGGCAAGCAAACAAATAAGCCGCCATAAAAAGGTAAACATATGAGAAACATTCAAGGGGAGAGGGGGGAAATTTAGATAACGAGCGCTTAAAAATGACATTGAATGGACTGTAATGCAAAAACTTGTGTGTAATTTTTTTACTATTAACTTGTGAAACTTTTAAAGCATCAAAATCATCAAAAATGTTTTGATGTAAAAAATATAAAAATAATAAATTGTAAATGTATGAATCTGTATTGACGATGCGCAAATGTAAATATGACAGAAATTCCGTCAAAGAATGTCATCCGCTCACATTGCAACTGTATGGCAATGCCGCTCGCAAAATTGCCTCCTCCGCGTATAAATATAATTTTTGCTACGCCAAATAATCTTCTTTTTGCAGTCGAATTGTGTACTTGTGCTTGATTGCAATTGTATGGGTAAATAATTGCCGATAACAACGTTGACAACGGCCGCGATGCCGCTGACAGCGTTGATGCTGCTTGCACTGACATCGCTGCCGGCGGTGCAATTGACGTTCGTTGCTGGTGATTGCCGGTGATTGTCCAAAATCTCGACATATCTGCAGGCGAGAAACAACAATGTTGAAAAAATATGAAATTTGATAGGGGAACGTGGCGGCCATATTGGCAGTTCTGCGTGTGTACAGTTGTGTCTGCCGGATGTGTGCATTGATTAAATTGTATTTAATTTGTCAACGATGGCACAACTGTTTTTGATTGTTTGCGAAATTGTTGCTCACAATTTGCTGCCAATCTGACGGGCAGACAATTTCCGTTCCGCGAGCTAAAAAGATTTATTGCATTATTAGCTCAGCGATGTTTTTTTTTAAACGTTTCAAACGTTTAATACGAGAATTATTGACTTAAGTAATTATGAATTAATTAATTAGTACTTTTTGATTAAGTTAGGTTATGTTGTCTGAGGCCACAAAACGTTCCAGCGTATCTAAGTGATACCATATATGTGGAGAAGTAGAAGTATACAACTGTTTCTTAACCGTATTCGGTTTTTGTTCTATTAACCCTTTACACGGTAACAGCGAATTTTTTCATCAAATGTTGTTTTTTAGATATAAACCTAAATTTAAAAAAACACGTATTTTAAATTTTTTTAATATACTTTAATTTTGTAATGGTTTTTGTAAAAAACATTTGGTTGCACATCTTCAACAAAGCATTAAAACTTGTTTTTTATTTTAATATGTTTAATTTTAAATGCAAATTTTTAAAGCAATTAATGCGTTTGTTTTAGCCAGTGGCGGATTTAGGGGTGCTTGGGGGTTGAAATTCCCCGAAATATTAGGATCGTCTTTAAAACTACATACAAATTAAAAAGCATTTTATGAATATTAAAGAATTACTTTTTGAATCCCCCCGAAATATTTTTCTAAATCCGCCCCTGGTTTTAGCAAAGCCCTATTTCGAATTTTTCGCAAAGTGTTTGTGTGTTATTTCGTTAATAATTTTTAATCACTTTTGTTTCACTAAAATATATGCGTGCAACTTTTCGCAAAAACGGTCAAATAAGTGCTGTCAATTTATTTATTCATTCATTCATTATGAATGAATAGGAAGGATTTATTCATTCATTATTTATTCATTATTCATTTATTCATGAATGAATGAATCGGAAGAATTTATTCGTTCATTCATTCATAAACAAATTAAAGCCAAAAAAACACTGAGTGACAACTTTTGTGCCAGGTGACAACTTTTACGCCACCCTGTATATATTGTCAGACAGTCTGACAGTCCGAAAAGTGCCAGAAGACCATTTGACTACCTCAAAGTAGGTGACAAAATGTCTCTTGAATGAACTGGGTAAGCACAACTCAGAGAGTAGAGTTGCACTGGCTACCAGGACATGAGAACGGTAATGATTAGCCGATACTTACACCCTCTTATAGATTCGAAATCAATTTGTGCACTACCAAGACAGTATAAAAGTATAAAGGAATGGCTACGGAATTGAGTAGACCAGGAATTTGCTGAACAATGGATCAATTCAAGAGGACTCCGTCAGGCAAAACAGTTTCTCGCTCTAGAAAAATGAGTGTTCCACAAACTTTTACTTTTACATTATGACTGAGTACCATTCAGGGCTTTGTCCACATAGATACGTACTTACTTGCTTAACTCAACTGGCCATAACAACCTGTTACCGTGTTACGGCCTGCGACAAAAGTTCTCTCCAGGCGCCTTCTTTGCTTTGCTTCTATAGTTGGTCAAAGGAGATAATAAGGCGTCCTCAACTTGGTTCATACACCGAAGACACAGTCTCCAACTTAGTCATCGACCTCTAACAACCGCATCGAACACCTTTTTTGCCGGATCTTAGTCTCCTCAATACGGCAGACGTGGCCAAGCCAGCGTTGCTGCTCGATGTTGATTCGCTGCGCTATGTTCATGTCTTAAAAATGCTCATATAGCTCTCTTAGATCTTCAAAATATGGAAATAGGTATCTTCGTCAGATGTTCGCAGGATGTGTTAGCAAGAACAAGAGACATCACTCCTTATTCCATTTGAATGTGCTGCGTTCAGCACAAACAACAACATTACCATAAACCATTTGAAAGTTACAAACTCAGATAGTGCTGAATATTAAAAAAAAAACCTAAACATGGATGCTTAAAACGAAGTTTACACAAAAGATCAAAGAAGATTGCCTTCGACAATACCTTCGAAGGCAATATCTCAAACGCGATTTGTTTCAATAGCAAATTCCAGGTATTTTTTTTAACAGAACGTAAAAGGAGGATAGGAAATTGGACAAGCAACTTGTGAACCTTCATTTTAGATTGAATTTAGAATTGAATTTGATTTCTACAAGCCCTAACCACTATTAATTCGTACCCCTACGTTTTTTCTCATATTAATTTTTAGTATTAGCTTTTAACCATTATTTGTCAAGGGTTCCGTGCAGTATTTATACTCTTTTGAAAGGCTGAAAAATATACTATTAGAAAAACTTTTTTAAAATTTGTTATGTTATATAATATATTTCTTATTAATTTTTAAACGCAATAACTCGAAAAATGTAAATCTAAAATAGGCAATTAATAATTCGTACTCCTCGGTTTAATGTAGAATAAAGTCTACTATTTTGAGCTGTTTGAGTTTATTGTCATTTGAGTTGTTACATTTTCGCGTACATTACAATTTTTAATCATTATATCGACAGGGCGCGTGGTGGACCGATTTGCGAAAATATTCGGAGTTTAATAATAAAAAAGTTTAATTCTGGCAAACGTTATCTTGAAATCGCGACGGAATTGAGTTTATCTAAATCTACAGTGCAATATATTGTAAAAATTTACAAAGAATTGGGGTCAACCGAAACCCATTTGCATAGACGGGGCCGGAAATCAACGAATACACCTCGCGATATGCGCATTTTGTCATCGATTGTGAAGGAAAATAGGCGAAGCTTTTTAAGAAACCTGTCTGCAAAGTGGTCAGAAAGAATCGGAAAGCAAGTGGGTCGCGAGTGGACCAAAAAAATCTTTATAAGTTGCATTACAAATTTTATAAGGTACCGTTGTTGCTGAACCAAATTGCTATTGGTTTAAAACTGTGTTCTATAAATTTTCAGGCGAAACAAAAACCTTTATTGACTGCTTTGCAGAAGAAAAAGCGATTGGCATGTGCAAAAGCCAGACGCAACTGGGTCCAGAGGCAATGGGATTCCATTATTTTTAGCGATGAATTGACATTTGAGGTATGTGTAGGCGACGACAGATCAAGAGTCATACGCAGAAAACATGAAGCCTACCACAGAGATTGTTTAAGACGCGTTGTTCCCGGCAAGTGTCATGGTATAGGGTGTCAGCAAAGGGTGTTGGTATGCTGCACTTCATAAAGGGGACACTGAAAGCTCAAGACTCAAGACTCACTTATTGGAATCCAGCTTGCCGCCGTCGGTGCAAATGCTTGGCATGAGCGAATACATATTTCAGCAAGACGGTGCTACGCCTCATACAGCAAAGATTACCAAAAAATTGTTCCACAACAATAATATTGAAGTTTTAGATTGGCCTTCGTCTAGCCCAGATCTAAGTCCAATAGATTCCTTGTGGGCCCTAAAGAAAAGAAGATTGAGGAATGAGCCCCCACGAACCCTCTTGGAACTAGAAAACCGAATTCAAGAGGTTTGGGACTCTATTACACCGGAAGAGTGTCAGAAACTTATTTCCTCAATGCAGAGTAGATGCCAGGCTGTAATCGCAACAAAGGGAGATGCAACCCGATATTAATTTTTCTATCATTTGCGGTCGTACGAATTATCAGTGGCCACTTTTAGTTGTAACTTTTTGAAGTTGTTCTGTTCAAAAATGAATAATAAAAATGTTACATAACAAAATAAATTAAAAAAATTTTTTTCTAATAGTAGATTTTTCAGCCTTTCAAAAGAGTATAAATACTGTACGGAATCTTTGACAAATAATGGTTAAAAGGTAATACTAAAAATTAATATGAGAAAAAACGTAGGGGTACGAATTAATAGTGGTTAGGGCTTGTATAAACGAATTCGACTCATTATTGAATCTCAGTAGATACGATAGATCACTTCTGCTTCTGTATTGTTCAGCCTAGACAGGAACCCAGACCCTAAAAAACTGTTTTTAATAGACTTGAATGCAATTTTGTTATTGTAATGAGTACTGAACATTCGAAGCCGCAAATAACTACGCAAAAAAAATACACCCACAATTAAAACAACATAAAATATAGAATACAACAACTGCCATAGAAACAATAAAGGCTGAAAATAAAATAACAAAAAGCAAAACTTTTCACATACAAAATATACGAAAAACCAACTGGACATTTATTAGACAATGGCAGCATAAAACAACGTTTGCTGCCACAACAATGGCAGCAACATGCAACAAATAAAATATTAAACGACTGCAACACCAACACCAACAAAACAATGTCAAAAAACAACCGAAAGCAATACAAGAAAAATATATAAAAATAGCAAACATGATAAAACCCCAACTAAAACCGAAGAAATGGAATAGAACGAAATGGAGGTGGAGGAGGAAAAAATTGAAAAACGTTTTGCCTCGCTAACTTTTGTTTATAAATCGTTTGTTTCCGTTTGTTTTTTTTTTTGCTATTTCTATATCGTTCACAAATGGCCACAATAGAAGAACTGCATAGAACTGCAGTTAGAGGGCAGTCGGGCAATCGGAAGCGGCGCGAACTGAGCGACGAGATTCAGCGGGCGGTCACGTGTGCAAATGCGAGTGTGTCGACTTATGTGAGTGTGTGGTAAATTGTTTTGAAATGAAGTCGGAAAGCACAGCGCAACAACAACAACAACAATGCCATAGGGTCATAAAAATGGTAATAGCAGGAAATTTTTGGGTATCAGTTTGTAGTGCTTGGCCCGGCATGTGCAACTCTGTACGCGATTGCGGTGCTGAGTGAAATTGCTTGGCCGCACTCACACACACACGTCCGTCCACACATACACAAACACACATATGCATGTTATATATTTTGTGCACACGAACGTGCAACATGTCGGTCAATTCGCTTTTTGGTGGCATTGTGCAGTGCATTCAGCGTATTTTTTCCGGGGCCATGGCATTTGTTGTTGTCTCTGTTTTGGGGCAACTTTTTGAGTAATTTATGTGGTTGCAAGTACGTACGTGCAACAGTGTGTGGCATATAAAAATCGTTGGAAAAAATAAAATTTCAAATAAGTCGCTCTTTGTCGATCTTGATAGACTCTTTTATGCGCTGCATTGCAGATTCGGACTGAGTCAATTGTTCTCTCATTATCGAGACTTTCTACAATGTTAAAACATTAAATCCAAGCAATAAACAATACAATGCAACAAATGAAACAAATTGCGGAGATATTCAAATTTAGACAAAATGAAATTAATGCGGCTGTACAGATGATAGAAAGGATATGGAAGGAACACTTTGTCAGTTCTGAGTAGAGAGAAGTCACCTTCAGGATACTTCTGCTCAGGAATTTCTACCCTTACTTTGTATTTAGAACAAGAAAATTGCTACAAAGAGAGTATTGCATTCGAATTCCTATTAGAGAGAATTAGTTTCTGACTACTTGGTGCATTCCAAACTAAAAAGGACCTTTGAATTACGACATTTTCTGATAGCGAGTCCTACACATATGGGAAAGGTGCATTGGAAAGGTACATTCTTTGCCGATTTCCAGTAAAAATTTCATGATATTTAGTTTACTAGAAGCAGAGGTAGAGCGCATTAAGTGACAGTAGGACTGTGTCACCGATACAAAAACAAACTAAGAGCCAGTATTAAGTTTTGTTTGAAACTTGGTGAAACTTTTATCGAAACATTTCAATTGATAAACCAAGTTTATGATGATGATTGTTAATACTTTGGTAGAGTTTGTGAGTGGTATAAGCGATTTAAAAACAGTCGTGAGAACATAAATGATGACAGAAAACCGAAATGCACAACCACTGTTTCCATCAAATCTGTGCCTGAATTCAGCAAAGATGAGGCAAAATCTTTGTAGAACTTCTTGAAATGGGACTAATTCATCTCAAAAACATAATTTTATTGCATTTCAACTAAACATTTGGCTGTCAAATAGTGTGTGCATGGTTTATTCTGCAGAAGTGAGCGATTTTTTTAATTAAAACTCGCATTTTAACCTCCAATTCTTTCCGTATTTTGTTCGATTTTTCACCGTACGATTTTTATCTTTTCGAAAAAATCCATTTTCCGATGAAAAGAGATCGTTTTGAGAAGGTAGAAGCCATTCAAAGGGCTTACATCAACCTGCTAAAGGATATTCGGGGCTTCAGGCTTTTCCCCACAAATTGTTTAAATAAAATAAAATAAAATATAATATAATAAAATAAAATAAAATAAAATAAAATAAAATAAAATAAAATAAAATAAAATAAAATAAAATAAAATAAAATAAAATAAAATAAAATAAAATAAAATAAAATAAAATAAAGTAAAATAAAATAAAATAAAATAAAATAAAATAAAATAAAATAAAATAAAATGAAATGAAATGAAATAAAATAAATAAAAAAATAGATTTTAAATTGCCAGCTCAAAGTGCAATGCCACTGAAATCAACGTTTGATGTTCACTAAATCGAGATTCGAACCTCGAATCACTAACTCGTAGCTATAACTCATCCAATGCACAATTCACAGTCTTGAGGCAGTCATGTTTGCATAGCATTCTCACTTGATTTTTATTTGTGCCTTGTCTATGCACAAATATTCTCTTAGCTATTTTCTGTCTATGAATTTCTATCTGTGTCTCGTAAACTCATCAGGCGTTCCGCTATACAAGTTTTTTCAAACCAATACCGGCACCACACTGCAATGTGTCCTGACTGTACAAAAAAATATTGCATCCTTCAGCTGTTTTATGCTGCTGTCGTCCATTTGGTGTACACAACGTTTCATGTAGGTACGCGCGTTCGTGCAGCTCGTTTGTTTATCTGCTGCGTCGCTTAGGCGTTTTCTTGCAACCAGAAAGAACCAGCGCCGAGTGCGAATCCTGTCGAGCAAAGACATTTTGGTCAGTGCAGTTGCTGCACTGCCGTTGCCGTTTCTGACATTTGAAATATTGTGGCACGCTTTGTTTGTGCTGCTGCTGTTGTTGTTTTTGTAGCTGTTGTTCGTGCTGTTTGCTTGTCTGACAGTTTTCGTTGTTTGCAGCAGTTTTTCGCCGCCATTGTCGTCGTCAGCGCCCAGTCGGTGCACTGTGCTCGCAGCGAAACCGTATTTTAAGTTGTGACTTGTAGCAGCATTACGCGACGTGCTCGCTGCACTTACGGCCAGTGGTGACAGCAACAACAATGCATGAGCAACGCTAAAATAGCGCAAAACAATTGATGAATGTGTTGCGCTCAAAAGCACATTTGTAGCTTTTGATTTTATGTGATTTGGCGCAGTGAACACACACAAACACTAACACACACAAGGAAGCGCTCATACATGTCTGCATGCATACAAAGTGGTGTTTGATCTATTGCCGCACAGGTAAGTAGGCCGCGTACTGCAGTCGCTTCGGGTGCGCTAATTTATGTTTTCTTAGGTGACTCTTACTGTCACTGGCAGCATTTAAGCCAGACTGTGCGGCACGCTGCGAAGACAACCACTGGTGTTGGCAGTTTGTGTCGATTTATTGCTGCAGATAGTGAATTGTTTCAAATTCATTTTATTACACCATGCGACAGCATTTTTCACACCGGGAAAAATCCATATGTGCGTGAAACTAGAGACCAAATATAGTAATACTGCATACTTAGTTTTTTAGTTCTACATCATTTGTCCTATTAAAAGGACTTCAAAATTTTGAAGGGGATACAAAATATGTATATCAAATGAAAGAGGAAAGGCTCAAGAATTTAAATAAAATTGATATTTTATCTATTTGTAAGAAAAGGACATGAAAAAGTTCCTTTGAAAATTTTAATCCTTTATATCCTTGAAAATTTATATAGAATTTTCTTGAAAAGTAACTATGTTAAAACCCCAAATCTCCTTGATCACGTGTCAAAATTTCATTACTCTAACTTTATTGGTTCGAAAGTTATTAAAAAAAAGGCGGAAGCTGCAATTCTGATGAAGTAAAAAAATTCTAATTTATTTTAGTATCAGTATTTTAAATAATAAAAAGATACAAAACCAATGAAGCGAGAATAATGAAATTTTGACACATGATCAAGGAGATTTTGGGATTTAACATAGTTACTTTTCAAGAAAATTCTACATACATTTTCAAGGATATAAAGGATTAAAATTTTCAAAGGACCTTCTTCATATCCTTTTCTTACAAAAAGATAAAAATTTATTTTATTTACATTCTTGAGCCTTTCCTCTTTCATTTGATATACATATGGCCATATTCCAACTAGGTTAAGTATTTTTTATATTTTTTTGATTTTTTATCCTCTTCAAAATTTTGAAGTCCTTTTAAAAGGACAAAGGATGTAGAAATGCAAAACTGAGTACGCAGTATTACTATGGTTGGTCTCTAGTTTCACGCGAATATTGATTTTTTCCAGTGTGAAAAATTTGTTTAATTTTTGTCGCACGGTGTTATCTGTCGGATGATGAAATCAAAAAGTCGTTATTGCCAGGGACTTAAATATGATTTAATTGAATTTAATATTTTTTCATTTTTTTTTTAAACTACACAACTGCTAAATTTAAAAATAAAAGTAGAAAATGGGCGTGGCTATGGTAAAAACAGTATAACTAAGTCACTTGAGAGGGACTCAACTACTCCCAGTTGCTTTGAGCAATCTTTTATGAACGCAATTATTGTGAGGCCCACTGTGCACCACCTGAGTTGCATTTCAAATGAGCGCCACATTTGAAATCGACATTAAAGTTGTACAAAATTTGGCCATAAACAAACGCCTAACACATGAATGAAGTTTATGCATTGCGGCGGTGTAGTTTGGTTTATTTCGTAGGAATAAAAGAAATTACTTGGACACTGTCATAAATATTGATGTGGTCGGCACTGGCAAGCGTCATGTCAGAACTTTATGCGGCTCCATAATAAATTATGGAAAGCACTAAAACAATCGCAATAATGGCCAAAGTTGGAATTTGCAGTTGGAATCAAGTGATATATGCCACGCATGTTTATACGTTTGTATGTGTGTGTGTGTGTGTGTGTGTGAATGGACAGTGCGCTGTCAGTGGGCAAAAGTTAAAGTTTTTAAATGATGATTGTAAAATCGAATAATATTGAAAGGAAAACTCAATGGGGATTTTTTAGTATTTAATTTATTTAATTAATTTAAATAAATTAAATAAAAAAAATAAATAATTAAAATAAATAATAAAAATAAATTAAATAAATAAATAAAAAATAAAAAATACAATTAAATTATTTAATTTAATTTATTTTATCATTACCACCTACGGGAGACACTTTTGTGTGGTGAGAGTTTTTTTTTCACGATCCTGAAATTTGGAGGGAATATTGCTGACAAATGTAACCTAAAAGCAACACACTTTGGTGAATCGATTTTCAAGATGGTATTTCTTTAAAGACCTTATATGAAAACCTGGTTTTATATTAGGCAGATTACGATAAGTTTCCAACAATATTGGTTATTTGTTAGGCTAGATTAGGTTATGTTATGGTGGCTTACTCTGTAAGAGCCACACTCGGATAGCCCATTGTGATACCACATATTTCACCCGTTTTTTAAATGTGTATGCAACACTGTTTTTCCAACATGTGTCACAACACACATTTCAAGCGGATAGGGAAAGGGGGCAGAGGGTCACAATTTAACGCCGAATCCGAACGGCGGTTGGCAGTTTTTCTTTCACACTTGGAGGTTTTGCCTGCCAAGACCGCACTTGTGCGATTCTTGTATTTCTCATCTGCTTCATGTGGATAGTGATAGAAGATAGAAGAAGATATATTATACATCTAAAAATATAAGTCAGAGAGATAAACATACAACTTGAATATGGTTCGCTTTTACTGTTTTTTAAATCGACCCGACCAATTTAGAAATCCGAGTTGATCCTGAAGCTCCTGTTAGATCCTGTTAAGCAGCCAAGGTGTTTGCTGCTCAGCACATCAGTGCCAAATATCTCTAACCTAAGTAGGGTGTAGGCAGAACGCAGGTCACTGCCCGATATGTGCTTTACCCATAGAAAATATACCTCATGAGGTCTGGGTCCAAATACCTGAAATTTCTTCTGCACGGATGCAGAAGAAGCCATAAGTATTGATTTGAAATTATGGGTAGCTCAAGTTTCGTTCATCTGCAGCCTCTATCAGTCTTTCATGCTCACCCGTAGGTTGAAACAACCCAGTTGTTGTTGCTTTGATGGCCGCAGAAGAAAGTGGCAGAACAGATCCAGGGCCAATAAATGCAGCCACAGAGCCCATTCGGACTAAGGAGTCGGCAGCCTCGTTACTCGTAATTCCTGCGTGTACCGGAACTCAAGACCCCGATGAAACTTTGTCCCAGCTCTCCCAAGTTACTCAACTCCAACCAGTTAATCTGAAAATTATTGGCATACGGATTACAAATGGACGGACATATGGACGAACGGAGGTACAAATAGACAAACTAATGGATATATAACGCTATAAATCTGCCGCATCTCCATATTCCAACATCTCAATTAGGTTAGGTCAGGTTGGAGTGGCAGCCTTTTACGTGAAAAACTCACTTAAGCACGTCTTATGGCTCATTTTGATAACACAGTGGATGGCGCGACTCCCCCTTACAGCGCTGAGAACCAAGAAGATACCGTTATGAACCTGGCTATATCCCTGATATTCAGAGGCAATACTTGTAGTTCGGTTATACTAGTAAAGAAAGCTGAGTCGAGAGACTTAAGTCCTCTTCTGGTTAATGAAGGACACTGACACAACAGGTGAAGAACGGTCTCCTCCGTTGTGCTTATTGAGTGACGGCTAAGGTTAAGCAGCTGATTAGTCCGTTTCATGTTATAGGAAGGGCAGGTTGGTCGAGAGATACTGCATGTTTGTCCCTCAGACCACAACATCTCAATTATTATGAAAATTACTGTGCGACTGGTGTTGGTTGGATGTTAAGTCGGATGACAAAAGGACGTATGGGCGATAAGACCTAATAATATCTGCCAATTTAGTTAGGTCTCAATCATATCAGTGTATCATTCTGACCAAGTGTGCTTGTGCCCGTCCAAATGTCCTTGCAAACTCCTTTTCAAAGTGATTTTGTTCTGACAGCCAAGTGTAGAGCACACAATAATCAATTAAATATAGAAAACATTGCATGTCATATCAACGAAATCAACGTGTCCCTCTGCACTAAGGAACCAAATTTGGTTATATTCGAACTTTTTCATAATATTTTTGCTACCTTTTGTATGCCGCCTGAACACTGTGCAATGAGGTAATTTCGATAAATCACCAACGCCACTGCGCCCAGTAAACACAACAAACTGGCAGTGTGCAAATGAAAATTGCGAAAATCTGCAACGATTCCAATGCAAAACAATTTCAATTATACGGCAAACGCATTACGCAACGGCAACAGCAGCCAAGCGCGTCGCATATCCTTGCATCCTGCACAGTCGTAAGACGCGGCCATTCTAGAATTGGGGGAAGACGCCCAATGCTAAGAGGATATAGTGAAGAGTGATATGCGCATTAACGCAAAACATTTCAATCTGCTTACAGCAACGCAAATGTGCATACAACGCGACAGTGAAGTGCAGTGGTGGGGATCATCTGGGGTCCTGGTGAAGCTTTTTGTAAAATCAGCATTTTTGTCAAACTCGCAAACAGAGCGCATGGAATTTTTCACACTTTTTTGATGCGTTTTTCTTTTTTTTTTGTTGTCGACTTTCACTGCCCCACGCCCTGCGCGCTCAAAATGTGATGAATGCAATTTGAGCATTTAAATTAAGGGAATTTCCTTATGCGGGTGGCGCAATGTTATTGCTGTTGTTATTGTTGTTGTTGTTGTTGGAATTGCGGCAGAGACAATGGCACTTCCAAATGCATTCGCAGTCGAGCGAGATGCTGTGCGCGTAGCGGCAAATATCTGCGACTGCTTTGCATAACTTAAGCTGCGTTGGCGTCAGCGCGCCGTGTTGGGTGCATACATACATACAAAATACTGAGTATGTGTTTGTGTGTTGTGTGGGGCTGCGAATTCGTCTAAGTAATTCCGCGATTCTATCGGCTGACGTTGAGGCCACAAATTCACGTGATGTGTTGTGTCTGTGTCTGTGTGTGTGAGTGTGAGTGATATCCGCAATGTTTGTAACTGTGTGTTTGTGTTGGCATATACAAATTTATCTGCACGTATGTGACTGCGTCTTCGCTGTCTGCTGCTAAATTATTCTCTTATCTTTTTCAGGCGGCGCGTCGGTATGCAAATTATTTCAGTGGCAATCTCGACTTTACCGCACACTCACACACACTCACACCTTGTACCCATACAGATGTCTACATTAATTTCTACATCAGCTCAACCGCTTTGCAATTTACTATACCATCAACTAACTTGCAATTTGCGCTTTGCCGCTTCTTTCAGTCGTGCTTTCGTCGCCTTTTCTGTGTTTTTTGTATCTTTTTTCAACAAAGCGCCTATGGTTCTTCTTCTTCACACACCTGACGCGCGCTGCATTTATCGTTTCTCACATTGCTTGTACGTTTTTGTGCTTTAACCACAATTTCAAACTTTCACGATTCGTCTGCAAATATTACGCAGAATTTCTTCTTTTAATTTGTATTTTATTTTCATGGAATTTTTGCGGTCTCAAACTTGCTGCCGAAAAAATCCCAACTCTCAAGACTTTTATATAAAAAAACGGGAAATACTGAAATTAAATTAATTATATTTATTATACTTAAAATTAATTATACAAGATTAAAAATTATTCCATAAGAGCGCAAAATCCTTAGTTGTTTTTCTCTAGAAATTGAACGCTAACTTGACTTGCAACTCGGTAATTAAAATTAAGTTGCTTTTGGTAAATCCATGTCATTTATTGTTTTGGTTTATGTTAATATATTTTTATTTTTTATTTTGTTGTTTTATTTTTTATTTTTGTTTTGTTTAAGCTGTCAATATGAAAGTAGTCAACAAGCCTTCATAAGCTGCGATTATTATGAAAATCACACCCAACATTTTAAAAATAAACTGATTTAACGTGCAAGCCTTCCGACAAAAAAATGCTCGCAATTATCATTAAATGTCACAAACCATAGAGAAAAACGAGCAATTCTTGAAGCCGTTTTAATGTGTGAATTTATGAGGTATTTATTTAAATCGTATGTCATAAATACAATTTCAGCGACCGCACAGACAAACGTCGAACGGGGCTAACCGCTAATGAAAAAGCGGACATTTCGCTGCATTCGTCGCTGTTGACGTTCGACTATTTATGCGTTAAACGATTAATGTGTGCAAGTGTCATAAAAAGGCATTGAAGAAATTCATAAAAGTTTAAAATTAAATCATCACAGTATGTTAAATGAACGAACATCACGTTAGGCAACGTGTTAATGTCATTAATGTTGCCATTAAAAATACACAAAACCATATTTTTTTGTAAAACAAATTACCAAACAAAGTCAGTCGAATGGGCATAACAATAAAATCGTTAGTCATACATAATTACAATAAAATTAAACACAACCGAAGTGCATGCAAACTAAAACAACAACAACAAATAGGAAAAATTAAAAACGGGGCGAAACATTGAAATAAATGACAGTAATGAATGTCAATGGCAATGTTGAAGGCAACATCGCCGAGAGGAAATTATGGCCGTATTTATAGGAAATGAAAGACAATATATGGGAAAATACTATGGGCAGGGATTTATGAGTGCGCGGTTGACAGTTCAGCAGCTTCCGAAATGGTTTTAATAATTGCGCGCATATTTCTTGTCATTTATTATGCGCGACCGCTATGCGACTGTGATATGGGCTTTGTAATGCACAGAAAGGGGTGTGGCTCATAGAGAACATAGATACGATATAGTTAAATACTTTTAAATGACTGCTTCTGTTTCGTTTGCATGATTTTCAAGCGTCGGAGAAGTCGGAGTCGAGGTATGTCGAGGTATTCAGCGGACTCTTATCTGCATAAATCCATAAACTAGTTCAACTTGACTTTCACTTTACCAGATTAGTAAAAAACCTTAATTAACCTGAAAAAAACCTTAATTGCAAGCCGGCGTTTTTGGAGCGTTAAGTAATGGCAAAGGAAGAATTTGAAAGTGTCTGTAAATGGTACGACGACCGCTCAAACAATTTGTAGGTAGCTGTGTAGAGTCAAACTGAGTCGAACTACACCAACTGAAACATACTTACTTTGTTTTTTTTTGTTGTGCTTAATAATGCATTATTGGGCGTTTATTTGAATAATTTGTTTCGGAGAAATGTTAAATTTAAAAGTTTATTTAAACTCACAGCCAATAAAATTTTATGATTCAGTAAGTCAACAAATTATTAAAGAATTTTAAAAAAATATATGAAATTATGTATAAATAATAAGAATTTATTGCTTTAGTCTGTTATAAAAGGTGCAAAAAATATTTAACAAAAATAAGAATTTATACTTTGAATTAGTAATAAAATATAGTAAAAAAATATTAAAAATATTTGAAATAATAAAAAGTTATGATTCACTTAGTTATAAAAAAAAAATATTATGTATTAAACTCTGGCAGCTGGCGCCCCTAATCCTTTTGTAAAATTATAATTTTATTGTTATTTTTCATTAGATAAATAAATAAATAAGTAAATGATAAACAAAATAAAAAAATATATTTCATACTAATAAGAATTTATGCTTCAGTTAATAATAAAATATAGTAAAAAAAAATAAAAAAATTATTTGAAGTAATACGAATTTACGCTTTAGTCTGTTATAAAAAATACTGTCTGTTATAATAAAATAAAAAATATTAAAAATTTACGCTTCAGGTAGGAATGAAATATAGTAAAAAATAATATAAAGATATATTTAAATAACAAGGATTTAAGATTCAGTTAGTTATAAAATATGGTAACAATTATGTAACAATTTATGTAAAAATATGAAAACAATTTACACCTAATAAGAAAAAAAATACAAAAAAATAGTTATACAAAAAAAGTTAGTACAAAGTAAAAGTTATTGTACACTTACAAAAATTTACGCTTCAGGTAGGAATGAAATATAGTAAAAAATAATATAAAGAAATATTTAAATAACAAGGATTTATGATTCAGTTAGTTATAAAATATAGTAACAATTATGTAACAATTTATGTAAAAATATGAAAACAATTTACACCTAATAAGAAAAAAAAATATTGAACGTAAACAATTATAAACAACTATTGAAAACCTAAAAACTCTTTAACGCCAATGAAAATGTGTGCTTCAGTTAGATATAAAAAAGATATGAAAAACATTTTTAGCTAAAAAGAATTAGTTAGATCTAAAAATTATTCAAAATTCAGCAAATATTTACAGATAATACAAATTTGTGTTTTAGTCGGTTTGAAAATATGAAAAATATATAAAAAAATATGACAAATCTTTAAAGTTAATTATTATTTATGTTTTCGTCAGTTGAAAGAGATACGAAACATATGTATATAGAAATATGCGAAAATTTTTAAAGTAAACTAAAAATTATGTTCTAGTTATTTTTATAGATATAAAAAAATTTATAGAAAAATATGAAAAAATAAAGAAATTATAGGAGTTTGATTTTCAACCAGTTATAAAAAAAATATTTGAAAAAATATAAAAAAAATTGTATGTTAGTAAAAAAAAAATTAGAATTGTTTTAAATTAATGCTTTAGTTAGGTATAAGAAATATTAAAAATATATAAAAAAAATATAATAAAAAATAATAATAAAAATATTAAAAATATTTAGAAATAATAGGAATTTACTATACAGACAGTTATAAAAAGCATATAAAAAATTATGATATGCATTTTAAGTTAGAAAAATCTATGCTTTAGTAAACCATTTTTTGGAAATTAGAAATTATTTAAATTTATTATTTAGTCAGTTATAAGAAATATTAAAAGTAAATCAAAAAGATAGAAAAAATATGATACAAATATTTAGAAATAATTGGAAATTACTATACAGACCAAAAATGATAAATATATGATAGAAATATTTTGAAATAATATAAATTTATTTATGCCGACAGTTAAAAAAGTATGTAAAAAAATTTGAAACATAAAAAACAAAATATGAAAATATCTAAAGGTTATAGGAAGTTTTGCTTCGATTAGTTAGAAAGATTTTGAAATTTTACGAAAAAATATGAAAAATACTTATAGCTAATAACAATTTATGTATTTGTCAGAGTAGTGAAAAGAAATACAATATTTTTTCAATATATGGCTTTACTGATTTATATCTCGTGTGGTATAAGAGCGATCGAGTGACGTTAGATGGCATTAGACAGAGACGATTCCGTACAAAGATAACTGCTCTGACAGTTTTATGATTGATTGACTCAGTTTTGTTTTAGCCAACAAAGAAAAAATGACACCAACAAAGAGAAAATATGCAAATGAAAAAATATATTTTAAATTTTTTCTTAAATAAATTCAAAAACGGTAGCCAGGCAAAAACGGAAAATGTTAATATTCTTTATGGATCTGATACTGTAACAGCCAATCACGCGCAAGTTTGCTTTCATCGATTTCGTTTCGCTAATTTTGATGTCAACGTTGCACCACGCTCTGAGAAGCTGAAAAATTGGAAAATGCCGATAAAATCATGGAGTTTGTCGAGTTCGACCGTCACGTAAGCACTGTTTTGATTGCCCAGAAGCTAAACATTGAGAAAAATTCGTCTGGAGTAATTTCAATAAGGTTGGATACAAAAAGAAGAAGAAGAAGAAAGAAGGAGAAGAAAAAACCTCATGGATGCAATTTCATCGAATCGCAAAATCTATCAATTTCTGAAGCAGATATTGACTGGTAATGAAAAGAGAATCATTTATGACAGCTTCAAGCGAAAACGTTCGTGGCCGATTAGCGGCGAGCCAAGCCAAGCCAGGATTGACAGTCAGCACGGATTTGCTGTGTGTTTGGTGGGTTTCAGCAGGGAATCATCTTCAAAGAGCTGCTGCCCCACTCTTAATTCGGACCTTTATTGGTCCGTCTGAAGGAAGAAGTCGCCCAGAAGCGGTCAGCTTTGGACAGTAAGAGAAGAATTCTGTTCCATCGGAACAACGCCAGGCCACACACAACGATAGTGACTCACTGAAGAAGCTTTGGAAGTTTCTTTTGTACATAGGTTCTTGTGCATCCACCTTGTAGCTCAGAAAATTTATTGCTGCTTAAGTGTATTAGAAATGTCAGCTTCACTCAGACAGTCAGACAGACATACAAAAGTCCACTTGCCTTATTCCATTACACGCTTCAAATATTGCAAAGAAATAACTCAAAATAATTCTGCTGCTAATATGACAGGCAGTGCACATGCACGCTCGAGAAAGCTGAGAATTCAACAGCCAACACGAAACACTAAAATAACATTAGTGCTGGCAGCGCCTGCGGTGCCTGTCGGTTGTGGTGCAGGGTGCGGTGCGGTGCCGGGTGCGCATTCGAGCCACGGCACTTTGCGACTTGCGGTAAGCACTGCCAACAACAGCACACGAACAACGAACAGCGACGTGGCAGCGCTAGCACGCAATTTCAGCTGCAACTCCCAATCATGTAGTCGAGCAACAACAATGGCGACGTCGAAAAGCAACGCACTCTGGTCGCGCACACGGCACGTCAGTTTCGTTGTTCCTCGAGCGCATTTTCCCCACTGCCATTCTTTTGTTGTTGTTGTTGTTTGATTTGTGGAGTTCGCCTTGAAAAGCTACTCAAACATAATTTGCACTTTTCTTCATCATTTTGCTGGCACAGCGCCGTCGGAGCCGAGCACACGTACATCACAATCGCTTTCGGAATGCATTCACAGCACACACACACCACAGCAACCCACATCATCAGCCAAAAAGTGCGCTAAAAATTATGTGAAGGAAGTAGGAAAAGTGCAAGAAATAAGATAAACAACACCTCCGCCAGCAATGCACATCTAATGCACATTGCAATTTCCCCTCACCGCTCGCAGCGTCGGATTGTGCTGTGTGTGTGTGTGTGTGTGTGTGTAGTTGGGTTCGTGTTGTTGCTGTTGCATGGCATTATTGCATTGTACTGCTGTAACAATCGAAAGGAAAACAACCAACGCCATCATAACAATTCGCACTTCCTGCAGCGCTGACGAAAAGCGCCAATGACAGTTCCCCAACACAACCGAAGCGAAAATAGTACAAGATGCCAGAACAGAGAAATGATGAAGCAACATAAGCGGCTGTAACATATATGAAACTATGCGCAAAAGCGCATTCGATCTGGTGAGAAGAGTGTAAGTGATGATGGAAAGATGCAAAAATTCTGGTTAGGATCTGTTACAGGCCAAAGAAACAAGATATTTCTATTCGTTGAGTCGCTGTCAGAATGGGGAAGGAACCAACAGTGGCGAGTGTGACTGCTTGCAATATTTTGAATTTACTTAAAATGCAAAGCCATAAAGTTGCTGCTGCATCGGTGAATAGATTTGCACTCATAACAATGTGCAATAAGAATCTAGTCTGCGTTTTTAAAATTGCTGACAATGGCAAAAGCCTTTTAAAGTTTTATTATTGAATAAATTAAAATAAATTAAACCTGAGCCAATAAGCAACAGACAGATTGTATGATTTGTTTGGTTGTTATAACTTAAAGTTTAAACTCATATACATTTTTTTGTATTTTTTCTTATAGTTATAAATATTTTCAAATATTTTTTTATGCACACAAAACGATTAATTTGGTTAGTTTGATAAAAAGTGTAGGAGACAGAGACTCATGAGTCATGACACATTGAAGACAACAGCGACAGGATCACACGACTACAAGAAGGCGTCGGTTTCAATCGTCGCCGTGTAGTTAGCTACTTGATTACAATGAAAACGGTAGCAACATCACCTCAGCCGAATCACAAGTTGGAAGATAGTTGAGCACTTCCTCTGTTAATCATTCGTCTATATCCATTTAATTGTTCTAAAGTCAACTTAAAACAATTTCCAATGTGTAATAACTTATTAAATTATTAAATTTTAACCGAAATACTATCAAATTGTTGTTCAAAACACCCAGAAAAAGTAAAAAGAACGCTAACAGAACTTTGGTTTCGAAGCAGTGGTGTCAATTGATTTGATTTGGTCGCCTACGTCATAAAAATAGTTCTAAGATGAGCGACAGCGACAATTGTGGTCGCTGGTTGTGTAGATGTGCGGTCGACAAAGCAGGAACGTTCTGATTCTATATTTTGACAGATGTGGTCGTGTCGCTGCCGTCTTCAATGTGTTCAAGGCAGCAGAGACAGCGGCTTTGAAACTCGAGTCCTTTAACCAAGTAATCCAAATAAAGCAAAGTTATACTTTGGCTTTTATGTCCACACCTTTCAAGATCTGAATCTCAGTTCATTAAATGATTTTTGAGAAATTTCTTTATAGATTTTTTAGCATAGTAATTTTTGTTATAAATAAAAATCATAAAAAATGCAAGTTTAGAAAATGATTTTCTATAAAAGCACATTGAATTTAGTGGAAATTTTATGAACAATACGGAAGTCAGAGAGTTGTGCGTTCAAATTTCAACGCCCATAATAATCGTTTCAAACATTGGCTATGGATTACACGGAATATACCAGACATGTTCCTAAAGGTCAGAGATTGTCACTGAGGTGATGGATCGAACCCATGTACATAAGTAGATACATATGCGGTGGATCACTGGTATATTATGTCTATCAAGAAGCATGAGAACAATGTACAGTGATCACTGGGTGTGCTTGGAGCACTAAGAATACCACAAATCAAGTAGATGACAGAGACTAATGGCTTTCAATTTCGAGTCCGTCAACATCAAATTTTTTTGACGACTTTTACGAACTCACCCTTTCAGGTCTGCATTTTAGTTTATTGAGAAATTTTGTTAAACATATTTTATTTTTGGCATAGTGACCTAAGTAAGTTTTTACAACATTTGGAAGTAAGTGGAATAAACTTAAATAATTGTTATACGATTTTATACTTTTGTTTTATTTATTTATAATTCAGTCAAAAAAAAATTACATTTCAACAGACCATCAAAATAATAAAGTTAAACTTATAAAAATTCAACAATAATTCTTAAGACTATAAATCTTGGAAGAGAGAGATCTAAGTGTGGAATGCGATTAAGTTCCGAGAGCGTCCTAGCAAGAGGAGCGTTTTTAGCGTATTCCGCTTGGCATAAACCAACAGAGAAATAATTAAAATGCCTAAAAGCTCGAGAAGGAACAGTAAACTTTATTCTGTCCAAAAGCGCAGGACAGTCCACAGTTCCGTCAATGGCATTGACATTAAACGAACAGGATAAGTAGGAGCGCCTAGAATACAAAGATTTAAGATTTAACTATAAGTTGACACTATAGGAATTTTATTATCTGGTGAACACATATTTCTCAATATTGACCTGAATTGAATAAAATTTAATTAAAAGTAACTGGCAAATATTTACCTTTATTCCAAAGATAATATTTCTCAACTTATTTATTATATCACTTATTTATTATATATACACCACATAAAACTTTCTTATATGCACTGAAAATGTTTTTATATGTATATTTATTATATACATATGTACATACTACTAACAACAAAAAGTATGTACTATACATACATACATACAAAGTTATGCTCAATTATCCACGAGTGCATCGGGGGAATTGTGCGCACAACTAAAACTGCTGAGTGAATGCAAGTAAAAGTACGAGTAGGAGTGAAAGTTTTGTTGGACATTTTCACATAGTAGTCGTTGTTCTTGTTGTTGTTGTCTTTGTTCGTCTTCTTGCACACCGAATTACTTTTGGGACAGTTGTGTTCAATTATGTGTTGCAGGCAGTGCAAAAGTGGTGCAAAGGCAGGCGCGGATCCAGAAAAATATTTCGGGGGGGGTTTTAAAAAGTAATTCCTTAAAATTTATAAAATGTATTTTAATTTGTATGTAGTTTTATAGTCGATCCACATATTTCGGGGGGGGTTTCAACCCCCAAAACCCCCCCCCCCCCTGGATCCGCCACTGTGCAAAGGCGATAGCAATGCAACTACTAAGAAAAATTACAAAAGAAAAAGTATCTCTGTTCACAACAACAATAACAATGAAATAAACAAAAAAAGCAGCGAATTTTTTCCATACTCCACCCGCTTGAATGTCCTTCATTTTGTTGGCTTGACACGGTGACAAATGATGCGCCACGGCAGGCAAATCACTCATGTCGCATCACACCATTGTTTGTGTGTGTGTGTGTGTGTGTGATTGTTGAGTACATGTGCTGACATACTGGTGAATGTGTATGTATGTATATATTAGTGCGCCTTGGTTAGAACTTAAGCCGCATTATTCCCTTCGGGCGGACGTATGCAAGTTGCTGCTTTATAAATGCTGACAATATGAAACAAAGAGCACAGGAAAAATACAAAACGAGCAGATAATAAAAATGATAAATACTGTCACAATATGCATGAATGCATGGATTATGCATCTGTTCAGATGGTTATTCTGCTGAATAAGTTCACATTTGTAACCAAATTACCCAAACTTGGTTTTATTTAAGGAGTTAAACAAATTGTTTCGTTATTCTCTACTAATGTGGATGCAAACTTCTGTCGCCATGATGAGTTCAGTGATGAAAATCTAAGACTTGGAATAGCCACAGAAGAGGAAGATGGATTAATTTTTATTTTGAATTTGATTTGAGTGAATATTTGAGTGAACTAGAGTCGATTCACATAATGCCATTTTATGAACTCTTCTAAAATTCAATAATTTATTATACGATTCGCGAGTAGCACAGCGAAAATATAGCAAAAGCAGCTTCAGAGCTAACAATTCTTAATAAATCAACCAATGGTCACTGTCTCCTCAAAACTCACTTTCAGTCAATAATTACTCAACGCTCACAATTGCTAAGCGCACTTACGTATTATCCATATTTCGTATGGCCATTTATTGTTGTTGTAGTCTCAGACTGACGACGATTAATTTGCCACTGCCGGCAACTACGACATGTGTGCGCCACATCAACTACTTTTCATACACTGACATTACCGAAAAGTGTCAGCCGCTCTATTTTTGTTTTCTTTTTTTTGTTATCCCTTTTCAATATCTTTTCAGCACAAAATTGAATTTCTCGAAACGCGATCGTGGCGCCCAAAATGTTGCCGCTCCTGATTTATGCATAATGCGCAATTATCCTTGCCGGCAACATTAATCATTCACAGTGTAACCGACGCTTATCCCTAAAAGCGTACAAATTCGTTGCTATTCAATTGAACGACTCGCATCGTTCCGCGCTCGCCGCACTTGTGCCTGTCAACCCCGTTCTCGAGCATGCAAATTGATTTTGATATCATTTTGAGGATTGTGCGCTGTTCGGGCTGCCCGTTTTGTCGTCGCCGTCGCTGGTTTCTTTTGTGTGGTCGCTTTGTTCGCTTTTAATGCTGCGCATCCTTCGTGCAGCACAACTCTGCAAACACACACACATTCGTATCGAAAAATCTCGCATTTACTACCAACAATATGTGTGCAGCGCTTTCTGGGTGTTCTGCTTTGGCTCTTATTGTTGTTGTTGTTATTGTTGTATTTTTGTGCGCTAGTAACTCATTGTCAATGCTGCAAACAATTCTATTCCGTGCGTATAAATAATGAAATATGGCGCTGCCACATGCTGAATATGTATGTATATATGTATGTATATATGTATGTATGTATGTATGTATGTATGTATGTATGTATGTATGTATGTGTGAATGTATGTATGTATGGCTTTGTACGCGGCGCTTTGTGGTTTACAATGGCAGCGCCCGGATTATTCATAACCAACGCTGACCACCGTCACTGACCGTTCGGCGCGACTCTTCAGCGCTCACTATGTGACCACATTAGGTTGTCAGGAGCGTAGCCAAGGGGATTTTGGTGTTGGAACGCAACATATGTTAGTACAGAAAGTAATAGCTTCCTATTAAATTCGAATATACCTGATAAATTTTTCAAATTGTAAAGTAAATAGATGCAACTTTGAGTAAGCTTATAAGAAATTTCATAAAAAATGCCAGTTTAGGTCACAGAGGTGGCTTTTCATTGATCTGTATTTAGTAGCTGGTTTTAACTTGGAGGATGTACGAACCGATGATTGCGCTAAACACCGAATTTTTAAAGATGGATTTGGTGTTATTGTATCTCGTTTCAAATTCAACAATTATGCATTTTTTAACCCTTTCGACTCCGCATTTTATCCTGTGTCTCGATATTACTATTTAAATCATGAAGAAGTGTGCACACGACATTTGAAGTTGCCACGCCTCTTTGTTAGAGTTCTAGAGCTAGTTTACTTTTGAACAATTTTAGCTTAAAACGGGTTAAATACATTTTGTATAATTTTTTTTAATTACAGAAAAATTATTTAATATTTATGGAAAAATACAAAATTATTACTTTTTGATTTTATTTAACCATTTTTAAACAAACAGGGTTTTGATCAAATGCGTCCAATTCGTAGACTTCAATTAGAACACAAACTTTCCCTGATATTGCTACAAATTATTGGAAATTATTTTGGATTATTTTGAATTCAATTCTAACAATAATAATAATTTCTTTGGTGCCTACTTTCACTAAACCCATATATCAATCATGCTTTCAGGCAACTTTGGGGTCGAAAGGGTTAATGAAAGATCCTATATAACAACAATCTAAAAAGTCTTTTTCTAATTACATTTTAAAATTTAAAATTTTTTAAATTTTTTTATAACTCTTTTTAAAAATTTTTTTTAAAACTTTTAACAACGCTCGCGTTCCTTCAGCAGCTTTTGACGCTTCGGCGTTCCTGAAGAATATTTAAAGCATGTCCAGCTATTAGCTGGCAATGCTAGTCGCCGGCATACTTGTCGTTTCCGCCGCCGCTCTGCCGCCCACTGGACACTGTGTCTTGGCTAGTTTGCGGCCAGGAATGGAAAATGTTTCGTGACATGCGTTATTTATATGCGGTGCTTTATTCGTTCTTTAAAGCAGCCATTTTATGGCAGCAGACAGCACAAAGAATACAACATTGTGAACATGTACGAGTGTATAGGAGATTTGGATTTGAAGTGCTGTCGTGCCGTTTCTTTATTGCCAACACACACCCACGCGATGGACTTTGTGGTATTAAATTTTGCTTTGTACATTAAGTCAACCAACACATATGCACAATTTTGAAAAAGTTGTTTTTGTTCTGAGACTTGAATGCCCAATAATTGGTGAAATTCAATAATACCACAAGTTGGATGGTTAAATCATAGTTAAGAGCAATGTTTGGCTATGTTGATGCACATAGAGGAATGCGAAAGAAAAGACTGAGAAGAATTGCGGTACTAATAGTTATTGATATTTCGGATATATCTCTTTTGAATGATCTACGCTGAAATGTTCACATTTTTGGTGTGTTCGAAGCAACAACTTAGTGTCTGGGCTTTTAAAGAGGTGTACAATTTTTTTTCAATTCGTCAGATCTACACAAAATTTAGAAGAGTGTTTTGTTCTATGGCTTTTACACATTCGCCAAAAATCCAGAAATAAGTTAAAGTCACGAAAAGAAACACCGTGCGACAGCATTTTTCACACCGGGAAAAATCCATATGTGCGTGAAACTAGAGACCAAAGAAATTAGACCAAAGAGAATAATGCAATTTTAAAGAGCTGTAACATTTTTTTAATTCGTCAGATCTACACAAAATTTAGAAGACAGTTTTGTTCTATGGTTTTTACACATTCGCAAAAATCCAGAGATTAGTAAAAGTCTCGAAAAGAAACACCGTGCGACAGCATTTTTCACACCGGGAAAAATCCATATGTGCGTAAAACTAGAGACCAAAGAAATTAGACCAAAGAGAATAATGAAATTTTGACACGTGATCAAGGAGATTTGGGGTTTTAACATACTTACTTTTCAAGAAAATTCTACATAAATTTTCAAGGATATAAAGGATTAAATATTTCAAAGGACCTTTTTCATATCCTTTTTTACAAATAGATAAAAAATTATTTTTATTTAAATTCTTGAGCCTTTCCTCTTTCATTTGATATACACATCGCCATATTTTAACGAGGTTAAGTATTTTTTATATTTTTAAGGATGTAGAAATGAAAAACTGAGTACGCAGTATTACTATGTATGGTCTCTAGTTTCACGCCCATATGAATTTTTTCCGGTGTGAAAAATTTTTTTAAAATTAATAAAATTAGTGAAAGCACTTCGAGAGTGCATAGTTAGAACCCGAAAATTCGGAGATTAGTAAAAGACCTGCAAATAGAATAGTAGAAGCACCTCTAGAGAGTATATATCCCGGAAATTAGTAAAAGACTAAGAAAAAAATTAGTAAAAGCACTTCTGGAGTGTGAAGATTTTGTTCTCATGGAACTGTTTCATAACTGAAGAGAGTCGCCTTTGTCGTTCGGCGTTTGTTTGTTTCTTTTTTTAGCTGTTGAATACTGTCAAGTTAGATTTTTTCTTATTGAAATTTTGACGTTTAAACGGGCAGATGTCAATCTCGCTATCACTTTGTTTATAATTATTATTTATTGCTATGATTTGGTTGATATCTATGCCAGAACTGAAAGAACTATACTTAAAAGGTTTGAAGCTGCACTGATGAGTTCAAAACTTTGGTGAGTGTCTTTAATTTTTCACCAAATAAGACACCAGATACAAAATTGAATGCAGGACTGAATGAAGGAAAGTAGGTTGATACTCCAATAGTTGGCATCCTTCTTTCGTTCTTGTCTCTTGCGTACTGGCTGAATTTCTAATATCTCACCGTCTAAATTTCTACTTCAAACCATTCCTTTTATGATAAATATTTAAGCCAGAGTTTTAGTAATTTCTAAACTTTTCTAACGACTAAAAATCTTTCCAAACAGAAAATACAAAACATGCCAAACTATTTTTTCAATTCTGCTAAAGTTTTAAATATTTATTTATTCAAACCAATTGAACAAGTCAACAATTGCTTAAAGAACAAAAACAAAATATGTCAACAATTTGCCTTTGAAGCACAAGTTTAGTGGCTTCTAAGACGATATTTGCGCACCGTCTTGTAGTGGTAGCCGTCCTGGGCAGGCGGCAAGTACTCTGGTGCGGGGGGAATGTACTGAGGAGCTGGTGGTGCGGGAGGAATGTATTGAGGTGCTGGTGGTGCAGGGGGAATGTATTGGGGCGCTGGTGGTGCGGGGGGAATGTACTGCGGTGCTGGTGGTGCGGGGGGAATGTACTGTGGGGCTGGTGGTGCGGGGGGAATGTACTGAGGAGCTGGTGGTGCGGGAGGAATGTACTGTGGGGCGGGCGCCTCGTAGTGCTGCTGTGGCGGCAAGTAGGACTGCTGCGGTGGCGGTGGTGGTGGTGGAGGCGGTATGTACTGTGGCCGTGGAGCAGCGGGCGGCAAATAATTGTTAGACAACTCGGAAACGTCGGCAGCCACGCAGGCAACCAAAGCCAAGACAACGACAGCTAACTTCTATGCAGGCAAGGAACAAATAAATTATTAGTTGAGCTTAAAATTTGCATCCTTTCACTAACCATTTTTTATTAATTTAATTTCGTAGTTTTATTTAAAATCGTATGTGGGTGTCTGCACCGATGAAGCTTTAAATCGAATATGTTATGTTGCATTTGATGCGTCTGTTGCTTTTATACTGAAGTCAATTCTTGGCTGATGCGCTTCCAGCATTCGAATTATGGTACAAGACACGCAAATGACAGCAGCATTGAGACCGCGCAAAAGTAATTAATAAAAAGTGTAGAAATGGGAACCCGAAAAAAATCTATAATAAGCACTGTTTCAAAGTAAATGACCTGTTGATGTTGACCTTAGCGTGCGTTGGCTGAAGATTTTTTTTAAATACTACAAAATTATACAATTGACAGCTAATCGATATTTCAACACCTCCAACTCGGCGTATAAATTACCAAAGCATAATGTATAGCAATTAATCAGCTGGCAAAGCAAATACCAAAAATACGAAAATACTTAATCTAACAAAAACTAATTGTCGCCTTAGACGACTTCATTCATTTTCACCTTCTCTCATGTCAATCCCTGCTTCTGTGACGCATTGCGTTGTTGCCTTCGACATTGCAGTCGTGCAATAAATATTCATTAGCGGCACACACCAACGTCGTCAAGAGGGACAGAGGGGGGGCGAGCATGCGATATATGTTTGAAGGAAGTGGCGTTGATAAAATTACATCAGTTTTGGCTCTGGGTGAGAGTGTCAAGTGTTTTCGTATCCGCTTTTATCTGTTACTGCCAGTTGAGATGTGAATGTTGTCTTCCAGTTTGTCCTCCAATAGGGTTTGCTTTGAAGGAACTCCGAGCTGGATTACATTCTTGCACATTAAGTATGTCTAATATACGTCACTAAAGAGCGAAACAAAAGTCCTTAGGACACTCTGTTTTATTACCTGCTGTCAGAGCATACTTGTTGTCATTTATTGCTACCTTTTGGAAAGAACCGAAAATCATCTTAATTTAGTATGCATCTCCCCATTTAATTTCTACAGAGACATTTTTTTTCCCTACCTCATGGACCATCGATATTCCTTCTACGACCGGCTGGCAGTTCCAACTTGGTCACATTGAAACAGGTTGGCGAATAAGCTTGGACCCAAGAAAAGTGTTAAACTAGTTACAAAACCATTTTAAGAGTATTTAACAGAAACCCTGTAGTACCCGGTACCGTCAATGGCTTTGTACATGAGTGAAGTTGAAATATATACCCATTTGTATTACTAACTCGACAGTCTGAGGCCCAAACTTCTTACAAACATCTCAATTTGTATATGAACTGCCGAGTCGTAAGTCGGAAATATTGAGTGAAATGAGGTCATCCTCATCAATGCGGTAGGGGTACACAAGGGCTTCTGTACGTGAGAGACGGAACTGTCGGTAGGTAGTGACGACGAACGCTCATTGAAACAATTCTGAGAGAAGTTCCAACTGTCAAGAAACTAACCTAAGCAGGCCTACACCACAATGAAACCTCTGTGACATATCATTACAGAATTGAAACTGCTTAATGAGTATGGCCACTTAAGGGAGTGTTCCCGTCTAGAATGCCGATTTTAGGCTGTTTTTCAAAAAATTATTTTGCAGCTACAAGGCAACATGCAATATTCTGGTTTTTTGCTTGTTGTTCCTTATTATTTGGAGAACAGAAACTCATATTTGTGTCAAAAAATGTTATTTTCTAAGTACAAATTTTCAGTGGTCAATGTGACCTTGTTTTCACTGCTGGCCGATAAGAAATTTCGGGAACCAGTAATCTGAAACAGAAATGGGTATGCAATTATTAATCTGCAATAAATTCCGCGGATGCTAAACCACAGTGTTAGTCAAAATGTTGATTAGAAACAAAATGGCGGCCATATGAAAAAAATTGTCCAGTTTTGCCACCTTTTTTTACCTTTAGAGTGCTTGAAAATATATTTAACAATAATTTTTTGATGAAAACTTTGGTTTGGCATCCAATGAAAACTATCTAGAACATTTTCCCAAAATTTCAAGTCGATACCTCTCATAGTTGCTGAGAAAAGTTATCGGCCAGTACAAAAAATTTGGTTTCGAGAAAACCGCGTTTAAAGTTTCGACGAATGTATCAGCGGAGCAAAAAGAGCTGAGATTACTTCAATTAACATGCAAAAAAGTAGGTACTGAGTTTGCGGATTGAAAATCGACTTTGGGGGGTGATAGTATATAGTATAAGGTACAATAAAACGCCACAAAAAAAAAATCGATTTTTTCAAACTTCTACCCGGGAACACCTCCTTAATTGGGAAAGATACTCGTAAATGGGCAATTTGTAAGATCTATCTGAAGGACGGTGAGACTGCGTCATCGCTGGTGAGTGATCAGCCTTCAGACGCTCCAGACACATGTGCCCTGGCAAAGTGACTCTCACGAAGGATGAGTTTCCCAGAGTCTTTGGGAAACTTGGTGACAAGGGTCGCCTGATTGAAGGCCGCAAGATCACTCAATGGTTTGACTCGCCAGATCTAAGTAGTTCAGATAGTCGTGAACAGTTGCTACTCAAAGAGGCAGGCAATAGTCGAGCTCTAAGTGTCTGTGACCTTGGGATACAGTTCCAACTGGCATCCTTGGTGAGTGATCAGCCATCAGACGCTCCAGACACATGTGCCCTGGAAAAGTGACTCTTACGAAGGACAATTTACTGGAACTCGAGCTAACAGACATACCTCCTTTCCAAAGAGCAACGGATCGGCTAAAAGTGTTTCAGAGTCTTTAGGAAACTTGATGTCAAGGGTCGCCTGATTGAAGGCCGCAAGATCACTCAATGGCTTGACTCGCCAGATCTAAGTAGTTCAGATAGTCGTGAACAGTTGCTACTCAAGGAGGCAGGCAATAGTCGACCTCTAAGTGTCTGTGACCTTCGGATACAGTTCCAACTGGCATCCTTGGTGAGTGATCAGCCTTCAGACGCTCCAGACCCATGTGCTCTGGCAAAGTGACTCTCATGAAGGATGAGTTACTGGAACTCGAGCTAACGGACATACTTCAAAGAGCAACGGATCGGCTAAAAGTGTTTCACAGTCTTTGGGAAACTTGATGACAAGGGTCGCCTGATTGAAGGCCGCAAGATCACTCATTGGCTTGACTCGCCAGATCTAAGTAGTTCAGATAGTCGTGAACAGTTGCTACTGAAGGAGGCAGGCAATACATAGTCGAGATCTAAGTGTCTATGACCTTCGGATACAGCTCCAACTGGCAAGAACAATGGACCACGAAGGCGGTCACGCACATAACTACTTATGTAGGTTGTGTTAGGACCGTCACAATTCTATTCATGCCCAGTATTTTGGAGTGGCCTGCTCTCAAAGTTTCGAGACACAAACGACTCTTGGGAAAGTTACTCTGACAGAAGATGAGCTACTAGAACTCGAGCTGTCGGACACCCTTTTTCTTATTCAATTTCCACTCATTGCTCTCTTTTTATGATGCAAGTAGTTGTGCCCTGTCAGAGCACACAATTAGCTTACAGGTCGATAACTGCTACTGTAATAGTTACATATAAAGTCCGCTACCATTAAATTAAAAAAGTCTTAGTACTGATTAAATCCAAATTGGTACTCATAATCCCTCACATCTTGTAACTTTTGGACCCAGACATTAAACACTGAGCTTTAACCTTGGAACTGCCTTCAACATTGGATTCCCTTTGGGCACGCGCCTGTTAAAACATTTTGTTTGTTGCCATTGATCCATTAAAAAGTTTTGCTTAAAAAATGCATACTTGTCGGTAGCGGCAGGTGGCACTTGGCGTGCCTAGTTATTAACTCTCTATTGCCAGATGGGTACTTAAATACCTGATTTAAATAACTGAATACAGATATCACAGTCTTGTTTGTTTTGCAGAAATGAAATTAATTACTATCTTTACTAGTTCGAAAATCTCAAGATTAAAGATTTGAGAAGTTGAAAAAATTATTAACATTTAATTTACAGAGCTTTATACAAAACTCAGAAATAAGGATATCGACAGCTGACAAAATGTTATTTATATATGAAACAGAATGAGATGGTTGAGTATTGAAAAAATAGGAACTAAGCTAATTTCACTTGTCTATAAAACAGTATCAGATGGCTGGGTATCTGAATACCCATTACAGATCTTGAAATTTACAAGTCTAAAACTTTACACAGCAACTGTTATACCTAAAAATCTTGTTATTTATTTCCCAAAAAATACTTAGTACAGCCTCACCAATTCGCTCAGGCATTGATGGGTTAATGTGTTTTATAATTTTTTGGAACTTCCATCATGCTGCGTTGTATGTGTATGTGTAGGTTGTTTGCCGTCTTTTGCCAATTAACTGCGTACTGGTCCACTTCATCAGCTGCAGCGGAACAAACTCGACGCTTTGAATGCTTCAAACAAAGTCCATTGCCGCGGCCAAAGACACGCACCGATTTAAACTACCCGAAAATTTACTGAACACCTGCTCGAACTGACAGCTTCGCTCATTAGTAAACGCCGGCCGGTGATTGCGCTGGGCACAGCATACAACTTGCAGCATTCGTGATTGCGCATTCAACTTTGACGCTCGAGCCAACGACCCACCCACACAGGCAAACTGTCGTGGGCGATGCCTACACGCTGCCATTCGGCGCTCATTATGTTGTTTGTAGTTAATTTGGTGATTTGTTTTCGCTTTTGCGTTTTGTTCGTCGATTACGCGGCGGCCACTGTGACTTGGGACCAGACGCAGCGATCTGTTTGTTTGGCGGTTTTTGAGTGCTTCTTGTTGTTGATTTGAAACCGCATATAATAATTTAAACATTTTAATTTGTTATGTTGCTGAACCTTGTTCGAGCTTCAGAAATATGAAGTCTGTTGCTTCGACAGCTGCTGATTGCTTGTAGTAGCCGAGTCAGCGCATTCTCTGTCAGTTTGGTGAATTGCCGAGAAGGTGTTTTGGACATTTGGTGTTTGATGCAGTCCTTCTTCTGATGCACTCTTTCAACGGGTCTACCGTATCGCTTATTAGCAGCAAACATGGCTTGAAGTGCTTTTAACATTGAACTGCCTTTCACGTCTGCATATTTGGTCATTTTGGTCATAAACTAACACACCCATACCTACTTATTGATTTATTCGTAACTATGTATGTGTATACAGTAGAGCTGGGAAACTATCGATAGCTATAGTTGGCCCATTTGATATTTTCGATACCGTTTAAGTGAAAAATATCGAAGGGTGCGTCTGAGCAGAGAATTCGCACCGAATGTCATTCATGTGCGATTTATAGTTGTAAAGTTATCAGTAAATTTTTATACAAAAACAGTCCCACTCCCCTTTTTCAACGCTTTTTAGATTTCAGCAGTGGAACAACAGATCAATAGGACGAAGTTGTACCAAATTTCAATGCTGTCCGACTTATAAATGCGATGTTATTCAATATGATTTGAGTTGTATGGGCGGTGCCACGTCGCTCAGTGTTGCGAGTAGTGACGAAAATGCCAAAATGCAACCACAAAAATCTGAGTATGAGGTTTTATTGGAAATACTATAATTAAGAGAAATTACAAGTTTTAAGAAAAAATATTAGATGATATAGATAATATAATATAAACTACACTCTCACTCATTGTGTACAAACTGTAAAATTTTGCTTTCACTTTCAGGTTCAATATTTCAAAATCAGTCCCTAAAACTTACTGTTGTCTTAAGTTTAATAAAATTTAGGTCTGGCAAAACCAAACTTTCGCTGATTCTTCTCACCTCTGAGCAGTACCGTTATGAAAAAAATGAAACAAAGAAAATAAGGGAATAAAATCTGAGTTCAAACTTTAAAAATTATTAAAAAAAAAAAACACTTTTAATCACTCTCGAAATTTGTTGATATTTTATTTTGGCAAATATATAAATTATGCTGTAAAATTTTCAGCTGCGCATATTTGCGCGAATGCAAGTTATTGGCATTTTTCGGTGAAGACTTGAGTGCGAATTCGCAATATTTTCACCGTTTGATTGAATGCCTATAGCAGTCGGTCAAATAATGCTCTGCTGCTGATGGAAAAATGTGTTGAAAATAGCTTCGGAAAATCAATTACAATTACAATTTCTTCGAACCAACTCAAAAGTTGACAACCTAACTACTTCACTTGTATGGGAGACGCCCTCTGGTGGTGAATTTTTGAACTTTAATTAATTTCGTATTTTTTGCAACTCAAGAATGTTGACGATTGCTGAATAAATCATTCAAATCGGTTCAGTAGCTCCCCAGATACGATGTTTCCTCGCTTACTTTACTACATTTACAAGCGTGGAGCCAGTTCCATTGAAAATTACTAGTTTTGTATGGCAGTCCCCTTCAGAGTTGGATATAGCGGTTAGGTGTATATAGAAAAATCATTCCAAAGGTTAAATAAATGGGGTCAGTCTTACAATTGATACGTCTGGGGGCAACCAGAGAGCAGTGGGAGCCCACTTTCTAAAAACGATGATTTTGTATGGGAGCCTCATTAAAGGTTGGAAATAGGGGATAAGTATGTTCGCAAAAAATATTTAGATGGGAAAATAAGTGGGGTCAGTCATAGACTTTAACCCTCTAAGAGTACCTTATGAAGTTTTTCCAAATCCGTTTGTATGGTAGGTGGTCGAAATTTTCGTTAGATTTTACTGAGCGCAGTTTTTTTTTTGCGCAGTAAGTTCTTTACTCATACAATAGCTGTATACCAAATTTCATTTATGTACGACCTTTCTTTCTATTTTTGTCACTCCGCTATATGAACTCGCACTCGAACAAGAACACTGTGCGTCGTCTTGTCCATACACAACAAATATATTAATATCCAGAAACACTCTCCTGAACATATCATCCATTGTGTTTAAATTTCAGTAGTTTCTACTTGCAAATATTTAAATATCACAGAGAAATATATATGGCAGCACTGCCAGCATAGAATATTCTGAAGGCATTGCTGTCAAATCTCAAAAAACCAATATGTAGTATCGATATTGCCAAACAACCATCGATAGTGGCGTTAAAATAAAACCATCGATACGATCGATAGTACAGGGTGGAGCAAAAGTCATCATCTTAGGGGCAGATGCTATAACTTTTGCAAATGGTGGCAAAAATCAATTTTGCTTTGTCATCCATTCATTCCATCACTTATTTGTTTATTTATTCATAAACAAATTAGAGTCAAAGAACACTGGGTGATAACTTTCATGCCACCCTGTACTATCGATATTTGTACAGCTCTAGTATACAGTTTCTACTTAAATTCAAAGTTTCCTTTCCGTTTAAGGGGGTAGTCAGGTAGAATCGACCATATTTTTAAATAATTTTTTTTTCCTACAAATTTTTACTCCACATTAACAATTTTTTTATATGTTATTGTACATAGTTTTGAGTACTGAAAACAATTTTTTTTATAAATTTTCGTTTATATCCGGGGGAGATATGGGCGACCGGAGGACGTCATTTTGAAATCTGGCTGACACGATTTCTCCATTTTGGATGATCTGAAACATACCAAACAAATTTCATTTTGAAGTTCAAATGAATGGCTCTCGTTTGAACTACAACGGTAAAAAATATTAATAAACAAACATTTAGTGCAATTGTAAATTTGTTTCTCTTTTTTTGCTTGTTTTTTGTTAATAATTGTGTCATAACTTTGTTACATAGAAATGGACAAAAATGATCGTAGTTCATGCGATAGCCAAACCTTTTCTGAAAATATAAAAAAAAAGTTTAAGCAAATCGGTGCAGTAGATCGGCCGTAATCGTGTCAGCCAGCTCAAAACAACAGCATCTACTTCACGCGCCAGCTGTGCGATTCGAACGCGCGAGCCCTTACAGCTAATCTCATTTTCAATCGCTTTCGGATACTATCCGAGGTAAAGGAAGGTTTCTACATGATTCCTAAGGGTTTAAATAGACCAAAACTGCAAAAACAAAATTTTAGATTTTTTTTTTTTAAATCTACCTGACTACCCCCTTAACCCATTGCTGCCGGGTACCAGTTCCGCCCATACGATTTTGATAAAATTTCATACACGACCTAGAAGTGACCCAAAATGATCAGAAACAAAATTTCAGCTTTATATCTCTGCACGTTGCTGAGATATTCATTAGGTATTTTGTACCTATTACGCAGCAATGGTAGCTTTTTTCCATACTTTGTGAAGTGATCAGCTAAACACGTGAACAAAAGTTGTATTTTTTACAGGTGAGTTAGGAGGCAGATTTTTGTGAAGTTCTAAGGCCACTACGTTTCGCCACATTTTCCACCTCTGGAAAATTCACGATGTTTGGAGTCTGGTAACTCTAGCTAGATGGCGAAATTTTAGGGTGACTTCACTAGGTTAAGGTAGTTCCATCTTTACCCTAACTATCCCTATCAATGGTTTTGAAAGATCTCAAACATTGACTTTTTTGTGATTTTTTTTTAAAATCAATTTTCATGGGTAAAATTTTACCCCTTAGGCAGCAATGGGTTAAAGACGCATTTTCAAATGAATTGAGTGTGAACAATTTAAAGCGTCTTTATTTGTAATTTACAATAACTAATTTCGCTGGTTTATGTCTTTCAGCAATTCACAGGACACTGTGCACAAAATAATTAATCAAATTAGCACAACAATGCAATTGAAACGATTCGAGCTTTTGTAAAAGTAAACAGTTGAGCTTTTGTTGTTGTCGTTGTTGTTGTTTGTCTGTTTGATAAAAAAATTGTCTGTGTGACGGGTGGATTTCATTGTCTGACAATTTGCAAAGTAAATGAATCAATGAATACCTGAATACCTGATGGAACTAAAAAAGTGAGCGGAAAAGCAAAGGCTTGCAGCATTTGAAATAGAACTACGTGTATAAATTTCCGTACAACGACAAATGCAGATGCAGCAATTGAGACAAAAATGTACAATTGAAAATATAAATGAAAATTCTTACTTTTTACAGGCTTAAATTTGAATGACTTGAATTAATTAAGTTTCCGGTGAGTGTTATTGTTATTTGTGCTGTGGTCTTAGATCGAAGCACTCACATAAATATGAAATCATGAAAATTCAATTCAAAGCTCTATTGAAATTATAATAATTCCTCCGCTAATGGCGCAGTGTGACCAAGTTTTGCCCCGTGGCAGACACACATTTTCGCTCAAATATAGATACACCACTTACGAAAGACGGTGTCTGCAGTCGGAGGCCAACGGTTGAGTGACGCCAGTAAAATGTATGCCTAATAAACGCGTCGCCAAAGTTTCGCCAATGAAGCGCCGCCGCCCGCCCGCACCGCTGCATGGGCGCTCAGGTGTTGCGATGCTGGCATGGCTCGAGTGGCTGGTTGTAGGTGCGATGATGTTGTTGCTTCCGTTTGCCATCACTTACACGCACACACACACACACTCAACAACAACAACAACAACACAGCCATACACACAGCCTCACAAACACTCGCACTCACTCGCAATTTGCGCAAAACTTTGGTTCGAGTGTTTTGTGTGGCGTTTTGGTATTTTTGATATCTGACTGTCAGCCAAGCGGTGGCCCAGCCACTGCCAGTCGCTGTTATTTACTTCCGCTTCCTGGCATTTCTCATGCTTAAACTTTTATTATGGTAATTGTTGACTTTGCGCGCTGTTCTGCTCCGCGCGGCGAGTTTGTCGTGCACAGTTCCGCCGGTGCCAGTCGCAGTCCTGCTGCCACTCTGCCCGGTAGCTGGGCGCGTACACACTATGTAAATACTTCCGAAAACTTCCAAGTTGTTGGCATTTGCCAAGAAGTGCACACAGTGGTCGAGTGGGGCGCGCTGCCGTTTGCCGAAAATAGCAGCGCCGATTAAAAAGTTTTGCGCCAAATGTAATTATTGAATTAGAATGCGCGCCATTACATCGGCAATAAACAGATTTCCGGTGCTAATGTGTTATTATTGCGGCGCGTTAATTACTGAAGATTATCGCAGATAAAAATTGTGTTGACGTTGCGCGTGGCACGTGGCACGTGGCGTGCGACGAGGGGCCAAGTCGTGTTGCAGGCAACCAGGTGTTGTCTTCAGTGTGTGCGAGAGTGAAGGAAGAGGACGAGGAGTGGCTGAGTGGTGGTGAAGTGTTGTTGCTCGAGTGCAATAAAATGCCGAAAGAGGTTAAGTGTTGGTTGTAAAAACAACAATGGCGCTTGTTTTTATTGTTTTGGTGTTAAAATGATTGAACTTTGTAATTTTCATAGCATACCTTTAGGCACCACGCAACAAAGTAAACAACGCTAATTACAACAACAGGGTGACACGAAGTAACGAGTACTCGATGCGCTGAGCGGCCATTTGTAATTGCTTTTGAAACCTCGTCTTCGGCCCCGAAACCCTCTAAGCAATAAACTCCCACAGTTTTAGAATTTCAACTTTTCACAACAACCAAATGAATTTATTCTTTACAAATTTTTCTATGTGCCAAATGCGCAAAAAAAAATCAAAGCCCCATGGAAAGGCGAACAGCCAAAATCACATTAAAAACGATGAACTGCAATGCAATCAGTCGATCAGCGCTTGTCAATGCTTGTCGCTGCGTTCACACTGTCTCCCACTCGGCCGCGCCTTCATCACACCAACAAAACCACGTTTACCATGCAAAATGTTGTGTGAATTCCCAACGCCGCCGCCAACTGACGCTGTGCGTTTGATCAGCGTCGATTGTGCGTTGCGTGCGCAACAAACAGCCAGCAAAAAGCAAATCGAAAGGAGCAAAGGACACTCGGCTGGCTGCGCAACGTGTGCTCGAGCAAAGATTATGCAATAACTCATCGCACTCGACGCTGTCGCTGCGTCACAGTACGTGCAGAAGGCAAAAAATGTCGGCGCGCTTGACGAGCGCTCTAAAAATTTGACATGTGCAAATAAAAAAGCAACAACAACAACGAATTTGCCTGGAAAAATTCCAAATATTTTTTGTGCGAGCTCTTACAAAAGGCGTTGCGGAGTGGGAGTGGCGGAGCACTGGGAGTAGTTGAGTGCGTGATGGGTAATTTTTCATTGCCGCTTTGTTTTATTGCCCGAGCTGTGATTTGATTTTTTTAATATTTGGCAACGTACGCGCTGGAAATTCATGATTTCAACGCAATGACAGAATGGCCAAATGGATGGTTGGATGAATGAATGCAAGTATGGGTTTGCGCTTTTAATTGCATTGGGTTTTGAACTTTGATTCCACATTTTAATTGCGGTGCTATAAAAAAGTGATTCGAGTAAGAATGGTTTATCATGAGCGATAAAGTAATTAGAAATATTCATATTGAACAATGCACAGTGATTCGTTCCATAGACAAAATTCAAAAATTTATAGTGATTAAATGATTTTGATGTCATTTGAAAGTTAAAACTCCAACTAAGAAACCCCCAAATAATCTGTGCTAAAAATTAATCAGTGTATGTGTAAAAGCGGCTCAAAGTTTAAACTTTTTTCACAAACAAATTTAAACACATATTTTCTGTTTTTTTGTGTACTGAGTAAAAAAAATTGTAAAAATACATGGTTACCCACAAGTTGCTAAAACTTTCAATATAGATTAAAAAATAATGTGGCCATTTTCGCTTTTAATGTTTTCTTAAAATTTGTAAAGCTGAGGCTTTTACATCACTTTTAATTCTAAATATTTTTCTAAATTAAAAATCTGAAAATTGGCAAAACTTAGAGGAAAATGTCTAAAAAGTATGTGAAAGTATGCTTCTGGATTTTTTTTTTATTTTAAGAAGCATTCTTTCTTTGACGGATAATGTAATTCCATCCTCTGATATCTTTCGATCTAAGAAAATAATTCAATTTAAAAAGTGGACATTTGAGTACCAATTTGAATAAGTACGAAATAAACACTGAAACACATTTTCAGTTTTGGCTTAATTCTGGCGTTCAAGTTAATTTCGGAGCTTTGGTGTATTCAGATAACTGTAGTAGAATTTTATGGCGAATATTTTCGCGGTACATTGTGTTCTTAAAAAGTCCTGTTTTACAGGACATTTTTGGCATTTTAGAAAAAAGGGTCAAATTGACCCATACAAATAGGAGCTACAGGGTTTAAATGCTCCACAAAAATGTTCTTTGTAGTATTTTACATCAAATTGCTGAACACATCATATATCTAAAATGTGAGGTTACATGGTTTTCGTATGCCGATTCACTATAAGAATGTGCAAAAAGGGGAAAACTTTGACCCCCTTAAAAAAAATTCAGACGTAAACTTTCAAAACGCCGATACACGTATATTTTTTTGCCCCCTCTACCAGAATCCGCTGTCAGAACCTATTTATTTAAAAAAAATTGATTTTGTTGTGCAGTGTTATTATTATTATTATTATAAAAATTATAAAGAAATAATACAAAAATATTAGCTGGCTGCATGGTTCAAAATAGCTTTGACTATGTATATGTCTCACCAAATGTTGGTTGGTTGATGAAGCTTCTGCGAAAAAGAAGTTCGACGCGGTAGTTGGAGGTCGACGACGAAGAAGGAGGCCGTGTTTTTCATGGAAAGTCCAAGTTGAGGACGCCCTATTATTTCTTGATGTGGCGCCTGGAGAGAGCTTTTGCAGGAGGGCGTTAGAGTTAGTAAGAATATAAGTGAGCCGAGAACTTGCCACCTTCTTCTAGAGATTGAATTCTAGTCTCCTCTTCCCAGGTTTCACCAAAGAAAAGAAACCCTTGCGAGTTAAATGTTATCTGTAAAAAAATAACATCCAAATAATTAAATACGTCATAGAAAATTTAGCAAAATTTTTTAGTTAAAACACAATTCGTTAAAAGTAGTTTTCCCACAGTTCAAGTTAATTTTATAAACTATAAATATTACAAAGGTTTTTGTGTAAATTGTTGTAACGAATGCAATATGCTAGAAATCTATCAATGGTTTGTTGTTGCGCAACAAATTTCATAAAAAACTAAATTTTCATCAAATTTCAAACTAAAATTCCGTTCGAGCGCAACTGTAGTGGTGCGCGTTAATGTTGACAAATTAAATTTTCCTTTAGCGATTTCATTTGTTATGGCGGCAACGATGCAGATTGTGCTCGCCCACACATCATCAACAGTCAAAATACATACAAACACGCACATGCGCGCAGTGCTGCCACACAATCAAAGTGTCAACACCATTGACAACATTTTCACATTTTCAGCGCTCTGGCTGCTTATCAACATTTCGACAACGGACACGCGCTCTTCCGTCAAGTGCGCCGCGCACCGCAGGCTGACAGGCGCGTGTGCGCACTTATCAGCGCCGTCGCATCGAGGAAAAACGACTAGAAGCGTCGCGTTGCGCTGAGCGGTGCTGTGTTGCCGCTGCGAAGCCATGGCCGTGGCCGTGTCCTGTCGCGCGATCCGACACGCATATTTGTGTTGTAATGCGCAGCTGGAGCTCACACACAGGATGAGTGGTGCGTGGGTGTGTGTGTATGCTTTGATAAATTATTGCTTATGACAAATGTCATATGTGCGTTTATGCCGAAACTTCCAGAATGGTTCTTCTTTTTTGCGCAGTTGACGCTATTTTTGACTGCGGCTGTGTGTTGTTTGTCATTTGCGCTGTGGGCGATGGTTTCCGCTGAGGCTCCCTACTTGGGCGCAATTTATTTAAATCCACTTGACAGTCGCATATCAATATGGCTCAGCGTGTGGCGCGCGCTGATGATGTCGTGAAGCGTTGATAGATGTCAGCGGACACATAAAATGTTTTGACAGTCTCCGAAATGGCCATTTCATAAACATAGGTTTTGTCTTTTGTGTGTGTGTGGGGGAGGAGGGGCGGAACGAAATCGAGTTTAAGTTGGTTGCAATTGTTTTATTATGTTGTAAAACTTTTATTAGATGGTGAGCCATACTGTAGTCTGGAAACTGGAGTTTACAGTAGAAATCGTATAGTAAGAGTTGCATGTTTAATGTTGAACTAGAAATTTCTTTGAAAAAATTCTTTCTTTTAAAAGATGGGAATTATATGTAAATGTAAACAAGATCAGCTGTTTTTGATTGGATAAATTTTACCAAATTTACTACAAAAATCACAGATCGTGAATACGGCTATGGCTTTAAATGGTATTCGGCTCAAAATTGTACGTAAAACCGCCTCACACCCCCTCCCCTGATGAGATCCTGTGTGCGCCACTGGGAAGTTTAGATACCAAAAGACGTTTTCAGGATCAGTGGCAACTGTCCAGAAAAAACAGAAAGCTTACTTTAACCCTTACGCTGTTTTGTTGCTGGGAAAATATGTAACTTCAACTTTGACGTCTGAACTTTCTTTGGTTTCAAAATTCAAATTGAGCATAGTTTGAAGAATAGTCGTAGTTTTAAGAGTACAAACTGAAAAAAAAACTAAATGTTCTGCACTCGAATGGCCAAAGAAGTCAAAATTAATCCATTGAGGTCTTTTTATGCTTTCTGGAAGAATATCTTCCTTGACTTTTACTTTTTTGAAACCAGGTAGGTAGATTGGTTGTAGTGACTGCCTCTGTATGAGACATACTCGTACATAGGCCTCTATATAGGACCGTTACATACAGTTACAGTTTAAGGCCAAATCTGAACGGTGATTGGAGGTTTTGCCATCGCCTGCACTTGTGTGATTCTTGAAGTTCTCATCTGTTTCATGTGTATAGCGATAGAAGTAGACGAGTGTTTCACCATCCCGAACTAGGAATCGAACCTAGGTACCCCTTGGTGTGAGAAGCCAGCGCGCTACCCACTCGACTATCAAAACCGGCTCTTTGGCAGTTTTTTGAAGCCAAATTCAAATACAAAAACTTAAAATATTCTTTAACAAATTACGGTCATTTACCGGTTGGAGGGCTGGATTGTTCGGGTATTCTCCACTCTAGCGGCTAGAAAAGGGCCTAACTTCGAAGGTACTGTTCAGAGGATTTATTTATGACATATTTATGTATGGGAAAAAGTGGAATGGAATGCAGAAAAAAAACAATTTATTATAATTTTTACTTAAAATGGCAGCGATAGCTTCAATGTTTTAAATCATCATTGTTTTGACTCCAAAAAGTGTGGACGGAATTCATGTAGAGACCTAGAACAGAAAACTAGGACACCGTGCGACAAAAAGGAAAAACATTTTTTACACCGGAAAAAATCCATATGGGCGTGAAACTAGAGACCAAACATAGTAATACTGCGTACTCAGTTTTTTATTTCTACATCCTTTGTCCTTTTAAAAGGACTTCAAAATTTTGAAGGGGATAAAAAATAAAAAAAATATAAAAATTACTTTACCTCATTAGAATTTAAATAAAATTGATTTTTTATCTATTTGTAAAAAAAGATATAAAAAAGGTCGCTTGAAAATTTTAACCTTTATATCCTTGAAAATTTATATAGACTTTTTTTTTGAAAAGTAAGTATGTTAAAACCCAAAATTTCCTTGATCAAGTGTCAAAATTTCATTATTCTCGCTTCATTGATTTTGTATCTTTTTATTATTTAAAATACTGATACTCAAATGAAAAGAAAAATAAGAAAGATATATAAGAATTTTTGTACTTCATTAGAATTGCAGCTTCCGCCTTTTTTTTAATAACTTCCGAACCAATAAAGTTAGAGTCTGGAATCTGGCCTGGAATTGGTCAGGACTAATCTTTAGTACTGGTATAGAGTAACAAAAGTCTAGCTGAGTTTTAGGAAGTTAGTTTCCTTTTAAAAGTTACAGCCGTGTAAAATTTGTGTGTGTCAGTGTGTTTCCGATATCAATTTTTCCTTTATAAGTCTTAAGAGAGTCAATATTTTTTTGTTGTCTTCAGCAAACTTGCAGCTAATGTTAAGGCTAACAAATCCTGTGAGCATTCTATAGCCTAATAATTAAACCTAACCGATATTTTGGAAGTCAATGTTAAACAATTTAACTGTTTTGGGTTTTTTAGGCTTTGAATGTTTGATGTTTGATATTTAAATTTTTTATTTCCGAAAAAGCACAGTGTTATCGATGTTTTTCCAGCGTCCAAAAATCCTTTAGAAAAGATTTACTAGAACTCGGAAAAATTTTGGCTGTTGCTCAGTGTAATCAGTAAATTGTTTTTATTAATTTTAAATCCTTTTTTGAGTGAAATTCTTCTTTAGTTTGCCTTAGTCCAAAGTGTTCCGTTTCATGACCGATTCAAAGTTCAAACTTTATACGTTCAACTTCATACATTCAACGATTATTGTGCACCTCTGAAAGAACGAGTCCAAAATCGAAAAACTACATTATTTATATTTTGTTAGGAAAATGCGATTTTTTCGAGATTGAAGCAACTGCTGCCATTTCCACCGCATTCGCCTTCGGGCACAATGCAAACACGAGGCACACAGCAAAATCCTTTTGGCAATTTTGGAAAAATGCACTTAGCTCAAATGCGCCGAGCGAGTCAGCACTAAGAACGTCAAAGGAGTTGGACGCGACACTGCAGCAGCGGCAACGTGTGTGGCGCTCAGGGCAACGTTGACGGCGAAACGGAACTCCTTACTGTCGCTTTATTTTAGCATTTCCGACAGAAAATCGCACGCATTCCGTTGGTATTGTTTGGCATTGGTTTTGTGTGCGCGTTGTGCTCAGCATTTTTGCAGCTTTCCTTGGCTGCAGTAAGAAGAATACTGCGTTTCTTTATGGGTGTGCCTCTGTGTGTGTGTGTGTGTGTGTGTGTGTGTGTGTGACAGCATTGCTTTCGGTGAAATTATACCGTTTCGTTTGCCACAATTTTTGAGCAAATATTTTTTTTAATGTTATTTTTTGTGTTTTGCTGCCACTGTGCGCGTATTTTTGCAAACGTAACTGCGTGTTCACCTCGACAAATGCATTATTTGTTTTGTTTTAAGCGACTTTGCAGACAGACACACTCATATGCAACAAAACACAGACACACCAAACCGACCGACACACAGACGGACAGACTGACAGATGGCTTTGTGGCCTGGTGGGGATATGCGCAGTGGCAGAATTTGGAAAGTTGCAGCTTCCTGTTAGGATTTAAGATATTTTTGCAATTTTCCTTGGCATGAACGACGATTTTTGCAGGCGCGCCCGCAGCAAAATGTGGCAAGTTATTATGTTGTATGAAGCATAGAAAAGCGTACTCACTTATATATTACATGCATTTGTGTATCTGTGAAAGGGATTTGGCACCAAGCGCTGTCAAAATTCTATGCATGTGTCAGTGTGTGAGTGTGCGTGTGTTTGGCTCTCCCAGCAGCGATGAAGCAGTTTTGAGCGCCTTGCTGCAGCACTTTTGAACAGGTACCAAACCAAAAACCGATTATTTTAGCACTTTCAACTAAAATATTAATAGACCTATTTATGGCCAAACATTTTCGAACCCATTAAACATAAATAGCGAGTATCTCAAACGTAGATGAGGTCGCACCAATTCTAATAACTCACACGCTGAAAACACTGCCAACATTTTTTTCATAACTAATACTCATACGAACAACTTTGTTGCCAGGATCGCTGCAAATGTTTCTGTGCGTGTATAAGTATTTGCAATTGAAATTGTTTTGGAAGGATTTATGCGCTTCGCCTGCTTACACACCAACAAGTTTCATGTGCTGATGCAAACACCAACTGCACACTCATACAAACACTCACACACACACGCACACACATGAATGCTCATATAATGAAATTGTTATATAGTTGGTTTCATTCGCCATTTTCTCATGTTTGTGCATCTCTTTTGCACTCATTCCGCGCGGAGGTAAACACTTCAACTTTCCATCTTTGCCAAACAAGCACGTTTTTTTATTGTTGCTATCATTGTACGTACTTCCTCTCAGTTTCTTTCTTGCTTCATGCCCAACGCATTTCGCCTCCCATGTGAGCCACTTAAGCACCGAAAAATTCGTTGCATTTTTAAGAGTTTTCCTTGTTGTTGTTTTGTTGTACTTTTTTCTTTCATTGCACGCAGCATTGCACTGGCTGGTGCATTCCCCTTTTTTTCACAAACGTTGCCCCAAATTCCATCATTCATCCGCGCCCGCAAGGCTGTGCAGCAGTGAAATCAGCGACAAGGTCGAGTTTCCCCACCGATCGTCGCGCGCCTGCGTCCTGCTTTCGTTACTGGCAGTGCACTTGGAGGATGAGTGTTTCCATGTATTGCAGTGTGTGTGTGTGTGTGTTGGATTTGTTGTGCGCCAGTCGACCCCGAAAATGTCTTCGAAGCGCTCTACCCCTTTTTTCCAAGCAATATTGCGCACACTTGTCCTTCGATTCTGGCGGAATTTTTTGCATGCATATCTAACATAGATACTTTGTACACTTTGCTAGCATTTCCTTTTTTTTTTGGAGATCCGTTTGTAAAAATGAAATCCATCCAAACAAAAATGTATGCAGTTCCTTTCTTGATTTGCTGGCTTTCTGCTAAACACAGCACATCCGGTATTGGTGTTTGTAGTTTTTCTTGATCTGATGGCGAATTCGAACAATGCACAATTTTTCATAAAACTCTAAAGCAGCCAAAAGAAAATATTGTACTACGATTATGCAATGAATTGCTCCTTTTTCGATTGATGAACCAATAAGAACTGGCACCTAGTAAGAGATATTACAATGAATTTTGTATTATTTATAAGGGGAGCAATTAAAAAGTAAAAAAATAATATGTCAGTAAAGATTGTTTTGAATGTCAGTCTGTAGATTCTTCAAAATAGAAAATTTAGTCAAATGGAAACAATTTTCCTCTTTCATTTGAAACCCATTTCTTCATCATTGGACAGTCACAAATATTGAAAAAATATCTGAAATGTGTATGTCCTTAAAATTTTAAAGTCCTTTAAAAATTACTTTGGGTCAGAAAATGAAAAACGGACTATGTCAGGTTACTATAAATGACCTATTCACGCCTATTTCAACATTTGGATGGGTCTCGTTTTATTTTTTGTTTTGTTTAATTTTTGTCGCACGGTGCAATAAATTTTGGTATTTTCTCTCAATGCTTCATAACTTTATAATTTTTCGTTCAATTCTATAGATGTTAGGCTTAATATTTGCACAAATAATATAACTTTCATCGTAGATTTTAAAAAGAGAGGAGATAATTCATTTTTACATAATCTATTTATATTTTATTTTATTTATTTATAATTTATATCTATAAAACAATCATTTAAAAATTGTTATTTTTGAAAATGGTCGAAAAAATCTTTTTTTTAACTTTCACTAACTTCACCAAATCTCATCTGATTTGGACAATCTATATATCGCTGGAAAGGCTAAGGCATTATCTTTTAAAGGACGTGTTAGTCGGATTATTCGTTTACGAGATATGTGCTCATAACTAAAACAACGAGAAAAAACGGGTTTCTCGAACAATTTTCGAAAACGCTTCTTTCAAAAATGTTTTGATTTTCAGTTTCGTGTTCGTGTGTTTCCAAAGTTAGTCCTGAAAACACTTTTAATTTTAGATGCATTTTTTGTGTCGAGTAGTGTTAGCTGTCCTTACCTAAAACTTTGATGTTAATATGGCAAACGAAGGCAATTTTTCAAAATTGAATAAATTTTTATACAAGTTCTCACCCATATCTGTTTTAATATAAGGAAAACAATATGAACCTTCAAGGGAACTGAAAATGGAAGTCACATGAAATGGGTTCTCACATCGAATATGACTGAATTCACAGGTAATAGTCAAATCTAAACTTATGCAACATTAGTACAGTGAAATGCGTTACGGACAGAAACCTTGCGATCCATCATTCTCATCTCAAGGACCAAACCAAGATCAAACCTAGCCATTGGAACTCCAATATATATGATACCGTTATCTTAACTGTACAAAATTTAAACCAATAACAAACCAGATTGTATAGAATGGGACTAGTGGGCACAGATTTTCAAAGACGGCTCAGAACTATTTAGGTGGAGCAGTAAGTGGGATCGTATTCTTAGACTTATTTGAGATAAATAATTCTTTCAAACTGCCAGACCACCATCGAATTTTCAAAGCACAAGTTTTAGCCACAAATTAGTCCTAAAATGAATAAATGAAAGCAATTTCTTCGTCTTGGATATCAGTGTACTATATGATCGGTAAGTGGCTATCAGATCCCTGGGATACCAAGTTGTGACAGAAAAAACAGGGGAAAGATGCCGTTCATCTTTTGAGCAGCTTAACATTCATTTCAGTTTGACGTTTGAATCATGACGTATTTCGTAGAACTTCAAGACAAAGCATGATTCACGAGCTCTCTTTAGAAGTTGGTGACTTGATTTAGTGTTACACTCAAGGAGAGTTTTGGGTAATCAAACGATTTAAAACATCTGTTTGTGAAATGAAATCCTGAAATGAAATGAAGGCCACTGACTTGAGTAGTCAGTAATATCTGCAGAATCCATTAACTGATGTCAGCTTCTTCTTATGTCAAAAACCCCGCCTTGGATAAACAAAATGGAAATTTTCAAGAGAATCTGATTCTGCTGGTTGTATTTTTAACTACCCATTGTAAGTCTCAAATATGAGTTACAGACCTGAAATTTTCTACAGCAACTTCTATAGTAAATTGAATTTTTCGAAAAACAAAAATCATACTGAAAATTATGCAGCTCAAAGTAATTCATTAACTTGTTTTACACACAAATACTCGTAAGGCGCGCAAATTATTTGCCAACAAAGTGTCGACGAAAATGAGTTGAACTCGTATTTAATGCGTTGTGTGGACAGAAGCGAAGTTCTCGAAAAGGTAATCTGTGTGCCTGTGTGTCATAAAGTCAAAAATACCGCAGCCATCGTCAAGTCGGCTGCGAAAAGTGTGCAGTAAAACGAGCTGCGTATAAAAAATAAAAACGACACATAAAACGCGGCTACTTTGGTAGGAAATATGCCATTTGCTGCACTGCCACGCGTGCGCACATCACTCGCCACTAAGGAGTGAGCATGAAAAAACTTTTACATTTTAAATTTAAGAAAATTGAGGTTCATTAAACAATTACAAGAAACAAAATAAAAAAATTTGTATGGCAAAGTCAAGAGTTATTCATTTTGTGGTTTTAATAAAAAAAAACTACCAAAGGATGTTGATCAAATTTTAACATCACAATGTTCTTTGAACTCATTGCTGGACTGTCATTATGAATGAAGTCATCATCAATACAATTGGTCAAGAGTTATCCAATTTATTGGTCCAAAGGAAACTTTTGATTAAATTTTATCACCCAAATATTGTTTGAACCTACCTTTAATAATGCAATCGGTGAAGGATTACCCAAGTCAAGGGGATTTTGATCAAATTTTAGCATCAAAATGTTGATTGAATTCATTGACTGTCGTAATGTATGAAGTCATTATCAAATCTATCGATCAAGGATTATCCAAGTCAAGTCAAGAATTATCGAATTTGTTGTTTCAAAAGTAAAAGTTGATCAAATAGTATCTTACAAATATTGTTTGAACCTATCATTTTTAATACAATCGGTCCATTAATATAATTGGTCCAAAATTATCCCACTTAAGGGTCAAGGGTTATTCATCTTGTCGTTTCAAAAAAAAAAAAAATATTAAGTGATTTTGTGCAAATTCTGTCATCAAAATATTGTTTGGATCGTCTAATTATGTATGGAACACATCAATTAATACAACCCGTCATATGTTATTCAAGTCAACTCATGAGACCATCTAATGATTTTGGTCAAAATTTATAATCAAAATGTTGTTTGGATCCTGTCATAATGCAAGGATCATATAATCAATTTTATTCCATCGGTGTGATGAAAGTTGTTATGGCTTCTTGGCATATTTCGACAGTAACTTCATGGATTTTGTGCTTTAAATATTCAAAAAGCGAGCATTCGTCATATAAACAGAATCTTTTCCATAGCCTTTGTCCTTACCGGAAGGAGATTTCGTAGTGTTTTCCCAGGCATGTGATTTTGGGCACCTGCATTTCTTAGATTTATGTAATTTGTTACTTTACTTTAAAGGAGTTGTTCCTAAGAAGAAGGAGAAGGAGAGGCTCGTGCGTCGCGGCCCCCACTAATCCAGTTCTGTGAAGACAACAGTGTCAAATCGAATTTTTTTGGGGGACCACTTGACATTGATAATATTTAAATTATAAGTACGTCTCGGAAACTTTCTTTACAATAAGACCAAAATGGGTCGAGTTATGTGGGTTCACAATGTCCAGACCAGTGCACAGTGTGACTTTTATCATTTTTAGGATGCCAAAAGTAAAAAAAAAATCTTCTCCGATCGCAAAAATTTTTTGGTATGCAATAGAGGAACACATAGGGTTTCATTTTAAGGGGTTTTGCATACAACTTTTGCGCTCAATTCCATTTGAAACCATATTTTGCACCAGCAAATTGAGCCCTCGAAACCCCCTCCTGTGAGCGCCACTGCTCTTGACCCATAACTGCAATTAAGGGTAAAAGAAAGCTAATTTTCTTAGGAATATGGCACTGATAATTAACAGGGATTGTTGCTCGTACGGTTATAATTAAACTTCAGGATCAAACTGCATACCAGGTTCGTACTGTTTAAGTGTGCATTGGCCTCTTCTGAAACATTTGTGGGTTAAGACATTCGATATGTCTCGATATCGATATTAAGACATCGATATGGCAACTTTGCTTATTCACACAAGTATTCATCAAGCAAGAACTGAGCCTCATTGCTAAGAAAAGATTTCGTTGAAAAATATTTAGTTCAGCACCCAATCAACGTTTCTTCTTTGGATGTTTTAGTTGGTTCAGAAGACGTGAATTCTTATATCAGTTGCACGCCTTCGAACCTTACAAATTCGTATTTAGATTATTCACTTGTGTAAAGACTACACAAATGTGTTATTAAAAGAAAAATCATGACATAAGAATTATAAATATATATTTTTTCTATATAAAGAAAACTTTTGTATATTTTTACAAAAACCTAAAAACTTTTTCGTGCGCATTCCTGGTTTTTTTGACGCCTGTCGCGCACTATGAATGCACCATGGTACAATTTTACAACAATAGCAACAACAATGCCAACAGCCAAAATACGAAAGGAGGCAAAAGTGAGATAGTTTACGAGACGCGCTCCAGAATTGCGCACAATGACGCCACTGGGCTCGTTTGGCGTCGAGTTGTGTCAGCGCCGCATCGTTAAATTGCGATTCTGTGCATTTTTCGTACTTTTTAAGTAGCAAAGTGGCAATAAGAAATTGTGTAAAACGGCATCTACAGTTGCTAAAGATTGCACTTAAGCGCGACGCGAGCGTGAAACTGTGCCATTTTACGAGATTGTAATTTACTTTGCTCGCCGACACTACGCCATCATATATGAGCGGACAGCCACTGACGGAAGATGGGGAAGGGGGCGGCAGAGGGGGTTTGGTTGTAAAATGTGCCGACTAACGCGCTGCAAGAGTGACAAAGTTACGGCATCAACAAAATGCATCATTAAAGGCGTTCAGCGTTGTCGTTGAAGTGTTTTGTGGACTTTTGAATAACACTGCACAACACAAAAAAAAAAAAGGTTCTGACAACGGATTCTGGGACCAACAAAAAATATACGTGTATCGGCGTTTTGAAAGTTTACGTCTGAATTTTTTTTTACGGGGGGTCAAAGTTTGCCCCCTTTTGCACGTTCTTATGGTGAATCGGCATACGAAAACCATGTAACCTTACATTTTAGGTATATGATGGGTTCAGCAATTTGATGTAAAATACTACGAAGAATATTTTTCCAGAGCATTTTAACCCTGTAGCTACTATTTTTATGGGTCAATTTGACCTTTTTTTTCTAAAATGCCAAAAATGTCCTGTAAAACAGGACTTTTTAAGGAAAAAATGTACCACGAAAATATTTGCCTTAAATTTATACTATAGGTCTCTGAATACATCAAAGCTGAGAAATTGATTTCAACGCCAGAATTAAGCCAAAACTGAAAATATGTTTAAGTGTTTATTTCGTACTTAATCAAAATTGGTACTAAAATCTCCTACAAAACTTGCACGTGGAATAGCAGATGGAAGGGCAACCTTCCATCTGCTATTCCAAGATCGATACATTTTTGGTGCAAATCTTTTTGAGATTGCAAATTTGTACAATAGCAAACATTTGCCATCAATTGTCAGAGGACTTTTTTTGTTTATTTAGTTTGCAATACGTGTTGCAAAACACGAAATTTGATACTACTGTGAATGCACTCGCAGAGTTTTTTGCCAAGAAGCGGTCTTTGCTCACCTCTATTTCGGGAGGCCCTTTGATTTTCGCTTCCAATTTGTTTTTCAATTTCCAATTTATTTTTCGCTTTTTGCTTATTTTTCCTAAAGCTGTCAGTTTTGCAATTCTGTGTTGCATATGCATAGTAAATAGAAACTATGGGTTCTAAGTGTTGCATATTTGCCAGGGTGTAGCAAATGTATCTCTGTGTATTTTGTTAGTGTAGAGTAAAAATATGCTACACCATTTCGCAATGTTGCATTGCTAGACCGTTTGCACAAGATTGTGAATAGGGCTAATGTTTCTCCACATAAATAGTCTCGTTTAATTGATGTATTTTGAAAAATCCTCTTTCTTTCTGCAGCTGCAGTGGTTCGACGATATTGAATCAGTCTGTTAGGAAAAATAAATATATATAATTTACGCATTTCTTACTTTAAAGCACTGCTTTGTTTTTCAAACAATAGTGAGAGAAATTTTCTTATTTTTTATATAAACCTTCTTCAAAATTTTTTATCATATTTATTGCACCGTAACCAGAAGCGTCGCTATTGCCATTCAGCACGAAATTCCAGCTGCAGCTTCTTCGGAATGCACAACGCCGAACAATGCAAGACCGCACTTTCAATTCATCAACTTGGCCTTTTTCACCTTTCTCCTTACTTCTCCTTCTTCTTGGTACATTTATTTATTTTCGCCGTTGTTGTTGCTGGGCGACTGTTTTTTTTTGTTGTTGCACATTTATATTAACCTAAATATATCCACAATGTTTTCCACGTTATGCCATTGTTGGAAAAAGGTTAGTGCTGTGTTCAGCTGACCGGCAATTTAGTGCCGCCTCCGTTGTTGCTGTTTCATATTTTTATAGCAATTTTTGAATTGCTTGTTGCTGTCGTTGTTATTCTTGTTGCTGTTAGCTATTATTATCATTGCTCGTAGCTGCTGTCGTTGGGCATTCACTTAGTTCCATTCCCAGCTGGCTGTCACAATCAGTCGCTCGCACTACTGCAACACCGGCTTCTGCTCGACCGAACGACCGACTCGCTGCGGTGATTCGCTGCTATTTGCTGTTGCAATGCATTGCAACTATTGTTGATTGTTTCCGCTGCTTTCCATGAATTCGGTTATAGTTATTCACAACTTTAATTCGTACTCAGATATTTTTCATTTAATTGCATCGAAAGCGCTCACGTTTCCATGGAACATTTTCTCAAGTTGATTTTTGTGGTTGTTGAGTGAATTTTTGTTATGATTTAGTTTTCTTGTAAAAAAATTAAAACTATTTTATTTTTGGTTTTATTTATTTAAATTATTACAGCGAGTTTGTGTTGAAATTTTAGAAATTTTTTAGTGTCATTTAATGACATTTAAAAAGTGCAAATTGTAGAAACTGAGGGTTTTTTGTATAAAAAGCTTCAATCAATCCTTAACATCGCCACTTTGAACAACTATTTAGGGCTTTGAGTATATTTGTATTATTACATTTTACAGACAGCGCGACAAACCTGGACAAAAAGGATCGATCGATACTGCTTAATATTAGGCGCTTTTAAAGTTTTGCATTCGTTATCCACTTAATGGTCGAATATAGGTTGTCAAATTTGTATTCAGAGTCGTATTTCCGGTGGAAGGACCAAACTGAGGACGCTCTATCATCTCAGAGGCGCCTGGCACCTTAATCCGGTAACGGGTTGTTATGGCCAGTTAACCCTTTCGCTACAGGGTTTTAATAGGGAAAGTTAAAATTTTAAATTTAAAGATTTAGCTTCTGTTGGGTTATATCATAACTAAACATCGATCTTTTCTTCATTTACTTTAGGTAAAATTATATCCAAAAAACATCTACTCATTGATTAGTTTTTGTTTTATCGATGATGGAAGTAGAAATTTCGACATTTTTTCATCGGTCTTAATTCGATGAACAGGGACTGTAGATTGAAGTAAAAAGTCAAATTAAAAATGTCTCTAACTTTTTTCTGTTTATTCTTTCTTTATTAAAGATTTTGTAAAAATACAACATTCAAGAACCGTGTAGATTTTTGTTCTTTAAATTAAAATATTTATTTTATTAATTTAGTATTATTTATAAAATACTATACTATTCTAAGGTCGAACAAAAATATTATTGTCGAAAGCGTAGAGGGTTCAGACGTTCACAAAATAGCATGTTGCCATATGGCAACAAAATAGCGAAGGGGTTAAGTAAGTGCGTAATGTTCAAGGGTGCATGTATTTCTTTGGTTCTACATTGACAGACGGGCATAGAAAAGTGATGGAGGAACTTGTGGGTAGACCGCTTAAATATCGAGATTATACTTTGGCAGGAAGCCTGTTCCATGACCGCGCGGGATGTCTGACCAACGAACCCTTCCTGTAATGCGTTCTGCGCAGGAACATTGCGGCAATGACGTAACACGAATGGGAGTCACAGTCCAGGTCTGGGAAGCTCGTAAGAGAATAATTCTCGTAAGAATAAGGTTAGGCTAAGTTACTCTAGCACGCATAGTCTACGTTCGAAACCGAAGCGTTACCAGATGGACGTCCTTCATAGCAAAGATCTCTAAATATACGAACCCTTATACAGAGAACCTTAGTAAGGCACTGACCGATATTTTGAAGGCCCCCTCCAGTCCCTCAATCAGCAGAGTACCCCTACCAGAGTAGATGCTAAGCCAAGAAATGATGGCCTAAACATTCAAAATGTCTTCGCATAGGCAATCAACTTTAACAAACGTCATCCTCTCCACTTCAAATTGACAGTTATCCCATTCGAGTCCTTAAATAGGCTTAAATACGAAAATCAAATATTAATTATACACACCCGCGACCGCGCGGACTGCAGCACCCCATTCCATGTTGTTGTCATTAGCGGTTAATTTATGCGGCACGCATGCAAGTAGCGACAGCAAACTGCCAATGCGGAGTGCCAGCAGCGGAGCATCTTGTCAAGCATGGGATGGATGGGGGGGTGGGGTCGCATAGGAGCACTCAAGTGGTGATTTGCGGCAACTTGTCAGCGCTCGTGCCGCAGTTGACAATTTGGCACGACGCGTTGTTGGGCGCTTGTCAAGTGTCGCCTTGCCAGTGCTGCCGACTCGCAACTAATTACCGAAATGGGGCCGAGTGCCGCCAGAAACGACATGAATATTATTTATTTAATTAAAATGCCAATTAAAAATTTTTTAATATTCAAAGCGCGCACACAGCACAAAACAACAACAAGATTAACAACAACGGCAAAGAGCAGCAAAAAAAAAAAAAGAATGCAAGCAGCACAAGCCAAGTGAACGAATGCAAATTGCGAGTGTGAGGGAGCACAAAATCAAAAAATGCTAATTACAGCAGCAATCATCGGCGTGCAACAGCAGCAGCAGCAGCCGCCATTTTGCCGCAGCGCGTCGTCAACAGCATTGGGAAGTTGCTGTGTGTGGGTTGGAAGGGATACGTGCGCCAATTGCAGACTCTGGCATTGGTTGCGGCTTTTGGCCGTTTGACTGCCGCCTGTTGGCTGCTTTGTTTCTGGCCGCTGCGGGCGCCATTACAGCGCGCAAACTTGCACGGATATTGTGCACTGGCAAATATAATTTTCCTTTTGTCTAATCCCAATGCCGGTGAAGTACAAGCAGAGTACAACAAAAAATCGAGCACACAAAAATGCTCGTGAGCGAAATGCAAATTACGCGCTGCGGTGGCCGCACTTCGGGATGTTGCGCTCTTGAAAAGCGCGACGGTTGAGCGAACGCAGCGGCAGCCATGGTCAACAGTTGTATGTGTTGTATGCGGCCGTGTGTTTTATTTGCAAAAAAAAAAAAAATGCCAACGTGGCATTTATTCTAAAAGTAAAAAATACGGTCAGCGGCACGGGAAACTTTTTTGGTTGTACTCCAAATTATTGGGTTCACCATAAGTTCGACGTGCATGTGTACAGATCGTTTGTGATTATTCAGTTAATGTTTGCTTAGGTGCAGCCAAAATGTTGTAATTCTGAAAAAAAACATAAAATTAACACAGATGAAGTATAAACAAATTTTAAAATACATTTATACTGTTTTTAGCCGGCATCGATAGTCCAGCGGGTAACGCGCTGTCTTCTCATACCAGAGGCCCTAGGTTCGATTCCTAGCTGAAACACTCGTCTACTTCATGAAGCAGATGAGAATTACAAAAATCTCTCTTGGCAGGCGATGGCCAAATCTCCATTCCTTTCTTACATTTCGCCACTTTCGAACGGTCCAAATACATGTGGCAACTCTGTTTCTGAAACTGACAACATTAATCGTAGCATGATCTCTTTGAATAGGGTATTCACATCGGGCTCATTCCTTTGATAGGTCGTGAGTCTATAGTTTTTGTGAAAGAATTGAAGTACTGAACTATCGAACCGAACAAGTATTAAGCTAACAAGTCAACAGACCCAACAATTCGTTTGCTTGTTGACAACAATTTTACTTATATTTTCCATAGTTTCCTAGGAACTCTAGGAACTTATTTCTTTTTCTCTAGGAACTAACATTTTTGGGGTGTTTGTTTTCGGGTTTTTGCAACAAATATGTAGACGTCAGATTTGATTTCGAACTGAAGTTACTTACTAAGTTACAGGCGACCCTACACACATGCAAATGGGTTTGTCAGCTTCGGCCTCGGTACAAGTATAAATCAATATTTCAATGCGAAATAAATCAGCCATTAGCTAACGGATTGATACTTCTAGTACAAACCTGAAAAATCTGTTTACCAACAGGATTAACAGCTAAAACGTTCTGATTTTCATTAATTTAAATTCCAAGCTTCCTAGGAGGAATGTTGTTGTTATCATCATTTCTACCTTCAGTTGAAATATTCTCTCTATCAATAAAATCAACTGTCATTTTAATAATTACTTCTTTTTTTCTGATTGATTTATCTGAAACCTTCAAAAACCTTCTTTAAATAATATCTTAAAAATCATTTTTAAGTCTGTAAGTTACTTTAATGTACATAAGACTTTGTAAATAAATAAAATAATTATTTAATTAATTAATGAATTAATTAATAAATAAATAAACAAATAAATAAATAAATCAATACATAAATAAATTAATTAATTAATAAATAAATAAATAAATATATAAATAAATAAATATATAAATATATAAATAAATAAATAAATAAATAAATGCATAAATAAATAAATAAGTATATAAATAAATAAATGCATAAGTAAATAAAAAATTTAAATTTATAAATAAATAAGTAAATAAATAAACAATTAAATAAATAAATAAATAAATAAATAAATAAATGCGTAAATAAATAAATAAGTAAATAAGTAAATAAATAAATAAATGCATAAATAAATAAATAAATTAATTAATTAATTAATAATGAATTAATAAATAAATAAAAAGAAATAAATATATATATATATACATAAATAAATAAATAAATAAATGCATAAATAAATAAGTAGTGTCCGACCGAATATTCGGTTTCGGTTTCGGTTTCGGCCCAAATAAGTGGTTTCGGTTTCGGTTTCAGTTTCGGCCAAAAAATGGCCGAATAGCCGAAACCGAAACTTTCTAGAATATTTTTTACATTTTATTGTGTAGCAGATATATAGTAAAAGGAGGAGTAATTTAGATGCCAGCAATGTAAACAAACTTCTTTTTTTTAGCATATAATATTAAATTATTTAATTTTGAATATTTTCGAGTAAGGTACGGAAGGGTGATTTCTTCTTGTTTACGTTTTTAAAAAATGAATAAATTGTTTTTATTAATAAGTATTTATTTATTTATGCTATGTTTGTTTGTTTGTTCTTTATTTACTTAATGTAAAATTCGTTTGTTGAAAAAAGTGCTTGATATGGTGATTTTTATTTCAACTAGAAAGTTTCGGTTTCGGTTTCGGCCGAATATTAAAAAAAAACCGAATATTCGGTTTCGGTTTCGGTTTCGGCCCAAAAAAGTGGTTTCGGTCGGACACTATAAATAAGTAAATAAGTAAATAAATAAATAAATGCATAAATAAATGCATAAGTAAATAAATAAATAAATAAATAAATAAATAAATAAATAAATAAATAAATAAATTAAAAATAAATAAAAAAATACATAAATAATTAAATAAATTAATTAATATATAAAAAAAAAATAAATGTACAATATAAAAAATAAAAAAAATGAATAAATAAATTAAGAAATAACGAAATAGACATTAACATTCGTCAGACCTTCAGTCTGGTCGTCAACATGCCTACCGATGAGATTTTTTACTCAGACATGGCATGTTTGCATTCGCGTTCGAAATACAATCTGAAGTCTGTAGCGGGTTCAAAAATCGGCTGTGGGATAGTCGGTTTCCCAAAGCCGATATAAGTCTGTAGAGAAAAAGTATACCAAGTATTTAAAAGTTTGAAACTCTACTGAATTACCAATCAACAAATAACTAAACCAATCAAGTCGTTGTGAATACCCCTAATGTGCCATTTGCTAATTGCCAAATGGTCAGCGTTTGATTATCAACCAACACACTAATTTATGTTACAACTGTGAAATATTTGCCGATGGCTTTAACAATGAAAACAGATAAAAATGACAGCAGTTTAACCCACAACGAATGCCGAGTGCGGCAATCAATTGATTTGAGTGCTCCGACGACACTCACTGTCGTTTAGTGGACGAGCGGCCATTGAGACATCCAGAACGTGCGTGGATCATTAGCGAAAATGTCGAAAGCGGAACGGACGCCGGTTTTACTGGAGAGTTTCTCAACTATTTTCTATATTTGCAAAGTGCTCGGCGTCTATCCGCATGATTTTCTAAAATTCAAACAAGAAAAAGTGCTGCGAAAGTCTACACTGGGCACTTACATAGTGATTGCGGTGATGATTGTCATCTTTGTGTTTTACAACTTGATGATCCTCACTATTCCGGATGTCGAATTTCAATCTAATCTGAGTACGTTGTGTTGTCCTTTTGGCTAATGTATTTTTATCATTTTTATTTATTTTCTTTTAGACAAATTAACCTTGGCCGTCATTGTTATGTTCACCTACATTGGTCCGGGCATGATGATCACCGATCAACTGAGCGCCATACACAACCAGCAGGCGCTGTCACAGCTCTTCGAGCGCATCGACCGTATCGACGAGGGTCTGCGCCAGCAGGGCGTCATGGTGAACAATCGCTGTGTGACGCAGCGGATGCTGCTGCTGATCGTTTTTGCGACCGGCGTGGAGGTGTGGAGCTACTTGTACTACAATTGGTCTCTTTCGGGGCCCGTTGAGTCGTCGTCGTGGATGTGGGTTTTCACCAGTGTGCCAACACTTTACAATAGTTTCGATAAAATTTGGTTTCTCGGTTTGTTGCTGAGCTTGAAAGAACGTTTCCGGGCCCTGAATGTCGCATTGGAGGCCATTGCCGAGGAGCACGCGCAGCATTTGAGCGAGCGAGCAAGAATGCTGGGTGTGCAGCATGCGGGCGACGTACTGCTAGAGGATTCGTTGCAAGTTCGTGGGCCAGTGGATCGTAAGGGCAATATAGGTGAGTGTCTATACATACATGAAATTATTATACAAGTACAACTATTTACTAAGAAATATTATATGACGGCAGAGCTTCAGAGAGAATATCCTCAAAAATGAGTTGTACATCCAAAACACATATTTTTAATTATTCTTGTAATGTCGACTTTGCCGTTAGGAAGCATGGTGTGCGATGTTTTCGGCGAGTATGTTCACGCCCCAAGACTGCTGCCGCCGCCGCCGCTGAAGAAGCGAAAGCTCACCGAGCTGCATTTGCTCTACGAGAGTGAACTGAGCGATGTCGCGAGCATAGAGCAGAAGTTTGTGCAACTGTGTCAGCTGCACGACGGCCTCTGCACTGCCGCCAAGATACTCAACGAACTGTGGCGCTATCCCCTTCTGATACTGATGGCCTACGGCTTTGTTATCTTCACGGCACAACTGTACTTTTTCTATTGCGCTGCCGTGACTCAGGTGAATGTGCGCCATCTTCACTGGTTGGCGTCTTTGTTAATTGGTGTTGTTGTTGTTGTTGTTGCAGTCTATACCGGCCATATTTCGTTTGGCCAAGGAGGTCGCCCTCACAGTGGTCTACCTGGTCTACATATCAGGCAAATGCATCTCGGTGATGTACTTCAGTTGGAAGACGTCGCTCGAGTCGAAACGAACCGGCGTCTGTCTGCACAAGTGTGGAGTGGCAGCCGATACCAATGAGATTTATGAAATTGTCAATTGTTGCCATAAAGTTTGGTTTACACTATGTCATATTCAGTGCGAACTGAAGGCAGTTCAGTGAAGTCAGTTTCATAGACGGTTTAGGTCAATTTGCAAGTCTCACCTAAAACGATCTGAAACGCCAGACAGTGTTAACTGTTGGGCCAGTAAACTAGTTTGGCATCGAATATGACTTGGTGCAAATCGGGCATAATAACACTGTCAATGTTTTTATTGACTTTAGCATACATTTTCAGGTTAATCATTTGTCGCTGAAACTGTTAAATCATGCTGTGAATTTCTCCGCTTGTGGCTTCTTCACGCTAGATATGGAGACTTTATTTGCTGTGAGTGCCTCGGGTCAGGAACCGATTGATGAAATATGTTAAATATGATTTTAATTTCACAGGTTTGCGGTGCCATCACCAGTTATCTGATAATTCTCATACAATTCAATATGGCAGGACAACAGGTGAAGATTGCCAAAACCTTGTCATCTATAAATGACACCGAGCTAATGGTTTTTAGCAGTGAAAATTCCACAATTGACTTCACTAATGTCTTGCTTTTGAATTGAAAAATTATATAATGAAATAGTAATCTATTTGATATATAAAGAGTTATCGCACAATATTTCACTTCTATTAAATTTTAATAAATGTCATACATATGTAAAAGTATTTTGTATTTGTATATATTTGACTGTTTGCAAAAAAGATGCTTCACAAGATTTTTGGTCATATTTGCATTGACGACAACCTTCGAATACGAATTAAAAATGTATTATGTGAGTTGATCAATGACATGAATATAGCCAACGTTTATCATCCACTGATTTCAGGACTTGAACATGTCTCCCGTATGAAGAACAAAGCTTCGAAGAAAGTTATGTTTGAAGGACTAGTAGGAATTTCGTGAATTCCAAGAAGATGTTTGCTGTTTGAATCCACTGGTTTCAGAGACTTGAACACGTCTCCCGTATGGGGAACGAAGATCCGAAGGAATAGATGTTTGTTGTTTGAATCCACTGATTGCAGGGTTTTGAACACGTCTCCCGTATGGAGAACAAAGCTTGGAAGAAAGTTATGTTTGAGAAACAAATAGGAATTTCAGGAATTCAAAGGAGATGTTTGCTGTTTGGATTCATTGGTTTCAGAGAGTGGAACACGTTTCCCATATGGAGAACAAAGCTCCGAAGAAAGTTATGTTTGAAGGACTAGTAGGAATTTCGTGAATTCGAAGTAGATGTTTGCTGTTTGAATCCACTGGTTTCAGAGAATTGAACACGTCTCCCGTATGGAGAACAAAGCTCCGAAGAAAGTTATATTTGAAGGACTAGTAGGAATTTCGTGAATTCCAAGGAGATGTTTGCTGTTTGAATCCACTGGTTTCAGAGACTTGAACACGTCTCCCGTATGGAGAACGAAGATCCGAAGAAATATATGTTTGTTGCTTGAATCCACTGATTGCAAGGTTTCGAACAAAGCTTCGAAGAAAGTTATGTTTGAGGAACAAATAGGGATTTCGTGAATTCAAAGGAGATGTTTGCTGTTTGAATCCACTGGTTTCAGGAACTTGAACACGTCTCCCGTATAGAGAACAAAGATCCGAAAAAGAGACGTTTGATGTTTGAATTGAGGAATAAATAGGAATTTCGTGTTTGCTGTTTGAATCCGATGGTTTCACAGATTTGAACACGTCTTCCGTATGAATCACCAAGCTCCGAAGAAAGTTATATTTTAGGAACGAATAAGAAATTCGTGAATTCGAAAGAGACGAGTGGATTCAAAGGAGATTTTTGCGGTTTGGATTCACTGGTTTCAGAGATTGGAACACGTTTCCCATATGGAGAACAAAGCCCCGAAGAAAGTTATGTTTGAAGAATGAATAGGAATTTCGTGTATACGCAAAATAAAATAGAATAGTCCAATCAAATCTTAAAGCAACTACGGCAGAGGCGTCTGAAGGCAGGTTTTGCTTAGTTTGATAACAGTTTGTTATGGCCAGTTACGTAAGTAAATACATGTAAAATATGTACATAGATATAAGTAGATTTCCTGACTTCCTGTGAAGCGTTCCACTCTAAACCGTATTACCCTGATAACTGTTATTTGGTTAATACAATGAACCTGATAGATCCAATGAAAAAAACTCATTTAGAGTTTTGGTAATGCAAGACCGGAGGACTTTTTCCTAACTGGTTGTTAATTTGTTCTCAGTTTTCTTATAAGAAAATCCTTAATTTAGGCGGTTTTTACTAGACCATAAGTCTGAAATGGGCACATAATATCACAGCTACATACATACATACACAACTTTATTAGAGTTTGAGCAGAGAGAGTCTCAGAAAACATCAGAATCCGAAACAAAAAGTCAATCAAATCAAATCAGAATTGAACTAATCCCAACTCAAATAGCTGCTTTCAAGTCTGACAAACTATCTTCAATGTTCTATAATTCTAAGATCTCAAGAATCTAACATAGTTTCGGAGGGACATCTTTCTCAAGTCTTGCCGTAAAATCGCCCACAACGTCTATTGGCAACAATCAATGGCTAATCTCACATCGCCAGAGGCACTCACACAAACACATGAATATTAAATAAATATACACAACAACAATAATAATATTAATAGGACGTGCATATATATGGAAGCGCGTAGGTGTGTATTTTACAATATGATAAATGATTGTTTGCCTTATTTGCGACAACAATGCCTCCAATAACAATTTATGATGACCGCCTAACAAGAGCGCGGCAGCAAAAATGCTTGTAACAGCAACAACAACAACTAAATATAGGAATGTTGTAATAAATAATATTATTTTCATTTCATCCGCTGGGGGGCGGGCGCCGTTTGGCGGCATGGCCGCTGCCTAAGGCGGCTTCGTTAGCCGAAAGGCGCAACGCAAATAACCGCCGAAGGTGCTCGAGCTTTGCTTTGGTTCAAGCAAAAGGAGAGCTGGCGGTAAAACGAGACGCGTCAGGAATGCTTGTTAAGGTGGCTGAAGATTTTGCCTCGCCGCGTTGGGCGATATATGGGTCTGTGTCTGTGTGTGTGTCTGTGTGTGTGTGTGTGACGCAGCGCCTAAGTGTTCTTGCATTGCTGGCGAAGGGGAAACATTAATTTTGCTGTCACTGTAAATCAGCTCGCAACTGCAAGAAGAAGAACACAAAGCAGCCTGCTTAAACCGGTAAACGGGGCAGTCGAGGCGTGGTCGCCGCGCACAAAGTAAACATTTTTAAAAGCCTCCGCGCTGCCGAAGCCCAGCACTGTTGCACGCGGCCGGGCACTTTGTGTGTGGGGACAGCCACCTTGTGTTGTGGTTAGCGGTAACAAAGCGCGGCCATTCCGTTCCTTCGCTTGTTTTGCATACACGCTCGTCGAGGCAAGTCTCCAAGGACAGCGGCGGTGTTGCGTTACGTGGCCAGGTTCGGGCGCGTTTAGTGGAATTCGAGTGTTCGGCGTGCGGGCGGGCGAGCGAACGAGCGCCAAAAGTGAAATTGACAAATTTGCGCGACATTCTTTGCAGACTTTGGCAAGAAGGCGTTTAAATTGAAAACAAACACAAATGAATGAAATTAATGATGAAAGCAACACAAGCAGACGGCGAGGCAGTGAAGAGCGGAGCGTTGGAGGGCGAGATTGAGATTGGGAAGGTGTTGTTGCTAACGAGCCGGCGGCAGACTATGGCGAGAATCGTTTGCCTTGATCCGCTGTAATATTTTATGTGGTAGATACTGTCAGACCAGAGCCGTGCAGAGGAAATAGAGTCAAGCGGCCTTGCTGGGCTGTTTTCCTCTATGAAATGCAGCATGAATTTGATGCCAGCCTAACACCATCACCCATCACTTCTGGAAAAATCGCGAATCTAAAATCGAATCAATGATTAAAATTTGTATTGTGTGGGTGGGGGGTGCCAGCCCCTTGTCCAGTACCCGTCCCGGTAGAAGGCGTAAGACTTAGGGAAGTCCTTAAATGTGATGGATATCCAACTCTGACATCGAATTTATGATCAGCGAACCTAATTCCATAGAAAATTTATGGTCGCATTCACCGATCAGAAATTTTTTTCTTTTGCGTGCCGGTATTTTCAAAGTAAAAAATATATATTGCAAAATAATTCATAATTATCATAAAATCATTCATAAAATCAATCAACGTAAAAAAAAACATGTCCCATTCACAATAGTTACTGGCAACGGAAAAAATATTTCTCACAAAATAAACGTTACCGGGCAACGTAAAAAATATTTCTCACAAAATAAACGTAACCGAGCAATGTAAAAAATATTTTTCTCTCATAACAGTTATGCGATGACGGAAAAAATATTAAAAAAAAATAAACGTTACCGAGCAATGGAAAAAATATTTCAACAGAAAAAGAATATTTGTCACGAATAATAGTTACGAAATGGCGAAAAAAGTATTTTTCCCCCTCATAGTAATTACACTGTGCAAGTCGAAAATTCAGACATGGGGGTGACCTAATGTATAAGTGAATTATAATTAAATGACACTCATACGCCACCTTGTGCTGCGCAAAAAAATGCATATATCGCAATTACACAGTTTGAATATATTTTTTTTGGATTGGTGTCTTAAGCAAATTTGTTGGTCGTTAAAATATCTACAAACTTGCCGAAGACAGTAAAGCGATATTCGAAACGATTTAGAACCTATTAGCATTTAAACGTTCGAAGACTTAAGCGACGAACTCAACTAAAATGAGCAAACTTCAAAGTCGGATTACTCTTAAACTAGAGCCAATCCAGCCAAACGGCTGGTGGATCTCAACTCAGTATACCTATAGAAAAGTCGCTCAGTAGGTCCCCCCCATGTCTCAGGGTAAATTTCAAGCACAGTGTTATTGTCCAACATTTATAAATAAATATCTCTTAAAAATGGGCAACGTTTTCGAATTTTTAAAAATTCATAACTGTTATTTTGGGTCCCTGAAATATACCAATCTAGTTTATATTTGCCACAATGCAACACAGAATCATTTGATACCCCATATCGCCTTGCAGATATATACTTTTGACGATTTTGTTATTATAATGGGCGTGGCCAATCTTCTGTAATCTAAATTACTTTGACTTACATAAGAAATCGTTTTCCCTGAGTCAAACTTTCATAAGTAACTTTGTTTTTTGCCAATTCTTCGTCAATAAATACGCCGCATGATAAAAAGTAGCATTGAATCACGTTGACAACACTTAGCAATCACCAAACATTGAATGAAATTATGGCAACAATGACAAAAAAATAAATAAAGCAAACAATAGAATAACTGCTCAACAGTTTATCAAAAGTCAACCGCAAGTTGAAGGCGAGGTGCGAGTCCATCTTCAAGCGGCGGCCTTGTCTGGCCGACGCTGCGCGCCAGCTGGGTGTCCTTTGTCCTGTTTTTCAGAATACACGTGTTCGCACTGTGTTAACCTTGACAGCCGTAGACTTTTGCCGCTCTGCACACTCACCCAATCTGAAATAAAAATAGCACAACATTATTGGTATGCAATTTTTTGTTTGTTTGTTTGTGTTAAGTGAAATACTGCCGCTTCACTGTGGAATGAGTGCTGTAGAAATTTTGTAAATTTGCGAGCATTCAGTGTTACCTACTTTTTGCTTGTGGCATTTTTTTTCTTCGTTGTCCTGCAAGTGGCCTTTATGCCAGCGGCAATGCCTTTAAAATCTCATAAATTTCCTCTCATTGGCATGGCTTTTTTGAGCTGGGCAACGAAACTGGCCTACTTAGGCGGCCGTCGCCGCCAGTGCGTGCAGTTTCCCCAAAGGAGCAAAGACAACAAACAGCAGCTGGCATTTTATGCGCAGATTCACTTCCTACAAACAACGCTGACCCATTTTTCGGCACACACACACACACACACACACATAGACTCAAACGCCAGCCACTTGCAGCCAGCAATTTAGCTGGCGCTTTCAAACATTGTTGGCTGCCTTCCGCCTTTTCTTTAACTCCTTTTTATTGTGCCGTGGGTATTTATGCGTTCTGGCTGCCGCCGGTCAGGGAAAAACATTGTAAAATAGCAAGACAAAAAAATAAAAATGGTTAATAATACGCAAAGAGAGAGAATAGAGAGGACAGCGGTCTTGTTTTGGTACACTTTGTGTTGAGCGCGCGCCACGCATAAAAGGACACCTTCTGCATTATCCTAATAATAATAATTGTACATAATATGAAAATATGATTTATGGGCCGAAGCAGAAGCGGAAAGCCGGTCGCCGCCAATGCATTGTGCAGTCATCTGCGGAAGCGAGCCAGGAAGTGGCGTATCAGCCGCAAGGGAAATGCAAAAAGTACACATTATTTCCGGAAAGACTACACGTTGGTGACGTTTTCCCCAAAGCAAAGCAGCAAACCACATTTTTGGTCAAGTCGCGTTACAGTTTGTGTGTGTGTGTGTGTGTAGATATATGTTAGTGTGTGGGCAATAAAATCAAACTTGCCAATTTGGCTGCAGGCATGTTTACGAATCGAAGGACATGTGTTGAGCTCTGGGGGGAAAGCTGCGATTTGTTAATGCGGAAATAGCGCAGTTTTGTTTTACATAACCTATGACATATTGGGTTGTCAAGAAGGTCCTTTTGTTTTTCCTACTGCATTATTTTGCAATATACAATTACTCAGGTTTTGTTGTCGATTTTAATGAAAATATGTGATTCTAGCCTTATACGAATTTTCGGGGCTTTTGATTTAACACTAGCATGCCCAAGGGAGTCATTTTGACTACATTGAGGTCTTTTATTGTAAATAACTTTCGTTGCATCGCTTTCTAAAAAAATATCTTACGTCACTTTTATTAGTTTTTAAAGCTAAATGGAATAAATAAATTAAAAATATTGTAAACAAAATTTTTACCCCAATTTTGCAAAATTTACCTTAAATGCCCAAAGGTAGTCATTTTGACTACCTATATACAATTTTCAGCAAATCTTACTGATAAAAAGACAAATATGCATCTTCAATTGCGAAATATGAAAATTTCAAATAATTGCAAATATTAAAAAAAAATATCACAGTAGGCTGTGACAATTCCCAAGTTTTTCAATCAAAAATTCACTCACAAAATTCATTTCCAAATTCCAAGTTTCCTTCCATTTTATCCCATTGATGTGTAAAGTACTCCATTATATTTTAGTGAATTTTCTTTGTAAACCATAAAAAATAAAAATGGAGTTGTACAAATTGCCTGATTTGACAATTCGGGAATTAACTGAAATGCGTTCGAGTTAATTCCTACCCAAAGGTTCGAGTTGGGTTTGCAAAACAAGGGAACGCGTAAAGTTTCTAATTTCGATGTAATGATAAAAGGCGTCTGACTTGCAGCACAGGTTTACAATATTTCACGCATTTATTTTCCGTAGCTCGTATATAAAGCAATTCGTAAGTACTAATAACAATAATAACTTCAAGAGAATAGAAAATGTACACATTCGAAGAGTAGGACCTACAGTGGCGGCTAACTATATTAAGACCGCTTGTATAAGACATTTGGTCTGATGACCAAACAGGAGTACCTATTTTAATTTAATATAAAGTGCATTTATTCATATTTGCTACTTGAAAACCAATATAATTTAAAAAAAAGTCAGTTAACAATATGGTAGTCAAAATGACTACCTATGGGCATTTTAGGTAGGTCAGATTTTCGGGCATTCTAGTGTTAAAAACTTGCAGACCTCTGTTGAAGATTACCTGAAGTAGATATACAAGTTAGAGAATTTTGAAGTGAAAAGTGAAATATGAATCTTTTGACAATCTAATTACCTTATTACCATTTTTTTAGAGAAGTTTCTAAATGCATGAATGCAATGGGAGAAACAAATAAACTTTCTCTGCGTTCAAATATGCAATTTTATCAATTTTCCGATATAGAAAAATAAGATAACGGTGTACTTTTCATAAAAGTTTTACTCTGTAATCAAGTTTTGAAATTTTAGGCATTTGTATAGGGTAGCTTTTGTACATTTTCTATTATTTGATTTGATTTTATTTTATTTTATTATATTTTATTTTATTTTAATTTATTTTATTTTATTTTATTTTATTTTATTTTATTTTATTTTATTTTATTTTATTTTATTTTATTTTATTTTATTTTATTTTATTTATTTTAGTTTATTTTATTTTGTTTTATTTTATTTTGTTGTTTGTGTTTTATTTAATTAATTTTAATTTTTATTTATCTTATTCATTTTAAAATATTTTCTAAAAATCGTAATGGCTATAACACTGTACAACACAAAAAAAAATAACAAGGTTCTGACAACGGATTCTGGTAGAGAGGCCCAAAAAAAATATACGTGTATCGGCGTCTTGAATTTTTTTTAGGGCGGTCAAAGTTTTCCCCTTTTTGCACATTCTTATGATGAATCGGCGTACGAAAACCATGTAACCTCACATTTTAGGTATATGATGTGTTTAGCAATTTGATGTAAAATACTACGAGGAACATTTTTGTGAAGCATTTTAACCCTGTAGCTCCTATTTGTATGGGTCAATGTGACCCTTTTTTCTAAAATGCCAAAAATGCCCTGTAAAACGGGACTTTTTAACACTCCGATGCCCAACAAGGTCCGTAGGGACCTATGGCGTTTTTAAAAGCAATTATTTTGTATTTTATACGTTTTTGCCATCTGTCTGTAGTAAAAAATACATATATGTTTACTAAAAAATATACACCAAGCTTAGCCTTTTGGCTTTCCAAACACATCTACACACATTATGTAACACTACATTACACAATTACAAGCCTTATATGCAATATTACAATAGAGGTCCCTGGGGACCTTGTTGGGCTTTGGCCGTTTAAAAAGTTGTTGGGCATCCGAGTGTTAAGGACAAAATGTACCGCGAAAATATTCGCCATAAAATTCTACTATAGGTCTCTAAATCAAATCAATCAAATCAAAGCTCAGAAATTAACTTGAACGCCTGAATTAAGCCAAAACTGAAAATGTGTTTAAGTGTTTATTTCGTACTATTGGTACTAAAATGTCCTAAAAAACTTAATTTTTGAGGGTCAGTGTGTATGGAAAAAATATTGAATGCAAAATTTCAGTATAAGTTACTGTACAAAAGAAAGCTCTAGATATAATATATATAAAAATATCGAAAAATTATTCCTGAACATAGAGTTACGTTTTTCAACAGCAAAGTAGAAGACATCTAAGTAATTTTCAACTGGAAGTTTTTCCTGATGTGCTGTGGACCCCAAAGCATTGCTGTCGCAATTGTTATAACAGTTTAGTGCTGTGATCGAATTGATGTTCTCTTCAAAGCGAAATGATGTTCTCTTCGAATTATAATGAAATTTGATGCACTGAAACAAAGGCCTTGAGGCCCATCAGATCCACTCGAAAGATATTTGCTTAGGTCAGCTCTGACTAAGGGAAGTAGATCATGCGGTTTCAAGCAGGGTTCAGAGTTTTCGGGGGCTCGCATTTTATATTTTTATATAATTCTTGCAATACTATAGAAGAAAAATTTGACGAAGAGAGGTCTGTGTGTCTGCGCCTCCGCGCCTAAGTTTTTCTCTTAAGACGCTGTATTTTTCTTGAAGACTTATATATCTCATAGGATCGACGGAACATAATTGTATATTTATATACACCAAAATATGAACAACACCATATTCCAAGCCATATCTCCTTTGGATACTCAACTTCTACTAAACATATAAATTTCTGTTCAATAGCAAAAGAAAATTGCTTTCAACGCCGTCAGCGGTGGCCAAAAATGCAATGTGCAGTCTCATGTGTGCCGTGTGCAATATTTAAAATTTGGCTCGCAGCATATGGAAACCAACACACACACACACACACGAAGCTTCACATTGCATTTCGCTTTGCGCGGCATCAGCAGATGGCGACACCTTTGAGACTGTCAGCGACACTGACACTTCAACAAACGCACCAACGTTGCTTTCGGTGCGAATTTTGCACTCCACATGGAAATGGCAAAAGCGTATAAAAAAAACTATATAGTGGAAACTTCCATCTATATGCAAATTTCAGCAATGAGCGCACACCATTCTATTCTAATTCCAATTGTTTTCCGGCGCTATTTTATCTTTTGGAAATGCTCACCTTTTCGCTGTTGGCGTGTTTGTCGGTCACGCCGAACGCGGCGTGTGTGTACTGTTGGTGTTGTTGGTCGGTTGTAAGTGGTTATCGGACGCGACAAATAGTGCTTGTTTGATTGTTTGTATTTGTAGTGCAGCTGTGTGTGTGTGTGTGTGTCATCAGTCATTAGTCGGTACCGTTTTTGATTTGCATCTGCCAACGACGCTCGCACATCAGCGCCGAATATTGTCGCTGTATGCGTTCAGTCAGCTGACTTTTTCTGCGATTGCCTCACACTCTGTCATCAGGACTTTTGCGGTTTGAGATTTGTAGTCAAGGTTTATCAGATGACTATGCTGAAGGGGGTGCGGGACCAAGTAGATAGTTGAGTGTTTGGGCTATGGAAAGTTCTGGTTTTGAGTTGAGGCGAATTCGATGCGAAATTTCAGCGCTGGCTGCAAATATTTGGGTCAGGATAACACATCATCGATTTACATGCCACCAAAACTGTGTAGCTCTGACTGTATGTCTGTTTGTAGCGTCTAAAATATGCAACCATAGGTGCACAGGTGGAATTGGTGCATATTTTGCAAGCAAATCTTTGCCTGAAAGTATGCTATGGTTTGGAGTAAAATTGTGCTGGAGTGAAATCGTTGGCAAACTTTAGCAGTGATTATTTTAGAAAACACTAATTTGAATTGAATATTAATTACACAGTACAACAATTTCGAACTTTTTCTGTGCAACAGAGTAACGACCGTATTTTTCTCAACATCTCAAGCAGAGCTAGCAATTTATGAAAAAAGGATTAAATGAAGGTTTCGTGTTTAAGGCTTTTTATTTTTTTGGAGGAAGTTTTGAGAAAGTTTTTTTGTTTGAAAACCCCCCTTAACTTTTAATGAGGAATATTTTCTAAGAAGACAGTATTGTATTTTTTGGAATATTTTACTCAATATAAGCTTTTTATGAAAAAATTTTCCGAAACCCATAAAAAAGAGGGTAAGAAGAGGGGCAGGGGGTTTCATGTGCATACAAAAAATATTCACAGTTTTAATGCAAACAACTTTGTCCTAGACATCGAAGCTCTAGCTCTTCAAGTTTTCATCCTTTCCGTGTAAAAGTGTATAGGGACCCCTTTAACCTTTATGTGTAAATTACAAAAAACTCAGACGTGCTGGACTATTACTTTGTTGGGAAAAAATGATCTGTAGCACGTCCTCTTTCAGAAATATACGGTCGTTACTCTGTTGCAGAAATGCTGTTGTACAGTGTTATTATTGAATAATAATTATGAAAAAAGGCAAAGGAAATTAAAAATAAATGTTTTAATTTTTCTATACAAGAAGATTCAAAATAATTGCTTATCTTCTTCAAATGAAGAAATTAAATTTTCTCTCTTTCATCACAAATGAAAAAATTTCGTTCGAAAAATTAATCTACCTAATATAAATATTGCTTCAAATTTTTCTTCGTTGCCAATTCTTAATTAACTACTAATTAATTAGGCGCGCATTCATCAATCATTTCAAGCGTTACGCATTTGTGTTGTTGTGTTTTTCATGAATTTTTAATGCTGACCTTTTTGTGTGATGTGCGTAAACAAGTCTTTAACCTTTGTCAAATATTCAATTAATTATGAAATATAGACACAAAATAAGGCAACACTTATAGTTCATTGAGTGAGAACAGCAGAGGGGAGAAAACAAATAATTGAATTTTCTTTAATTACTAACGATTAGGTATACGTAGACACTGTCAAGGCGAGGGAATGCCAGCCGCATTGACTGTTGGCCTACAAAGTTGCCAACGTGTTGCTACACAATGTTGCCGCGCGCAGTCGAGCCACAATTATGGCTGACAAAAACAAAGAGCCACGTTCAAAGCTCTGAGTGAAGAGTTGCCAGAGCGAGGCGCTCTTCATGCCTTCCAGCGGCTCAGGTGCGCTCTCGCAGTGTTTCGTTGTCGTTGTCGTTGCTGCACTCGTGTTCGGCGTTCCGTTGTGGCCCACTGCGCATGACTGCAGTGGCGCAGGCGAGCTTCGCGCCTCCGTCGCCGCCGCCAAAAGCAGCCAAATGTCAAAATGCACATGACAGTTCCAGCGAAAACAGCTGAGCGTGTGCGTGGGCAGCGAAATCAACAAACCGAAAACTTTTGTAAATAGTCAAGAAATATCGAATAGTTTTACACCTGAAGTGATTAGTGGTTTTTATGATTTAGTGAAAAAGTCAGCAACTCGTGAGGTCAGTGTCGAATAGGCAATTGTCAGGATTTGTGTGGATAGTGCGTGCTGTGACGTCGTCCGTTGAGTGTTTCGTGTGCCTGCGTGACATTCAGTGCAGGTTCAGGCTTTTAGTGCAAATCCGAAAGTGTTTTCCGCTGCCAGTTTGGCAACCAAGGTGCTGCATCGCTCCCTACTTGAACTGGTCTGCTTTGCTTTTGTTGTGTGGCCGTTGGCTGTCGATTTTTTTTAACTAAATCAAGCTGAATTATGGTGTCGACTTCGCAACGCATTCGAATATATTTGTAATTTTTTTTCCTACAAAGAAATAAAAAAAAGTGTTTTTTTCTCATTAAAATTGAAATCGTTATTGATTGCCTGGCAATGCGGCAAAATTGCCAAACACGTTTAAAGTGTTGCGGAAATTTACATTCGAATCGATTCAAAATACGCGCAAAGTCTGCGGCCGTCATTCGGCGAGCGAGTGTTGAGGGGCGCCGCAGCAAGTTGCAGTCGTAATGTCAGCAGCAGCCGGTCGGTAAGTTTTATTTTGTTTTGTTTTGCTGTGAAAGCGCAACTCACCATGTGGTGAGATACTCTTCGAATGCAACACAATATTTGAGGGCTTTGCAGAGGTGTTACAGTGTCACATTACATGGCATTACATTATATACTGAAAATAAATATATATACAACTTTTATATGCAGTCACGAGGGGGGGTTTTGTGCTTCAAACCTACATCAAATATCTTTTTGTTACATTAATTGTGGGTGGTTGTGTACAGAACTCTTTCCACGCCTACTTCCAACAGTATACAGAGCCATGTATTTTATTGTTTTAAAACAAATGTTCAACATGTTCAGTTTTTGTTTAAATTGTGCAATCAATATGTTTAGTGGAGCTTGTCATTATGTATGAAACATCATTGTAAAGAGAAACTCTTGAAGCATGGAATTTTTTTGAGACAATGTTGAATGTCTTTTTGATACATTTCGGCCATGGTTCATGGAGCCATTATGGCTTGATAATTGTTCAAGATTAAGAGAATTGTGCAAATATGTTAAAGATAACGATAATAAACAAATAAGATAAGATAAAGATAATAAACAAATATGTTAAAGGCGTGGCCCTTGAAGGCCAGTTGCCGTGGCCCAATCTTGAATAATGCCCCTCCAAATCCCTCTTACAGCTAAAATGGGCCGTGTTATGTGACTGGTGATGTCATCTTGTCAGGTAGATATATAGGTAGATTAAGTGGTCCTCTCAAGGACATCATTTAAGTACAGTAGTCTATTATGATATCACGCTTTGTTGGCCTCTTTTTCACTTTCAACATTCGAGAACCAGTTGGTGGCTTTTAGAAATTGTGATGGGCGTTTTAGCAACTTTTTTGCTGATTCTTTAGACAGTTTAGAAAGTGTTATTCCATAAAACCGCATGTCCTGTCCAACACTGGGCAAGCATTCAACGCAGATCAGAGAGCAGTGGAATCAATTTTGTGGATCCGCTCTGGTTAAACGTGGGATCAACTCGTCGTCTTGTTGCAACAATAAATTTGTACAAATCTATATCTGCAATTTAGTTAGGTTAGGTCAGGTAAGCTGGCTGGTCAGGTGAGCCACGCACAGCTTCTGTTGGGTTCCTAGCGGTACCAGTTAGAGTTTCTCAAAGTTGCGGGTCGGCGTAAAAGTGATCGAAGCGAAGTTCAGTAGCGATTTACTGTCATGGTTGGGGAACCCATCTAACCCAGAGAACAACCGGGCCCCTAAGTTAGTAGGGCGCACTGTTGAGATAGTTGGACAGAAGGAATGTGCTCCATGGATTCCTGACACCAATCTCGTTTCATTTTCTGCAATCGTCCGACTCGATGATGCCAACAATGTTCATAGCTCGAAAAGGTCATGGAATCATGATGGATCCAACTTGAAGCTCGTGTTTTCTTAAAATTAGCAGGTATACTCAAAGTCTATGTATTTGTTTCAGTTCTTCCTATACTTCGAATTTACTTTCTAGGCTCTATGTTAATAACACTTAAAAATTAAGTAAACCAATTTCAACTGATTTAAGAAAAAGCTTGCCAAAGTCTTTTCGGTCATCAGTATGGGTCTCAAAGGCCTCCGAGTGTACTAGTTGCATTGCTAACCTAACATAACCTTGCAAAATCTGACTCAGACTGCAGTACTACTTTTTTCCGAATAGGTATCAATGTTCAAAGTCTTGAGATCCCACACTAAAAACTTAAACTCAACAGCTCCACTCCCAGTGACTCAATTCTTGTTCACAGTGTTGGACGCGAGATCGATTATTTTTATTTATTTTATTTATTTATTATTTTATTATTTTTTTTATTTTTTTTATTTGATTTTATTTTTGTTTATTTTAGTTTATTTATTTTATTTTATTTTATGCTATTTGATTTTATTTTATTTTATTTTATTTTATTTTATTTTATTTTATTTTATTTTATTTCATTTTATTTTATTTTATTTTATTTTATTTTATTTTATTTTATTTTATTTTATTTTATTTTATTTTATTTTATTTTATTTTATTTTATTTTATTTTATTTTAATAGCCCATTTCCACCGAGCGCTTAAATGCATTTAAGGGCTCTGTTAAGCTTGAGAACTGTCAAGCGTTTCCACCAAAACTGAGTTAAATGCAACAGCTGGTTTTTGTTTACATTTTTAGTTGGTCAAGCCAAATTCTGCATTTATTTCTGGGCAGCCACCGCTTACCCATCTCCTTGTATACATATGTATGGTTTCTTGTAGCCCCTCTACTGCAAGAAAACCAATTCGCTTTCCTTCTCAACAGTCTAGGAATGTCTGCGTTTTCATATTTGTGAAAATTTATTTCATTTGTCAATGTTTATTTCATTTATGAAAGTTGTCAGCTGATTGATACCAGAGCTGTCTGAATTTTTAATGTCAAGAGGGTTAGTAAGAAGTTCCACGTTTTTGATTTTCTCTTTCAGCATTTATTATTGGCAAATAATAGAAGTTTTGACTTTGATTATGACAGACGATATGTATTTTTGCGAAAAATGCAGTAAAAAGTAATTGTTTTAGCAAAAAATCTACCACACCGAACGCAATTCGAATCCCCTCTTTTGTTTGTGTTCGTACGGCTCTTGCAGCGCCGAAAAGCATGCTATAAAAATTTGTACATTTGTCAAAATTGTTCCAGCTTTTAACATAACATATTCTGTTAGACGTCTGTAAATGGCCAAACTGAGTTAACTCAGTTTTGAAAGTGAGTTAACTCACTTTGATACAAAAACAATTGCATGGGAATTAGAGCATTTAAATGCGATGTTAAATGCATTTAAGCGTTAAATGCATTTAAGGCCCGGTGGAAATAGGCTTTAATTTATTTTTATTTTTTATTTTATTTTATTTTATTTTATTTTATTTTATTTTATTTTATTTATTTTATTATTTATTTTTATTTATTTTTTTTTACTCGAAATGCCCTTTCTTTCTTCGATTGCGGGAGGATAAATTCATCGATCTGATTAACGACTTTCTAGTGTTTTGGAATACTAATCTTTTTGCGACTATGGCACAAGACACATGCAATGTTCATCTTTAGTATTGCAGGGTTAAATAAAATAATTTTTTTATGACGTGACAACTTGTTATAGATCATAACAGCTGCTTTCGAACAGTACACTTCGAGCCTGCATAATTTGAGAACAAAGAAATATCTTGCTTACTCTAACAAATTGTCTCCGCTGTCACTGATTGATGACAAGGAAAATGAAAAGGAAGTCCCGTTCCAGTGGAATATAAAGTTGATAAATGTAATTATGAAACAAAAAAGTAAGTAGATAGATTTAATAGAGGTGAGACCAAAGATGATCTATTGTATCCCCTAAAAGTTTTAGAGATCATCCCCACCGACCTAATGAAATTTAACTCATGTAACTGATGGAAGTTTAGGTGTTTAATGTTCTTAATGTTTAAGACTATATATCTACTAAAATTAGAACAAACATTTTTGAACAAAATTCGAAATTTCGTACTAAACTATTTTTAATAAATCTCGTACTTTTTCCCATTTTCCACATTGTATGCCCACGAAGTTGATTAAATCTTATTACTGCACTAACACACATTCACCTAAGTTTACCTAAGCTTTGGTTAATGTGATAGTTAATGTTCGATTTTCGTAATATTTATTTCCTATGCTTGGACCATTCACCATAAATCCCTGCAGACAAATCTGCCGCACGCCGCCATCATCCACTGTCCGCATCCAGTCTCCAGCGCCCATATATTATCTTTGCCGCTCATACATATCTGTTGTGTAATCAACAGCATCAACATGACGGCAATAACAGCAACAACAACAACGCACGAGAGTATCATCGATATCTTTTATAATCCAATTACAGTTTGCGTCTATGCAAATTAGATGTGAAACAGTAAAAGTAAACTGTGCGGCGTCCATAACACGCCGGCAGACTGGCGAGTGGGCGGCATTAAGGAGCGGAGTGCGCGCCGTGCGATGGGGTCGGATATTCCGAAAAGGGTAATGCAAATTGATTCATCCGCCCGCATACACGCACCAAGACCGACAACAGCCCTCCGACCAAGTTGTATGCAAATTCGTTAACCCACCAACGGAGGGTGGCGGAGAGCGTTTGGACGTTCGTATAATAACAAACGTAACACAAATACGAAGAACACAGCAATCGCGGCTACAACAACAACAACAACAAAAGCAACAGCAATAGCACCAACAGCAACAGCAACACTTATAAAAATATATTACCGGGAGTTACTCGATGTCAAAGTAATTAAGAAACTGATAAGCGTCGCCGCACAGTGGCACTTCATCGGAAATTACGCGCCATGCCGCAACTCACAGCCCACATATGCAAATGTGAGTTGCACGTTTGTGTGTGTGTGTGTGTGTGTACGCACATGTTTTGATTAATGGCGAGGGGAGGCGTGCAGTGTTGTGTTGATTTCGCGACAGAATTGGCGCCACCGCTGCGCGCCCCCGCCGTCACAGTTTGTGCGATGTGGGCCAGAAGCCAAGTGCGATAATTTCATTTGTTTTATTAAATATTTAAAAAAGACTACTTTTGATTTTTTAAACTTTTTTGTTTTTGCGCAACGACATTTTGGCATTTCACACCGGATCACAACAGCAAAGCGACCCGACGCTTGAATGTTTGCGGAGACTTTCGAGGTTAATTAGCGCAAATCGTTCGACATGCGCTGGTTCTCACCTCGTTTCATTGCACTGTGAAACATTACAAAAAACCATTAAATTCGAAAAAAAATCATAATGCATTCAATGAAATTACTTTACAAGTCAGTATACCAAAATATTTTTCATAGTTTGATCAACAGTTTTTATCTATCACTAAGAACACTAGAAAGCCAACTAAAAACCGCCTAAAAAAAATTCGAAAAGTCTTTCAATATTTTGTATTAAAATGGCGTCCTCAATTGCCAGCAAATTATAAAAAAGAATTAATATAAATAAAATGAATTCTTAGTATTTTGTCACCAAATGATTTACCGTATGAAATGCTCCAAAGCCCGATCTCAACCGTTTTTTTTTTCTAATTTGTTGCACAGTGTTGTGATTAGCGTTTTATTTACGCTGAAAGGGTTATATTTCCTATTAGTTCGGTATTTTGTTTAGATCGTTTCTCTGATGTCACTGTTCCGGTGCTCAAAATTGCGCGTTTGCTTTTGAAAGCTTTTCCTACTCGTGTCTCCTGTAGCTGATTTGAACGCACGTGTCAAGTGTTGATTTGAAAATGACGGCACATTTAAGTATTTGGCGCGATTGTGAAAGCAACTAATTGAATTTAATTGTAGGTCACTGCAGAAATTGTAGCTTTTTGCAGTGTTGTAAATTTTTGTGACATGTGTCGCTTGTAATTTTAGCACAAAACAGAGAAAACAATGTAGATGAAAATTTGATCAACGCATGAAATTAAAATTGAAAGACTATGAAAAATTCAACTATATTACAAATATTGGATATAAAAAACAGACACATTTTAACCTACAAAACTGCGTTAACTTTTAGTTTCACAAATAATAACTGTCGATTCTCAACGATGAATTGTTAGCTTTTCATAGGCAAACATTTTATTTTTTTGGTAATGTTTGCTTTACTGGTGCGAAAGCAGTAACCACAAGAAAAGTTGTATTTATTCAATGTTAGTTGAGTGGGGATTAGAACCCAGAACACTTTAATTTGTTGAACCATTTGATTTATTTATTCGTGTTGGAAAGATCGATACTGTAAATACTCGATTCTCGAAATAATCGACAAGTCTCTTAACTGTATTCAAAAGTATTCTGTTTTGAAAAGTAATCAGTATCGAAAATCAGTAATCAGCAGAAGTACAGAATCAGCAGAAAGTACTTTGTAACGCAAAAAACTCCCTATCGACAGTTAATTCGATATCGAATCAATATCTGTACTCTGTATCACAAAGTACTCAATATGAAAGAGTACTCAAAATAAAAAGTACCCAATTGAGACAAATAATTTGTATCAACAAGCTATAATAATTTTCGAAAAATACTTGTTATTGAATAGATACCTGTGCTCTGTATCTAAAAGTACTCAAACTAAAAAGTACTCACTTTAGAAAAGTAATTGGTGTCAAAAAGTTATCATCATTTTCGAAAATTACCTGGTTACTTATTTTGTATCAAATAGTACTCATTATTGGAGAGTATTCAGTACCTAAAAGTACTCAAACGGAAAAATTCTCAGTCTTAAAAAGTACTCAGTATCAAAGAGGTATAATTTTCGAGAAGTACTCAATATTAAAAAATACCTATTTTGTATCCAAACGAATTCATTATCGAATCAGTACCTGTACTTCATATTGATAAGTTCTCAATATAGAAACTACTCAGCATCGAAAGTACTCAAAATAAAAAATTACTCAGTTTGAAAGGTACTTAGTATGAAAAGTATTTAGTACCGAATCGATACCTATATTCTGCATCACATAGTAAACGGTATGAAAAGTACCCAAAATAAAAAGAACTCAATTTAGAAAAGTAATTAGCACCAAAAAAGTATCATCATTTCAGAAAAGTACTTTTTATTGAATTGATTTATCTGTGCTCTGCTTAGTTTTAAAAAGTACTCAAATAAAAAAATCGTTATTTTCGAAAAGTACAAGTAGTAAAAAATACTTAGTATTTAAAAGAATTCATTATCGAATCGACATCTGTACTCAATATCGAAAAGTGCTCAATATTGAAAATACTCAACATCAAAAGTACTCAAAATAAAAAATTACTCAGTTTGAAAGGTACTTAGTATGAAAGGTATTGAGTACCGAATTGATACATATACTCTGTATGAAAAAGTAAGTAAATGTACTCAATTTTGGATAGGTGCCAGAATCTAAAAGCACTCAATATCGAATCATTACCTATAGGTTGTTTTAGAAAGTAGTCAGCATCGAAAGTAGTCAAAATTAAAAAGTAATCAGATTTGAAAAGTACTCAATATCGAAAGTACTCAAAATAAAAAAATACTCAATTTGAAAGGTACTTAGTATGAAAAGTATTCAGTACCGAATCGATACCTATACTCTGTATGAAAAAGTACTCTAGTACTGAAAAGTATTCAATGCATAAAAGTACTCAATTTTGGATAGGTGGCAGAATCTAAAAGCACTCAATATCGAGCCAATACCTATAGGTTGTTTTAGAAAGTAGTTAGCATCGGAAGTAGTCAAAATGAAAAAGTTCATAGATTTGAAAAGTACTTAATATGGAAAGTACCCAGAATCGAATCAATATCTGTATTTTGTAATATATTAGAAAGTAGTCTGCACCAAAGGTCAAAATGAAAATATACTCAGATACTCAGATAATTATAAGTACTCAGTATAGAAACGTAATAAATATCAAAGAGTACTCAGTACCGGAAAGTATTCATTATGAGATCGATACCTGTTACTTTGTTACACAAAGCATTCATTATCGAAGAGTACTCAATTTCGAAAAGTATTAAAATAGACTCAGTTTCAAAACGTAATCTCCATCTAAAAATACTATTAAAAAAGTAGGATTAAAAAGTACTCGTTAACGAATCGATAACAAACAATAACAAAGCACTCAGTGCTCATAACTAGACTTAAAATTAATTACAACTCAGTATCGAATACTCAGCTTCAAAAAGTAATCTCCATCTAAAAGTACTATTAAAAAAGTACTCGTTTGAATTAAAAAGTACTCGTTAACGAATCGATAACAAACAATAACAAAGCTCTCAGTGCTCATAATTCATCTTAAAATGAAATAGAACTCAGTATCGAAGACTCAGCTTCCAAAAGTAATCTCCATCTAAAAGTACTATTAAAAAAGTACTCGTTTGAATTAAAAAATACTCGTTAACAAATCGATAACAAATAATAACAAAGCACTCGGTGCTCATAATTCAACTTAACATGAAATAGAACTCATATCGAATTATGTTCTGTTCCGTTCTGTTAGTAATGTAAACACAATACTTAAAAGTAGCAATGCTAATAAGATATTCCAATCCAGTGGCGCACACAGGGGGGTAGGGTTAGAGGTTCAAACCCCGCCAAATACAAAAATTGCTGGTACAAAATATAGTTTCAAATGGAGTCGAGCTCAAAAGTTGTACGTAAGCCTCCCTTCCTTCCCCAAATGAAATCCTGTGTGCGCCACTGTTTTTATCGCTATAGGAAAATTCTTTAAATACTCGTACATAAATATTTTTTTTAAATTATTTTTAAAATTTAACTATAACCAACGAAAAGAACAAATATTGACCAAATCACATACATGTTCGTTCAAAGCTTTTAATATCCCCAAAATATTAGAGACAACAAAAAACAAACTGCAAAGAGCTCAACTGTCTAATTTCAAACACTTTATAGGTACTCTTTGAGAAATTTCCATCAACTGCACCAAATAAACAAGAAAACAAACAGAGATTTGTCAATACAAAGAGAAATTTGCTCTTCGAATCACGCATGCGCCCTGCCAGAGGATTAACAACACCCAACACAATCAGCCGTGACAGCACCAACACAAATCAGCAGAGTAGCTGTGACAGCTCGTAACAGTGTGTTGGCCAAAAAGTGCCTCGTACATATCTACACACAATGTGAGATACATAGATACAAATTCATGCTAAGGTGAAATTCAAATGAAATTGATCAAATGAATTGTCCAAACGAAAACAAACAAAGGCAGGTTCGCTGTCAAGGATACACACACACACACACACACTTACAAGCGCATTGTGAAAATACACAAAATTTTGCATGGCAAAATGTTGCGGTGAGACGGAAAAATTTTGTGCTGCGATGACGTAAATGATGCAAGAAATGTGCAACATTTCGGGCATTTCGTGGAGGCGGTTTGCATTCGAACAAATGCGGTGAGAGGTCGTTAATGGCTCGTTTGTGTGTGTATATGTGTGTGTGTGTAGTTAGTTGGTGCTGACAATACGTCACCGTAGAAAACTGGTAGACAAAAGTATTTATTTCTTGGCATAGTTTGAATTGCTTGAAGATGGCCAACTACAGTCATTGTGAAATTTTCTCCTAAAATTGTTGTACACCTACTTGAATAAATTAAAACTTGAAGCAGCAGAGAAGTTATAAAATCTCCCGCTGTATCACACAATGCAGTCTTTCTCCATAATAAATCCTGCAAAATGTAAATTTTGCTACTTTACGTAATGTTTTGTGATTCTGTGTGACTTTAAGCGCTTTGTCAGCCTTTGTGAAAGCAATGTCGATTGTTGAATGTTTGCCGCCGCTACGCACACAAATGCAGACATTTGTGCACATTTATGCACAGTCGGCAATGACCCAAATCAGCAGCGATGCCAGCGTGTTCCAGCAAATCCCAAACGCCAATAGATTACCAACACTCGCTCGAGAAGCACCAGCTGCAGCGAAAGTAAAAGCCAACAGCGATGGCGGACGGAATTGTAAGGCAAAAGACAAATCATTGCAGTTGGTTGTGTGAGTGTTGCGGCTGCATTTCAGACAACTGCAACGGCCATAATCATTTGTGGTGTTCAACTGATATTCAGTTTTTGCCTTGGAGCCATCAGTTATTACTAGCAATCGGAGGAATACATCAATGCTTTTTCTAATCAGAAGAAAATCGCATATTTCAAGGCTCTATGTGTGTCTGGTGACAAAAAAACCAAACAGTAAAAAACACACAACACAAAAAAAGTATTCAAGGGAGAAAAGAGTACGGCATCTGGTCACCATATGTTAACACTCTACCACCAAAACCTAGAAAAGTCCACATAAATTTTAATTTTTTGAAATGCAATTTTTAGGGCATGCTATAGATAAATTAAGTTGTCATTTCTTTAATGTAGCACGGCTGTGTTTGTTTGTTTGTTGTTGTGTGATGTTTCCCACATTATTATCAGTTGAAATTGGAACTTCGTGGAAATTAGTAGAAATAATGATTTCGCGAAAATTAAAGAAAATAAAAAATTATTAAAAATACTTTTCGTTAAAAGATTAAAACAAGAAAATTATGAGTGAGTACCTTGTAATGTAGTTTAATGATTTGAAGTGTTTTATAGTGAAAAAAGAGGATTTACAGTTACTTTTTCGGCTTGGGAAAGCAGACTGCCTTTAGGCTGCATCAGGCACCAAAGCGAAAATATTTAATGAATTTAATCACTAAAGTATACTTGTATCTGGTTTCCGTTTTTTAGATATCAATCGGCATTTAAAAAAAAAATTTTCGGTTTTATGGGACAAAGAAGTACAGGAAGTTTTAGAAAACTTGGATTCCGATGTTTTCGAACAAACTGATGAAGAAACTGATGACGAAACCGTCAATGAAGTGTTAGCTATGTTAGATTCAAAGTTCAAAATAGGAAATTTAGTTAAAAGGAGAGATTTTTCCTCTTTCATTTGATATCCATATCTTCATCATTGCATATCGGCAAATATTTAAAAAAATATTTGAAATATGTATGTCCTTAAAATTTTAAAGTCCTTTAAAAAGAACTTTGGGTCAGAAAATGAAAAACTTACTATGCCAGGTTACCATAAATGACCTCTAGTTTCACGTCTATATCAACATTTGGATGGGTCTCGGCAAACATTTTTTTTTTGTCGCACGGTGTAATAAATGTAAAGTTGGTGTTCACTCACTGCTTCATAATTTTGTCATTTTTCTTTCGATTCTATTGATGTTAGGCTTAATATTTGCTCAAATAATATATAATTCATCACAAATTTTAAAACCAGAGCAGATAATTTATTTTATCCATAAAAATTCATTAAAAAATTTACGATTTTGAAAATGGTCGAAAAATTCACTTTTTAACAACTTTCACCGTCAGTAACTTCCCCAAATCTAATCTGATTTGGGCAATCTATATATTGCTGGAAAGGCTAAGGTATTATCTTCTAACCGCCGGACAGCTTGTGTTAGTCGGATGATTCGTTTATGTGCTCATAACTGAAACAATAGGAAAAAACTGTTTTTTCGAAGATTTTTCGAAAACGCTTCTTTAAAAATTTTTTTTGATTTTCAGTTTCGTTTTCAGCGGCCAAAAGTTAGTCTAGAAAACACTTTTGTTTTTAGGTGCATTTTTCGTATCGAGTAGTGTAATCAATAAAACTTGAAACTGTTCATCAGTTAAATTTGTTAGCTTATGTGCCCAGTACGGCCTTAAGGCACGCAAATTAATATAGGTTTTACGTCCACACAGAGCCAAACTTTTTTTATTTAAAAATTTTCCCTTCTTATAAGATTTTAAAACTACATGGTGCACAATTTTTCGACTTAAAAACAAATTGGGGCCGTAGAGGGTTAACTCAAAGTCCATTATGACATTTTTGGCCAAAAAACCACTGCGTTTCCGTTCTAGTTATACTCAAATTGAGTTGAACTCTGATGACGTCCAGTGCGGCAACTAAACTGGCGGCGAACCTTCATTTTAGCAACAACACATGAACACATCACATTTATGAAATTTGCAACATATGCAACAAAAACAAACACAACTGCACACACATTGTCATCATTGCAGCAACAACAGCAACAGCGACGACTGCAGTTGCAGCTGAAAGCTGTGCGCGCTCACTTGCCGCTAAATAATGAATGTTTACACACTTTAACGCTTAGGAAAATAGAAAACGCGCCCAATACTGCCCGTCGTTGTCCAACGGCAGCAACTGTAGCGGCGCTTGCAGCCATTTGCCGGCAACATTTGCTGCCATTGCCGACAGCAAAGCCAAATCCTGCTGCCGGCTGGCATGTGCGGCAAAGTGTTACAGCATAAGGCCAACAACAAAACCAACACTTGCGCTGCGCTCGCGTACAAAATGCAAAGGATACATATAGCAAAAACAACAACAACAACAGCAACCACAAATTGTAAGGCAAGCACACAAATGAAAAAAAAAACGCGAGCGAATTTCACTCACATTTGCAAATAATGCAAAATTGGGTCAAATTTGCATCACTTTTGGTGTGAAAAGTAATGCGCCCGAATGCACAATAAGTACCAATGTGCGTGTGTGTGTGTGTGTGTATGTGTGTATTTGTGTTGTGCGTTGCAGCCATGCATGCTGGAAAGAAAATGCTGAAAAGTGCAGCTTTGCTGCTGTTCTACGCCAAATTCCATTATCCTAACTGACCCACTGACCGACTGGCTGACTGGCTGTCTGTCTGTCTGCTTGTCCGACGACAGTCGCTTGCACTCGGCGCCCTGCCCATCACTCACTCGCCCATCACACTGATCAGCACAATCGCCGAAACTTCAGCCAGCCATCGTTCACTGTGCGCTGCTCATTATTATCCTTGAAGTTTAGCAGAGCGTGTCCTGTCCGCTAAACGCGCACGAAATGCAACGAGTTGGCTGGGCAAGGCAGCCAACAGCTGCTACTCTCGCCTAATGCTTGTTGCTGGCTGCCGGTGCTGGCCATTCCAGTGCGTCAAAGTTGCCGCTTACGTTCTTGAATTTGTGCTGCCATCCCGCCATCGTTTGTCTGTCTGTCTGTCTGTCTTTCGTGCAGCGTGTTGCAATTTTGGGGTGTTGCTGACGCGCTTAAACTGTTGTTACACCGCTGTTGCTATCACTTTTTTTTCAATTTTTTACTCGCGCACACAAACTGTTTGCATTGACAGAGACATTTTTCACAAATGTTCATCGCTAGAATTTCGGGTCGTTGCCATTTGCAGTTTTGGCATTTGTACGCAATTGCGCGGATTATGCGGGATTACTCGGGAAAATCACGAATATTGAGATATTGTTGACGCTGGTGTTGGTTAAGACAACGATGATGATGATGGTGATGGCGTATGAAAGTGTGTCCTCGTGTTGGCTATTTACACATTGTAAATGAAACAATTTCAATGAAATCAGCTTTCAAGTGCTCCCAGGTTGCGCTTAGGAGGACATAATGTGAGATTCAACTAATTTTGTTTTTAATTTTTGAGACATTTTCCAGACGTATTCAAACTCTGTCTCCAACTCTTCAAGGGACAGCCATGCAACAATTTTATTAACAAGAAAGTTATTTATTAATAATTTATGAAATAAACTTTCTAATTTATTTGGCTGGCAAGAAAGTAATTTCGGTTTTGTGGAGCGAAATAAATAATACTAAATTTTTTTTATACAACAAATGAACTTTTATCAATGATATGATTTCCTTTTTGGGAAATCACTTTTTGCCATCTGTTACGGTTCGCTCAAGTTTGCTTTCAATTTGCGTTCAAGTCAGCTTTCCTCCTATTCAATTGTATCCAACCAATGCACCTTTTTGTTTGTGTACTATGAACTATACAGCCTAGTGCCAAACCCCACATTCGTCAGTGATGTGCTCAATCACGCTCACAACTGTTCTCACTTACCGATCAGCACAACACTGGTACACACACACATACCAGCACCCACACCGTGCATTGCTGCAGTCTCGCTCAACACGCACAGTGGTTGTTGTTGAGTGCATTCCTCCTGCATTCTTGCAGGCAAATTGTTGGTGCACTGCAGATGCACTTTTGGCGTAAACAGGGCCATAAATCATATTTTTTGTTCAGATCGAACGATCTTGCCGTTAGGCAGAATTGTGCTATTTAAGCACCCAAATCCGTGCGACGCGTTTAAAACGAAAGTGCAAGTTGACGAGAGCAGATAAAGTTAAAGTGCAGTGGGAGTGTTTTATTTAGTGTTTGATAATATTTTAATTGCTGGTAAGTTTGCTGGCCACCAATCTCCCAAACCGGAGTGCTAATTTGGTGTACCCTTCAGGTACCGATATACTGCAGCAGCAATTTTGGGAAAACAAAACTCCACGAGCTTGCCACATCCTGGCGTAAAAGGACATCGAAGGCCTCCTTGCAAAAACAACATTTTCATTCCAACAATTCATTGGCAAAAGTTGTCTAGGAGGGATCTCTTGGGATCAGTGCTCGGAAAACGTCTCCATATTCGCGCTGCGGCGCCAGGAAATCGGTCATAATGACCTAACAATCGGCAGAGTGTAATTTCGATACAATTTGATATCGTGAAAGTGCTTAAAAGGTCATAAAATGGCGGAGAGAATTGGAAAGTAAAGAAAAAGCTGAAATGTGTTAAAATTGCCATGTGAATTTTGCTAAAAATATGCTGTTTTAAAATGGATAAAAAGAAAAATACCTAAAAGTGGACCAAACTGCTTGAAATTGGCTACAATGTTTAAATTGGCTACATTGTTTAAAACTTAAAACTAGTGGAATTTAACTTTAACAAAAAGACAATTTCAAAATACTGCTAAAATGTTCTCTTAAAATGTTAAAAACTTACAAAATTTATATTTCTTTAAAATATTAAATCCTACATTCTAATCATGCAATTATTCTAAAAATTGTTTTGAATTGTTAAAATGTATTTTCTCGATTAATTATGCTACAATAATTCTAATTACACACTAATGTAAGAAAAAAAAAAACAAAACAAAAAAAAATACTAACTAGAAATGTAAGCTATTCAAAATTTTGGCTAATATCCTAATTTAGCTGTAAGTCATCTCACCATTCATCGTCTCGCATGGCCATACGACACAACGATGGAAAGCAGAGTAAGTGAGTTAAAACGATTATTTTAAAACGATTATTTTATTAAAATTGAATTGAATTAGCGTAATTTTGATACCTACTTTCTACTTAGATCTAGTTAAAAAAATCATTTAAAATGTTGTTGCATAATTTGAATATTTACCAATGAAATTCTATTTGTATCTATCGAAAATGTGTATTTGAATTTACATGCTAAGGGGAATGTCGACGTGCAACATGAATAGGATGCCATAAGCGAAGCAGACGTTTTGGTTAAGGGGCTATCGAAGATTTCGAGTGCTTAGGTAGCCATAGGCGTATACAAAGGGGAGGGAGAAGTGCACTCTAGGGTACAACATCAACCCTAATCCAGCTATGCATGTTATTTCCTTGCCACTCTTTTTGCACCTGCTCTTTCTTATTTTTATTTTATTTGTCACCTGGTCCTAGTAAAGACGGTTTCGATATTTTGGCATGATGATTTTTTTTCTATTGTTGCGTGTTGCTTGATGTGTGGTTACAAGAACCTCGACCCAGCCGACATGACTAGCCGAAGACCAACCCAGCATGCCACCCCGTATCCACCACAAGCTACATAGATTTTCGATTGATTTTGCAAACCCGCGCGCAACATAGAATGGCGCCCAACGACGTTTAGACGTTCAGACGTCCCAACAGAACAAGCGATGCAGCTGATGTAGTAATTTTCCAGTGGCATTGTTGGTCGCAACATAGAATGACGCCCAACGACGTTTAGACGTTCAGACGTCCCAACAGAACAAGCGATGCAGCTGATGTAGTAATTTTCCAGTGGCATTGTTGGTCGCAACATAGAATGGCGCCCAACGACGTTTAGACGTTCAGACGTTCCACGTAGCAAGAGTTGCAAGTTTTGAGTTGAGGCGCAACATAGAATGGCGCCCAACGATCCAACGAAGCAATAGGTGTAAGTTACGAACTGAGACAGTGCAGGAAATGGTTCATAGTCTGAAGAATCAGGTTAACATTTTCAGTGTATTTCGAAGTTAGGTTTAATGTTATAAGTCCCGGTTAATCTGGAAACTCATTTTCGGAGCCGCGTTGCGATAACATCAAACATAACCAATTAATCGAATGCGAACTGCCGTTTTACTTAGGTTGAACGTGGAATTTGTTTTTCCTGAAGTTTTCGGAAGCGTGAGACCGTGATTATTGAATTGCCAGTTTGATTTCATGCAGCCACTGCGGAAGATTTCTTCAGGAGATCCAAACCTGATTATTTTGTTTTGGGATTGTAAGGCTACGCGGATTTATTTTTCCATATAATACTATTTTTCTTAAGATGCATATGACGTAGTATTCTTGCTAGGAATAATATGAGTAGAGTCAATACTGTATCGCTCGTGCGGTCGTATTTTGCCTACACATTCCGACCTTGCATTTCAAATTCTAATGCTTTGCTGTCCTACATGTTGTATTGTTGACATTCCCCGTTTAAAAACGAAAGCTTTTATTACTCTCTTGTTGTTTTGCCAATTTATGATAACAATTTGTTTTTAATTTAATGTTTTTTCTGCTGATTGAGTTGGTATGGAAACTCGAACTCAGAAAAGGAATTTAAATAGGAGTTTTCGTGGTAGAGGCTCACTTCCAAGAGTGGTGCACTCTCCGCCCAGTACTAGTACAGACCAGCAATCATTGCTAACAAGCGCTGTAGACGCTTCTGCTGGTGAAAATATGTCTAATCCAAACGATTCCTTGCTTTTGCCACCTTTGAACGAACAAGTTGCGTCCGCGCCGAATATGAATTCGCCGCAATCTGACATACCTACCATGGGTAACCATCCACAGCCAACCAGTCATAACTCCTCCACAATAGACGATTTAGCCACATACCTCCGTCAGACCATTCGCGATACCCAAGAAGAGTTTCGTCGAGAATTAAGTTCCTTGCGAAGCGAATTCGCTACTTTGAATGTTGCTGAAGCTAGACCCAACGCAAATAATGGCGGTATGACCTTGGCATCAGACCACTCGAGCCACTCAGTTGCAAATGTTGCAAGCAATTCTATTAAATTGCAGAAATGGAATATTTCTTACGACGGCACAACTAGCGTTTCTGATTTTCTTTTTAAAATTAACACTTTAAGCGAACGAACAAAATGTCCAATGGACCACTTATTGTCGAATTTTCATGTTTTCCTGAAAGGAAAAGCTGAGATTTTTTATTGGACTTTCAGTAGACAGAATCCCTCTGCTTCATATCCGCACTTGTGTTACGCCTTAAGAAAAGAGTTCGGTGTTTTAGAAACAGACCATGAAGTAATTTTGAAAATTTCTTTGCGCAAACAGCAGCCGAAGGAAAGCTATGACGAATTTCATTCAGCGATTATCGCAATGAACGCAAGGCTTAGCAATCCGATGACGGACGGAACACTTATTGACATTATGAAACGGAACTTAAGTACAAATTTGAAATTCATGTTGTTTAGCACTGAATCTAAGCATTTAGACGATTTCCGAGATTTGGCTCGTAAGGCAGAGAAGTTGATACGCGAAAGCAACTTCTCACCAATCGTGTCCAATCAGAATCGGCAGCTGAATGAGTTGCACAGTGCTGACAGCGATGATGATGTTAGTGATCCTCAACTCGAAGCGTTGAGATTCGCTCGTTATCCAACCAATCCGGATTATTCAAAAATACAGTGCTGGAATTGTAGAACGTACGGCCACTCCTATATTTACTGTCCAGAAGAACAACGGAACTTATTTTGCTTTAAATGCGGACAGAGTGGCGTAGTTACTCCAAAGTGTACAAATAAACACTTGGGAAACCGGAAATCGAGCGAGTTGGCTTCCGGGGACTCTCGTTCGGCCCAATAAGCCCCGAGAAAGTTATTTCTCCAAAACCAATCGATTGTTGTCCTGCTTTAGTAAAAGGAAAACCAGGCCCGATGGCTATTTTAAAGCCAACTTCACGCGATATTGCTTGCCAAACCGACAATTGGTGCTTATCTTTGCATCAGCGGAAACTTTTGTATGAAAATGCAAGAGCCAAGATTTTTAATACTGGAAGTAGAACAGCCAGTAAAATTCTAAAGTGTAGACGCCGATACCAGAAACGGGAGGCTAACCGAAAGTTAGTTGAATCCACTGTTATACATAACGACGATCGACCTTACGCTAAAATCACAATTTGCGATGAAACATTTATGGCACTTTTAGATTCTGGTGCCCATGTTTCTGTACTTGGGAAAAATTCAGAATCTTTTCTCAGCCGCAAAGGCATTTTGATTAGACCCATTAGATCTTCCATGTCTACGGCAGATGGCACAAAACAACCTGTGCTAGGGTTTTGTTCATTATCCGTCACATACAAAAATGTGACGAAAACAATTGATTTCTATATCGTTCCAACCTTAAGGCAAGAAGTCTATCTCGGCGTAGATTTTTGGCGCAGCTTTGCCTTAGCACCACATATAATATCAGAAATATCCACATTGTCCCTAAATGTAGAAAAAAATGTAAACATGCATGATTTGAGTCCTGAAGAACGCCTGGAATTGGATAAAGTTATTTTGAGGTTTCCTTCGTTTTCGAAGCGTGGATTAGGATGCACAAGCTTATTGGAGCATCATATTGACACTGGCGATGCTGTGCCAGTGAAGTCTAAGCATTTTCCGCTTTCTCCACCCCGTCAGGCTGAAGCATATGCCGAAGTCGAGCGGTTGCTTAAATTAGGAGTGATCGAAGAGTCAAATTCACCTTGGTGTAGTCCAGTGGTATTGGTGCGCAAACCAGGAAAAGTCAGACTTTGCATCGATTCCAGAAAAGTTAACGCACTCACGAAGAAAGACTCATATCCTCTTCCTCATATTAACGGACTTCTCAGCCGACTGAAAGACACTCATTTTATTAGCGGTATAGATTTGAAAGACGCATTTTTCCAAATAAAATTATCGGAATCGTCAAAAGAGAAAACCGCTTTTGCTATACCTGGCTTACCACTTTACCACTTTAAGGTAATGCCGTTCGGCTTGTGTAATGGACCGCAGACAATGAGTAGGTTGATGGACAAAGTAATTCCGTCCCGCTTGAGAGAGAAAGTTTTTATTTATCTGGATGACCTGTTAGTGTGCAGTGCGGATTTTCAAACTCATTTGCAGTTGCTAAGCGAAGTAGCAGACTGCCTGCGCAAAGCTAATCTTACAATTAACGTGGAAAAGAGCAAATTTTGTCAGAAAGAAATTAAATATTTAGGATATTTGATAGGAAAGGGATGTTTGAAAGTAGACCCAGATAAAGTTGAGGCGGTGAAAAATTTTCCAGTGCCAAAATCACCTCGCCAAGTTCGCCGTTTTATTGGTATGGCTAACTGGTATCGCTCGTTTATTACGAACTTTGCCGATCTTGCTGGCCCGCTAACGGATTGCCTACGAAAATCTGTTGGCCCTTTTAAGCTCACTTTAGAAGCAATCAATGCCTTTGAAAAACTAAAACAAGCATTATCGACTGCCCCTGTTCTCGCTCAGCCAGATTTCACAAAGGAGTTTATTATACAGTGCGATGCTTCGAAAATTGGTGTTGGCGGCGTGCTTTATCAGTTTAATGACGATGGCAAAGAACGACCGATTGCATTTGTATCCAAAAAATTAAATAAGGCACAGCGTAACTACACTGTCACGGAATTAGAGTGCTTGGCGGCCGTAGTTAGCGTAAAGCGATTTAGACCTTACGTCGAAGGCATGAAATTTCGCATCCTTACGGATCATTCGTCGCTCAAATGGTTAATGACGCAAAAAGATCTAAGTGGAAGATTAGCGAGATGGTCTTTGTTCCTTCAGCGCTACGATTTCACGATGGAGCACAGAAAAGGATCTTTGAATGTCGTTCCAGACGCGTTGTCAAGATTCGATGTAGATGCACTTGCACCAGAAAATAAAGCACCCTGTGAAATTGACTTGACTTCTCCCGCCTTTAATAGCGAAGAATATCGCACTCTCCGACAGGCCGTTCGAGACAATCAGGATTTTCTTCCTGACACCTGTCTGTCCGACGATTTCATATATAAGCGTGTTCAATTTAGAAAAGGTATAAAAGAAGAAGAAGATAGGCTATGGCGTTTATGGTTACCTAAAGATCTAACTCGTGAAGCAATACGGACGGCGCACAATTCTGATGCAAGTTGCCACGGCGGATTCGAAAAGACTTTAGCCCGCATTCGACAGAAATATTTTTGGCCTCGAATGGCAAAAGATGTTAAGGAATATGTGCTGAACTGCGACGCATGTAAAACCATAAAATGCTCAAACCGAATCTCAAGGCCACCTATGGGTAAATCATTTGAATCTGAAAGACCTTTTCAGCGCATGTACTGCGATTTCCTTGGTCCTTATCCATGCACAAAATCAAAAAACCAGTTTCTTTTTATTCTTCTCGACCACTTATCTAAATTTATGTTTCTAAAGCCGATGCGCACAGCAACCTCCAGCAATGTTATCGATTTCTTGCAAAATGAAATTTTTCCGACTTTTGGTGTACCTCAGTATTTACATAGCGATAACGGAAGGCAGTTTATATCAAAAGAAATGAGCAAATTTTTGAGTGACCACGGGGTAACACACATTAAAACCGGATTGTATTCGCCTCAAGCAAACGCTTCTGAACGCATAAATAGGGAAATCATAACAAAAATCAGATACTTGATTCGTGAAGATAATGACCACTCCAAATGGGATAGATACATTCCACAAATTCTATCCATACTTCGAAGCGACTATCATTCGTCAATAAATTGCTCTCCTTATTTTGCCCTTTTTGGACAAAATATGGTTCAACATGGATCTTCGTACCTAGTCCTGGAAAAATTAAATTGTTTAGATGAGGGTCAAGTACTAGTGAAACCACCTGATCGCTTAAGCAGTATCAGAGAAAACGTCAGAAAGAATCTGGAGCTAGCGCACGAAAAAGCAGCAAAGTCGTATAACTTGCGAACGCGCAAGGTTGATTACAAGGAAGGACAGGTTGTATATCGCAAGAATTTTACGCTCAGCAAAGCTGGAAATGCTACCAATGCCAAGTTTAATCCGAAGTTTGTCAAATGTCGCATACGCAAGAAGGTTGGAAATGCATTATACGATGTAGAGGATATGGAAGGTAATTTTACAGGCAGATACCATGCATCTGACTTAAAATGTTGAAATCTACCAGTTTTTTTTTTTTGCCCGGCTGCGTGGGTCGAGCCACACGTTTTGTATATTGGTATATTTTCCATTACTACCACAATTAGCAAACCTTTTTTCCGGTTCGTTCTTTCGGCAGGCCTTATAACGAAGCCGTGTTCTGTTACGGTTCGCTCAAGTTTGCTTTCAATTTGCGTTCAAGTCAGCTTTCCTCCTATTCAATTGTATCCAACCAATGCACCTTTTTGTTTGTGTACTATGAACTATACAGCCTAGTGCCAAACCCCACATTCGTCAGTGATGTGCTCAATCACGCTCACAACTGTTCTCACTTACCGATCAGCACAACACTGGTACACACACACATACCAGCACCCACACCGTGCATTGCTGCAGTCTCGCTCAACACGCACAGTGGTTGTTGTTGAGTGCATTCCTCCTGCATTCTTGCAGGCAAATTGTTGGTGCACTGCAGATGCACTTTTGGCGTAAACAGGGCCATAAATCATATTTTTTGTTCAGATCGAACGATCTTGCCGTTAGGCAGAATTGTGCTATTTAAGCACCCAAATCCGTGCGACGCGTTTAAAACGAAAGTGCAAGTTGACGAGAGCAGATAAAGTTAAAGTGCAGTGGGAGTGTTTTATTTAGTGTTTGATAATATTTTAATTGCTGGTAAGTTTGCTGGCCACCAATCTCCCAAACCGGAGTGCTAATTTGGTGTACCCTTCAGGTACCGATATACTGCAGCAGCAATTTTGGGAAAACAAAACTCCACGAGCTTGCCACATCCTGGCGTAAAAGGACATCGAAGGCCTCCTTGCAAAAACAACATTTTCATTCCAACAATTCATTGGCAAAAGTTGTCTAGGAGGGATCTCTTGGGATCAGTGCTCGGAAAACGTCTCCATATTCGCGCTGCGGCGCCAGGAAATCGGTCATAATGACCTAACAATCGGCAGAGTGTAATTTCGATACAATTTGATATCGTGAAAGTGCTTAAAAGGTCATAAAATGGCGGAGAGAATTGGAAAGTAAAGAAAAAGCTGAAATGTGTTAAAATTGCCATGTGAATTTTGCTAAAAATATGCTGTTTTAAAATGGATAAAAAGAAAAATACCTAAAAGTGGACCAAACTGCTTGAAATTGGCTACAATGTTTAAATTGGCTACATTGTTTAAAACTTAAAACTAGTGGAATTTAACTTTAACAAAAAGACAATTTCAAAATACTGCTAAAATGTTCTCTTAAAATGTTAAAAACTTACAAAATTTATATTTCTTTAAAATATTAAATCCTACATTCTAATCATGCAATTATTCTAAAAATTGTTTTGAATTGTTAAAATGTATTTTCTCGATTAATTATGCTACAATAATTCTAATTACACACTAATGTAAGAAAAAAAAAAACAAAACAAAAAAAAATACTAACTAGAAATGTAAGCTATTCAAAATTTTGGCTAATATCCTAATTTAGCTGTAAGTCATCTCACCATTCATCGTCTCGCATGGCCATACGACACAACGATGGAAAGCAGAGTAAGTGAGTTAAAACGATTATTTTAAAACGATTATTTTATTAAAATTGAATTGAATTAGCGTAATTTTGATACCTACTTTCTACTTAGATCTAGTTAAAAAAATCATTTAAAATGTTGTTGCATAATTTGAATATTTACCAATGAAATTCTATTTGTATCTATCGAAAATGTGTATTTGAATTTACATGCTAAGGGGAATGTCGACGTGCAACATGAATAGGATGCCATAAGCGAAGCAGACGTTTTGGTTAAGGGGCTATCGAAGATTTCGAGTGCTTAGGTAGCCATAGGCGTATACAAAGGGGAGGGAGAAGTGCACTCTAGGGTACAACATCAACCCTAATCCAGCTATGCATGTTATTTCCTTGCCACTCTTTTTGCACCTGCTCTTTCTTATTTTTATTTTATTTGTCACCTGGTCCTAGTAAAGACGGTTTCGATATTTTGGCATGATGATTTTTTTTCTATTGTTGCGTGTTGCTTGATGTGTGGTTACAAGAACCTCGACCCAGCCGACATGACTAGCCGAAGACCAACCCAGCATGCCACCCCGTATCCACCACAAGCTACATAGATTTTCGATTGATTTTGCAAACCCGCGCGCAACACATCTTTCTGGCAACTCCATGATTCCGCGTTCAAGGAACTTCTGATCCTTCTCGATAAAGCACTAAGCACTATGGAGATTCTTAATAAAACAGTGCATGAGCCAAAAAAGTTTGGGGCTAGGGTGGGGCTAAATGGCGTCGCATCGAGGTCAAAGTTCACAAAAAAGCTGGGAAATTAGACAAATTGCTCCACATCTGATCAGAAGTTGCTCTGAGAGGGTTAAAATATATGAATGACCCCCACTAGTTTTTTATACTGAACATTTCTTTCAAACATATTTATACCCTACCTCCAACCCTTGATGGGGCCCCCATACAAAATGGTAATCTTTATAAAATAGGCTCCCACTGATCCCAGGTTGCCCCCAGACGTGTCAAATGTATGACCGACATCCATTTATTTTCCTTCTCAGAAACTACTGAACCGATTTAAATTATTTATTCAGCGATCACCAAAATTCTTGAGTACAAAAAATAAAAAATTAATTAAGGTTCAGAAATTCACCACCAGAGGGCGTCTCCCATACGATCGGATTTGTGACTTTGTCAACTTTTGGGTTTCTACAAAGCAAAAATCAAAATGTATCAATCGTAATTGAGTGTTAAGAAGAAATCATTAAATTTTTCTGAGAAAATGCGAATTTTTTATTCAGCCGGTATATGTACTCCTTGCGTAGGCAGCGAATTTGGCTTACGTATTTGCCACCGTGTCTTTAAAGACACACCTGCTCCAGCCCACAAATTTTCAAAATTGTTTGAAAGCAGATACCTCGATACCTAGAAAGCAGCTCAAAGTACCATTTGTCATTCCACCAAATTGACAGCATGATCCTTGTTTGATGCAATTTAGTTTTCGATGTGGCTTGTAAATTTCAAAATTACGCTTGAACGCTTTCGTTCAAAATTACAATATTATTAAATTATTATTATTAAATCGACCCATTTTTCATCACCAGTGATGATTTCTTTAAAAAGAAGCGTCAAAATTAATGTAAAAGACTAACTTTTATTACCAGTGATGATTTGTTTCAAGAAAGCATTGACTTGATTACATTTTAGAAGCATATCACAAACATTGATTCGGTGTCTCAACTGAATCTGGGAGCAGAAATATTGAGTTTCTTTGCGAGTCCAAGACGCTTTAACACTAGAATGCCCAAGGTAGTTATTTTGACTACATTGAGGTCTTTTATTGTAAACAACTTTTGTTGCATCGCTTTCTAAAAAAATATCTTACGTGACTTTTATTAATTTTTAAAGCTAAATGGAATAAACAAATTAAAAATTATTTAAACAAATTTTTTACCCCAATTTTGCAAAATTTAACTTAAATGCCCAAAAGGAGTCATTTTGACTACCTATATGAAATTTTCACGAAATCTTACTGATAAATAGACAAATATGCATCTTCAATTGCGAATTAGGAAAATTTCAAATAATTACAAACATTTAAAAAAAATAATTTCAATTCAAAATTCACTCATAAAATTCATTCACAAATTCCATATTCCAAATTTCATTCCATTTTATCCCATTTATGTGTAAAGTACGCCATTATATTTAAATGAATTTACTTTGAAAACCATACAAAAATAAAAACCAAAATTATTAATTTAATTTTATTTCGTGTGCATTTATTCATATTTGCTACTTAAAAACCAATAAATTTAAAAACAAAACTCAGTAAACAATAATGTAGTCAAAATTACTACAGATGGGCATTTTAGGTATGTGAGATTCTCGGGCATTCTAGTGTTAGGTTAGGTTAGGTTAGGTTGAGGTGGCTGCCTCTGTATGAGTGTTAAGTGATTTTAAATTGCTATGTGAGACAAGTTAAACATCTTTGCAATTTCTCGCACAGTTGTATGAAACACCGACTCAATTATGGCTTCGGTACTTCGACCAGAACGTTGGTCATCTTGGAGTTAAAAACCTCAACCACGGAATATTGCAAATCAATTCTGGCACGTGCCTTCAATTAGTTATACAAACCATGAATTTTCCATATCTCTTTGTGACCCCAGTTGCTTTTTTGCCTTTGCAATAATAAATGAGTAAAATATGTCGAAAATGCTCATTGTATTTAGTACCTTTTGGTCTAATATTGGCATGTGAAAATTTACATCTGTGACAAAGAAGAAAGGAAATGCGTTTGGATTAGCCACACGCCACAACCAATTAAATTAATAAAAGTGGCGCTAGAATGAAACTCGTAGGACATCATTCAAATTCGTGGCGGTGCTTGGAATTTAATTGACCCCGTCAGCTTTTGATTTTCCGAAAAATAGAAAAACGCGTGCCTAATTATTTCTCGTTTGAAGTGCTTCTGTTTGAAGCAACAAACCCAACCCAAACCATATTTCGCCATATAAACTTTTAACTCTTGGTTTATTCTGTTAGATTTCAAATAAAAACAAACGTGTCTAATTATTTTTGATTCCAAGTGTTTTCACCAATAAAGTCAATAGGCCCATTGGTTCATGTTTTTCAAAGTCTTCCCATATATAAATCGTACCCGATTGCTGACCCCGTTAAAGTTTGATTTTCGAAAAATTGAAACAAAACGTATCGAATTATTTTTGATTTAGAGTATTTTCAGGAAGTTCGAAATCAATATGTCTATTAAAATACGTTTCTTCATACAACAACTTAACACATGTTGACCCCGAAATTAAAAAAAAAATCCCGTCTTAGCGGAGGTTCATTTTTGAAAACGGACCTACAGTTCAAATTTCATATTTGTAGCTTAAGCGGTTTGAGCTGGGCAATGTTGAATCAGTCAGTCAGTCAGGCTGTCAGACTGGACAGCCAATTAGTCAGGACAGACAATTATATGCATGTATATAGATTTATGAGTCTTCGAGGTACCAACTCACCAACATATAAATTTCGTATAGTCTGCACAAAACTATAGCAAATAATTGCAAAGATTTCAAGTCAACGGCATTCTTCAAACTCGAATTTTGTCAACATTTGGCATTTGAAATCAATAGCCCAACCTTACTTATCGCGTTACTTAACCTTACTTAACACACTGCCGTCATGGCAGGAAAAAACCTCCGAACCAACAACAAACAAATAGTAAATGTTCGAAACGCTTGTTGCATCTATTGGGACCGGTTGTAAAGCGTCGCTCTCGATTCACAGAAACGCTCTTTAATTGGCGCCAAAGCGAACAACGCTCTTCGGAGAAGAGCGCGTTCGGACCTGAGCAACGCCGATAGCAGTGGAAATTATGGCAACTTCGCTTTGAAAGCACACAAAAGCCGGAAGTGCCAAGCGGACTCTTCCGGCTTCGGAACGGGTTTTCGGTATGCGTTGGAAAAGTTAACGCTGGACGGTTTTCGACACAAACGTTCGTGGTGAGCGAGAGAGCGCATAGCTGAAGTTATCGCTCCGACTTTGTAAAAGCTGCTTTGCCATAATGGCTACAACAACTGTTGTGTTGCGAGAAACGGCCCAGAGAATGGCTAACGGTTAACGCGCTCAAGTGTTGTTGTATGTTTGGCTGAGCTGTCATTGGCACATGCGACAATAATTTACGTTAACTTTTATGTTGGGAGTAGCGCAACATTTTAGTTGGCTGTCAATGTTGTCGTTGTGTTGCTGTCGTTCTTGTTGTTGTTGTCGGCAGTTATAGCCCATGTTGCTGCTGTCGTGTCGTGTCTGCACAGCGCGACTCGTAGACGAGCAGTGAGTGCTCGTTATTGTTGCAATTACTGGCTGTTTGTGTTGTTGTTGTTTTTGTTATTATGGCAGCTATTTTCGCTGTGACGGCTGATGTTGCGGCCGCTGTCGTCGTCGTCGTCGTCGTCGAAGGCGTTGCAGCTGCTGCTGATGTTGATGATGGCACGACCGATGTTGCTGCCGTCGTTTGTAGTTGAAGGCAATAACATCGTCAGCCTTTTGTTGCCATCGTTGCAGTGGTCGTTGTTGTCGCCGTCGTCGTTGGCGACATCGTGAAATAGCTGCACAACAACAACAACAAGAAAAGCTGTATATGAGAAGATTTTTTAGCTTTTCTGTCGCTGTTATTTTCGTTGTCGCTGTTGTTGTTGTTGTAATTGTTATAGCTGTTTCGTTTCACGACGATTTCGCTGGCGATTGAAAGTTCCAGCGCTGCTTTGGTGCTTGGAGCATTGAAGCGCTCAACCGTCGCGCCGCTGAAGCAGTTAAAGTTGGAGCGTGTTCACGAACGGTTCGTCCCCAGAGCGATAACGCGTTCGTCTCACTGTCGTTGTCGTTGGCGTAGTCGCTGCTTCTCGCACAGCCACTGTGGCGCGTCTCAACTTTGGTTTTCTATTACAAAGCAAAAGAAAAGCACAAACACCAAACGCAAAAATTACAAAAGTCATTGTAGAAATTTGTTTGTGCATATAAAAGAAAACAGCATCAAGTGCTGCAAATTGGCCGCCACGCCCCTAACGAGCCAACAGCCCACTGGCAAATCGGTACGACATCTTCGTTGCTCTGGCATCGTTGTTGTCACTATCGTCGTTACGTCGACGCTATCTCGCTGCCGTTACCGTTGTGCGTACGCGCGCGCGTGTGTGTGTGTGTGTGTGTGTCAGTCAATGTGTTTGTTTGTGCTTTAGTGTGTGCCAGATCTGCGGAAAAATTTAAGAAGCATCTTTGGCCGCTGCCGCTTGCGCCACTCCAGAGCCAATAAAGTGTAAGAGCCGATTAAAAAATTGTACCAAATTATCAGTGTTTTTGTTGTTGCTTGTTTCAGTTCTCTTGCACAAAAGCGAGATTCGAATAAAAGTGAGGGAGCAGCACATCGAAAGCAAAGTGTCAGCGCGTATAGTAGAATACTTGGTGGGGCAAATGTCTGCATAGAAGACACGTGAAAGCTATATTCTAGCAACAAAAACAAAACCACAAAAACAGCTACAACAACTAAAGTAATTTGAAAAAATATATACATACTTGTATTGTGGAAAAATAAAAGCGACGAGGCATAGCAAGGCAAAAGAATAAGTAACAAAATATCAGCGCATAAGTGCGCCAGTTCGCAATTGATACTAGCGGCTGTCAACAAAAACAACTACAACAACAACAACAATATTTAAAGAAATTAGCCAAGTGGTATCAAAAAACACAAACAACAATTAACTAAAGCAAATAAGTATAAAAAGCTATAAATATAAAATGCTATGCTTTAAATCTGATTCACAAAGGTCAACAATAACAACAACGACAACAATGTGCACAAAAGCCAGTAACAAACATAAATTACGGTAGAAGAGTTGAAAAATAATCAGAAAAATGCAGACAAATTTAACTAAAAATTCGGACAAAAAAAATTAACAAATTTCAGGCAATTATCTGAATTGATTTCAAAAAATAAATATATATAAAATATATATTTTTATTCAATATATAAAAATTCAATATATGTATACAATATTCTGTTTTGTTTTTCATAACAAAATCTGAAACAATATTAAAAAAAGCGGGAAAATTATATCTGAATTGATATAACGAATACGAAAATAAATAATTTTTTAAAATATATTTTTTATTCAATACATACAAATTCAATACATAAATTATATATTTTTATTTTCCATAACAAAATCAGAAACAACATTAAAAAAACGGAAAAATTAATATATAGTAAACTACTCAGGAAAATTAAAAAAAAATTCTTTAAAATTAATCAAAATATCAGAAACCTTAAAAGCAATTAAAGAAAATTAAAAAAACTATAAATAATAATATGTATTTAAAAAAATATATAATTAAATTAAATTCCTAAAATTTTATTAAAAAATCAGGAACAAAAATACTCAGAAATATATGAAAAAATCATTAAAATATCAAACAATTAATCAAGAGAAATAAAATTTAAAAAATAAATAAAATTCTTAAAAATTTACTAAAAATTTAGGAACATTAAATCCTATTAAAAAATAAGAAAATAGTCAGAAATATCTGTAAAAATTCATAAAAAATCAAACAATTAATTCAGAGAACTATGCAAAAAGAAAACACATTTTAGGAAATAAAGAAAAATTTAAACTAAAATCAAATTACATATGTTAGGCAAAAAATTCATAAAAAGCAACTTCGAATTTCAGAAACAGTGAACAAAATTTTATTAAAATAAATTTACAAAAATCCTCAAAAATTTAATCAAAATTCAAATCGCTTCAACATTTTTGACAAAATACCCAGGAAATTATTACAAACATAACATTCAGTGCTTTTACTTATGCAATTTGTTCACTTTTCCGCTATTTCTTCTTTCACTCATGTACCTGGTTGTGTTTTTGTATGCGTGTGTGTGTGTGTGTGTTTATGTGTAGCTTTTTGTTTTATCACTGCAACACGCATTTCAAAACTGAACCAAACCAAATTCAATTGAAAAAATCAACTTTGCTAAAAATTCATATCAAGTTTTGGGTTTTTTTTTTGCGACAGTCAAAATGTTTGCTTGCCAATTTGTTGTGTTCCCACTACAACGCGGACTGTTGCTTTTAACGCGAGCGAGGGCGCCACGGCTCGACGCTTGAGCCAAGTTATGCAGCGCCAAACTTTCATTTCTTGTCGCCATAAATATATAATGGCAAAATGTGTTGGAAGGGGAACACACACACACACACACAGACAAATGCAGCAAACATTTTTTATTGTTTTGGCATTAAAATTAGTAGCCAGGTGTGAGCAACAATGAGCTGTTAAAAAATTTTGGCGTAATAGTTGCGGGCGTGTTTGGAGGCCTTTCCCCATTTGCTGTCGTTGAATTGTGGGAATTGGGCAGTGCTTTTGCTTTTGAGATAATTTTTAATATAAACGTTAAAAGTACACTCTGCTCATTATGTGTTATTTTGATATTTTTACTGCTATTTTTATTAATCTTTTGATGACTTGTCGCTCTCGCTGTACATACATACAATGTATGTATGGTTGTCATACATTTTCAGTCATCGACCTCGGCTGACTTTGCTCAAAGTGAAGCAAAGATCAAAGAACTCTTCATATGGAAATTTCCCTAAAAAATTTCAATGTAGCAAAAGTATTTGTTTTTTAATATTTTTATTATTAAAATTTGTACAATAATAAATTATTCTAAAGAAAATGTGAGCACAAACATCAAAGGCCTTCGGCTCATATGTTTTTTTATTTCAACTTTAATCAACAAACACTTTTCTAACCTTAAAAAAAGAACAATTTTTATAATAAGAGATCACAATTATTAATAATTGAAGAGAGTTCATTGCTGAACTCTGCTAAGCCTCAGCTTATTTAATTTTTTTTAATAATATTAAACTTAACAATTATTTTTTTTAATTTTTTGCAGAATACGACTGGTAAATTTTAGTAGAAATACAAAAAAGAAATTTTGTTGCACATTTTGTAATTTTATTCTTTCTATTTTTTTTATTTCTTATTTATCTATTTCTTTTCCTTTTATTTTTCTTTCCATTTATGTGAGAACAAAGTGATTAATTTGACTAATTTTTAAAGTGGCCTTAAATATTTCAATGTATTAATGAAGATCCTTTGGTATTATAGCACCCGAACAATTCTGCGCTCAACTTAAACGAATAAAGACTGTATTTGTACTTAAGAACTCCATAATCTATAAGCTTGACCAATAACAATGAGTGAAACTTGACATAACTTAACTTATATTTAAGAATAAGGATTGATTGATTGAGTGGCCAACTTCTGGAGAACTTCTATTTTGGACAGGACTGGATAGGACTGGAATAGTATCCGATTTTCATTGTCATTCTTGCAGCTGCAACAGTAATCAATCTTGAAAGCAGCTTCAATCTTCAATCTTAAAAGCAACTCCATAATTTTGTCGAATATATTTGCCCTATTTTTTGTGATATTCTTCATCTGATATTCTTCATTTAATCTAATATTCAAAGATTAGGTTATGCTTTAGTGGTCGATTTCAGCATGAAAGATCATTTAAGCTCACAACTCATTGTGATTCCACACTTCTATGCTCTGCTAATCTAACTAGTTGGAGCTTCTGTTGAAGCCAAGTAGACTAAGAATAGTCCTATCGGCTAGATTGCCAAACTCACCCAAAATCTTTCCGTCGCACATAGTCGGCTTTTTTTAATTTATTGAATTTCCCCTTTCAAAAACTGCTACCAAGTCTACGGCTCGATGCATTATGGAATATCACTAATAATATATAAATTGTCGACTGAATTCCAAGTATCCGATCTTTAGCTGCCCAACTATCCCATGATTATTTTCTATAATATACTTTCATCAACTAGATTTACTTATAAACTTAATATCACGTCTTGCATGTCTTTGTTGTCCATCGTTTCTTTATTGCATAACCCAACTTCAAGACACAAGTCTGACGCACCTTATGCCATATGTCGCTTCGATTATGGTTCAATTGCTTGTAGACTATAATTTACTTTCTTTACTTTCCATCTCCATCTTCCCTACTAACGACTATGTACATATTTATGTATACATTTGCTGCACTTGAATTACTCCCCGAACAATCATTGCCCACAGTGCCCATAACAGCTGTTTGAAGTTGTCTTGTCAGCTTCAGGTTAGTTGTTATTGTGGCGGTTAATTCAGTTGAAGTTTGTATCGGAATCGGGCATTTGGACAGCTGCTCTGTTCAAGTGGATCTGGCTCTTTGCGCTGATCTTTGCGTAATTCTGAGTTGTCTGCGTCGTCGTCGTCTTCTTGTTGTGACGTTTTTTTTTGTTTTTTTATGCATATTTTTTCCAATCTGCGCTGCTGTGCTCTGCTATCTTCTGACTGATGTGCTCTGTGGCGGCAAAAAAAAGAATGTCAACAACATTAAGAAAAAAATTACTATCAATATGTGATGTTTGTTTGTGTGTGTGCGTGGGCTCAGTGCGCACTCGGCAGCATTCAACTGCTTATCTCTGCGCCCGTCGCTGTGCCAAGGGAGTCAGCACTTAAGTACTGTTGGACGAATGAACATTTGGCGAGCATAATTGAATGCAGTTCGTTGAGTTATTCCAATGAAGTGTAATGCGAGTGTGTTGTGGTGTTTTAATGGAATAATTTTCGCTTCGGATGTCTAAATAAATTTGTAAATAAAAAGTTTTTTGAACTGAAGAATGAAACCCTTTTGGGAGTTAAACAAAAGTGTAGCAATCCTGGCAACTGAAGCAATTTAGTTTTCTCAATTAAAAACTATAGGATTAAGTTTCATAAAAACCACCTCACAATGGGATTAATTTCCAGCTTCTTGACTCTGTGCTTGTTTTGTGCTGAAAGTGCAAATTCTCAAACTGCCAGATGGTTAGTGAATTGACAGAATGGCTGAGCAGACAGTCTGCAGTTTGTAACGTTCAGAAAGATGTGGCGAGGAGAATCGATTCAACTGTATTAAACCGTCTGTTCGTATACCCTCCGGCTGAAGTATGAGTTGAGCTGTAGGTGTGAAGCTTGAAGAATTCTCTAAATTCAATTCAAGTTATTAAAAGCGAGAAATTTAAAGTTGGCACACAACAGCGAAATGGCTGGAGTCAAGCTTCAATGAAAAAAAAAGATTGAAACAAATAACATCGGGTTGTTTGTTTTAAAGTTGATCCAGACACTTGGAAGCTTCTTGGAATATGTCAGCTCAAGTTTTTCATGTAGTTTTATTTAATATTAGTTTATGATTTAATTTATTAATTATTTATTATTTAGTATTGAGCTCAGGACCAACCAGCTACAACTGCACAAGTGTTATGTTGACACTGGCGGCATTTATGACAGGTGGCAACTACCTTACAACTTTTTAACATTAAGGCAACACACTGAATCAAATGATTTTGGTTTATTTTTGAAACGCCTCACACAAATCGAGTAGTTTAAAAATCTTTACAAGAATTTGAGAAGCGCTGAAGACTAAGACGTGACGAATTTGCTACCAATGCATTTTTTTGTTTTAAATATTAGAGCAAATTCGCTCAAATGATGAATACCGCTACTCATAACAAGATAACTGATTTCCCAATATTTATATCGTAGATACAATACATTTTTTTGACTTATTTTGTGAGCACCTGAGAAGCTCTGAAGATGCTTAAGGAATGTTCGCTAGAAATGTTGAATATTTTTTTGGTATTTTTTATTATTATTTGTTATTGTTGTTGGTATGAATATAAATTCAGTCAGCTGCAACTGTCTCCGATGCTAACACTAAATCACGTGTTTTCATACCAACACCGCACATCGATAACTTGCTGTGGCTGCTATGAATCCTTTGGCTGTCCGACTCCTTGTAAAGCAAACGACGCTGCCAGAGTTTCGAGCTGCAATTAAGTTGCTTAATTATTTATTTTCATTTATCGGCTGATATAACAAATTTGTTTTGATATGTTTTTTCTACCATTACAACATCTTCATGTGGAACGTTGCTGTGCTTAAATCGGCTATGCATGCGACTATGTAATGTGTGGAAATATATACAGACATACATATGTATGTAAGTGAGTGTGTATGTGTGTACTCTCTGTAAATGTGGAGGTATGTCTTTGTGTGCAAATATGGAAACATTCGTTACACATCGACCACACGGAACGAACTTGGCATTCCCCTACCATTGCCATTGCCATCACCAGCATCAGTGGCACCAGCTATAACAACAACAACGACGGCAATAAAAATAACTGTAATAATATGTAGCATCAACAACAACAAGAACGTTGCCAAGCAATTCGCAGCTTCGCAGTCAAATTTTTTGCTTCCAATGATCCAGTGCTCGCTTTCCTTCCTCTCTCTCTCTCTCTTCCTTCTACGCCTCCCACTCGACTCCTATTGCTCCAATAAATACATTTGGTCTCCTTGCGTTGTGCTGCACTTCGACTTTTGTGATTGCCTTAACGAAAATTATTGAAATTGTGCAAAAATAAGCAACAACAAAAATCAACAACAACAACAACAGTCACATGCATACAACGCAAGCAGAAAAAAACAAAAATTAAATAAAAATTGTGTTTTTCTCGCGTTTTCCGTTTCGTTTGAGATTTGTTCTCTTTATTGGATTCTGTATTTCTTTATTTTTTTTTTTTGCACTTCTGGTGTTGTTGTCGTTGTTGCTGCTTGTTTGTTTGGTCTTTGCTGGTACTTGTCTACTTTCTTCTGTACTCACTTGAGTGCCGTTAACATTTTCCGCTTTCATTGTTGTTGTTGTTGTTGTTGCTGTTGACTGCTGTTTGTAATTTTATTGAAAATCATTTGGCCATTTACCTTGACGCTGCTATTTGTTTTTATTTTTGTATTTGTTGTTTTATTTTTATTATTATTATACAACTGCTCCGAGATTTCTGGCATTTGTTGTTATTGTTGTTATTTTTGGTGTTTTCTTCTTCTGTGTTGTTTTGTCTTTGGCTTCTCGGCCTTTATGTATATTTATTTCTCGTTTAATTAATCATTATTATCATTGTTGTGTTGTTGTTTTGATGTCTCAAAAGTTTTTCCCCGGCCCGGACTTTTTTTGATTTTAGGCTTTTGTGTTTGTGCATTTATTTGTTCTTCCTTTTCTGTTGTTTCTTGTTGACTGTTTCAATTGTGTTGCCGTAAATTTTGCACAAAGGTGCCTCATTCTTAATTACAATGTTACAATGATTCTTCGATTTTTCATTTCAATACTGCGGCAGCGCACCCGAATCATCCAACTTCTGAGAAACAATTGAACTCTGATGAATTATTGACTTTTTGTGGGGGTTTTCGCCATTTGTGACAACTGTGTTCTGCTTTGAGAGCAAACGAACAAATTTTATTAGATGCATATTTTTCACATTCTGCTCTTCCAATAGCTCCGGGTTGAGTGAACTGTTTTAAAAATAAACAATAACCAGCTTTACAAGAATTTTATTAATAAAAAATTAAGATTGCTCATTCTTACGATGTCGTATTCGAGTCTTCATATAACTTGTATTACAGTCGTGTCTGGATATAGTGAACTAATTATTGCAAGGCCTGTTTACAGTATTGTTGTAATCAAGGTTAACATTTTTGTTCAAAAAGTCGTTTTATTTGCTCAAAATACACTTTTTGTTTTTTGCTTGAAATTGCTGTCAAAATTTTGTTCAATATTTAGAGGCTCCAAGTCAAAATTTGGGTGTTCACTATATCGAGGTTTTCACTATATCGGGTGTTCACTATAACCAGACACGACTGTATATACTAACTTGGCATTTATGGTAAATTTGGTGTCTTCGCTTCGTTAGTCGCCACACTCAACTCCACTAATCGCAACTCGCGTTCGCGCGTCGACTTGGCGCGCTCAAAGTGCAACGTTTCTTTGTCCAAGAAGTTGGTCAAGTTCGTCTAGATCCATTCTAACTGGTTTTGCTCTGCGTGCTGCACTATTGTTCTTAATGGCTAATCATTCTATATACGTTTTTTTGTGTTCCCTATAAACGTGTTCTTGTGTTCTTTGCGCCAACAGCCGGTTTTCGATCGCTCTTTATGTTGTTTTTGTTTGTCTTTTTTCAAACATTGCGCACCCGTTTTTCGTGTACTCATTCAATGTCGGTGTTATTTCGTTTTAATTTGTAATTTTTTTGAATTTTAATGTCATGTGACAGTTTAATTACATGTCGTTACTTTGTTGCTTTTTGTGGGGTTTTTTCGTAATTGCGGCCCAATTGTGCATGTTTTTGCTGCCAAATTCGAGCGACTATATAATTTGATGAATATTAGATTTTTGTAAAAAAAAAAGGTCATATGTATTCGTATTCATATTTGATTAGTTTAAGCTGAGCTCATGATTTTATTATCTATTATAGCAATTTGTGTATATTGTCAGAACTGTAATTTATTCTATTTTGAAAAGAATTTGCTGAAAGTGCTTTGAACTCTGTCTGCCTGTGCGACAAAAAAATGTACTATACTTTAAGCTACATAAACTTATGAAGCAGCATTGTATATGATTTTACTTGATTTTATTTGATTTGATTTGATTTGATTTGATTTTATTTTATTATTTTTTATTTTTTTTAATCTATTTTATATTATTTTATTTTATTTGATTTGATTTTATTTGATTTTATTTTATTTTATTTTATTTTATTTTATTTTATTTTATTTTATTTTATTTTATTTTATTTTATTTTATTTTATTTTATTTTATTTTATTTTATTTTATTTTATTTTATTTTATTTTATTTTATTTTATTTTATTTTATTTTATTTTATTTTATTTTATTTCATTTCATTTTATTTTATTTTATTTTATTTTATTTTATTTTATTTTATTTTATTTTATTTTATTTTATTTTATTTTATTTTATTTGAGTTTATTTTATTTTATTTCTTTTTATTCTATTTTATTTTATTTTATTTTATTTTATTTTATTTTATTTTATTTTATTTTATTTTATTTTATTTTATTTTATTTTATTTTATTTTATTTTATTTTATTTTATTTTATTTTATTTTATGTTATTTTATTTTATTTTATTTTATTTTATTTTATTTTATTTTATTTTGTTTTGTTTTATTTTATTTTATTTTATTTTATTTTATTTTATTTTATTTTATTTTATTTTATTTTATTTTATATTAATATATTTTTTTTTTCATTCTATTCTATTTTATATTATTTTATTTTATTTTATTTTATTTTATTTTATTTTATTTTATTTTATTTTATTTTATTTTATTTTATTTTATTTTATTTTAACAATTATGTTACTTCACATAATTTGTTTTTTAAAACTCAGTCCGCACTTCTAGCTAAGATACTTTTACCTTTAAACTTCCTTGAATTATTTATCAGTTAATTCAACATTTTTTCTATGACCAACAATTTTTTACATCGTCCATTGAATCTCAGCAACTAAAAACATTGGAATATCGCTTTTCGAAACTCACTAAATCCTTGACTTTGAAATCTTAAGTTTAAGTCCACAATCCACAAACTTTTACAATTTTCCATTTCTAAGATCTCAAACACAAAGTTTATGTTTCAAATACAACAAACAAATATAAATAATTACATACATAAGTACATACAACTGACACGCCAGCCCCCTAACGAGCCTAATTCATAGCTCCCTCAATCATTCGTATTGTGCGAGTTACTTTGTATGCGAATGAAAGGCTTCTACAATTTCTCAAAAGCGAATTATTTATTATGTTGGCTGTGAATTTTGTAATATTTAAGTTTTGTATTTAAACTTGTTTACCTTCGACAAAAGCCAACATTAAAATGTTGGAAAGCCAATTCGTTGTTCTTGGAACGTTTCCATAATTTATAACATATAATTTTCATGTTAATTTCGACTCATTAAATATTGTTTTACATCTGGTGCTGCAATGCATAGAAATGGAATATTTTATAACTGTAAAAAGCCAAGGATGAAAATCTTTTATTTGTATTTGTGCCAGCCAGAAATCGTGTCGCTTACATCAAAGAGAATTAAGGGAATTTTTCTGCAAATTTCAAAGCAACTCGAAATGATCAAGAGTTGGTGAAATTGTTTCAGTAATTGCAGAAAATATAAACATATGCAGCAGTTAAAGCAATCAGTGCAAAGTGTAAAATGTTTTGCGTTTGAAGGTCTCTGAGCTGCAAAAATGTTAATGAAAAAGTTCGAATTCGACAAAAACCATTCGATTTCTTTTGCATTTATTGACTAAAGTGGTAAAAAATATTTGTTGAAAAGTTTAATTGACAAAAAATATTAGGTTTGTATTTCATTGATATAATAAAATTGTAAAAAAAACCATCAGATTTCTTTTCTATTAACAAACTAAATGCCTGTAGAAACAAAACGGATCGTATGTGGGAAGCTTAGTTCCGGCCTCCCTTAGAGACTTTTAGTTGTCCTATAATTTAGTTATCCTATTTATTTGTTAGTTGTCTTATAATTAAAAATTCATAATTTCCACTCACCTTAACCCTGCATAGGCAACCATATTTAGTATAAGTTAAGGCCAATGTTCGTCGATTCGACTAACATAGTTTTAGGATCGATTTTAAGAAGTCAGTGAATAAAATGCGTTTAACCCATTGCTGCCAGGTACCAGTTCGGCCCATACGATTTTGATAAAATTTCATATACGACCTAGAAGTGACCCAAAATGATCAGAAACAAAATTTCAGCTTTATATCTTTGCACGTTGCTGAGATATTCATTAGGTATTTTGTACCCATTACGCAGCAATGGTAGCTTTTTTCCATACTTTGTGAAAGGATCAGCTAAACACGTGAACAAAAGTTGTATTTTTTACAGGTGAGTTAGGAGGCAGATTTTTGGGAAGTTCTAAGGCCACTACGTTTCGCCACATTTTTTACCTCTGGAAAATTCACAATTTTTGGAGTCTGGTAACTCTAGCTGAATGGCGAAATTTTAGGGTGACCTTCACTAGGTTAAGGTAGTTCCATCTTTACCCCAACTATCCCTATCAATGATTTTGGGATATCTCTAACACGAACTTTTCTGTCATTTTTTTAAAAAGTCAGTTTTCATGAGTAAAATTTTACCCATTAGGCAGCAATGGGTTAAAGTGAATGAAAAGAATTTCCTAGTTTTAATTAAAACTCAGAAAACCAATATTTTGGTGTGTGGTTTTTATGTAAAATAATTCACGAGAATCCTCCCAACTTGCTCGGAATTGGCATACGACTAACTTTGGGCTTTCACTAACTAACTGGGTTGGGACCAACTTTGATATTTGGCCACAATCATAGGTAAAGTGCCATATACACACACACCCACATATTTGAGAGATTTTCGAAAGCTTTTTGCAACTTGTCAACAAGTGAAAACATTCGATTTGGCTTGCGTCCATCAAGTACCACAAAATGTTAGTGTGTGTGTGTAGTAAAATCACACTTTTAATTAACGCCAATGTGCAACAGCAAAAAATTGCCAATTTCACACGCAAAATAGCTGCGTTCCCCAACTTTTTGTTTTAATTTTCCTTTATGTGAAGCGCAGCAGCCAAGTTGATTGTAATTTTATTGAAATCGCATCGCTGATTGCGTTTTTCATTAGTTTCTTCGTCGCGTTTCGCTTTGCAGTAAAAACTGAGCGAAAAACCCCAAAATATATTTCGACGCTGTAGTGACAGTAAAAATGTGCACAAGAAAAATGTCAGTGTGTGTGTGTGTGTTGAGGCCCACGGTGTCGGTTGTGTGTGTCTTTCTGCGTGTATGTCTCTCTGTTTGTTTTTGTTTGTTTGTATTGCTGAGAGTGCGGATTTTACGAGTATTAGTGAAACTTTTTTCATTTCATTTCTCGCACGAAACTTTCAAATGCCAATAGCCGTGGCACCTTAGCGCAGCGATAAATTCTACAAAATAGCGTAAATTCGCTTTTAGCCATTTTGTTGTTTTGCTTTTGGCCACTTTCTTGCCATTTACAATTTTATTTGTTTTCATTTTCAATTTCATTTGGCAGTCTGCTGCGAGTCTCGCTGTGGGTGTGCAAGTCTTTCCGTGTGTGTGTGTGTGTGTTGCGTGTAGTGCAGCGCCGCTGAAAACTGCATGCCGCCACGCTTAAAACGTTTAACGAATTGCACATTAACTTGGCCAAGTCGCATTTTCTTGGCCTCGTTTTGCTGCTGCTTCCTTTTCAGTTGCGCACTTTTTCCTGCGCACGTCCGTAGCATAACAATAGCAGCAGCAACGAAAACAACAACAACAACAATAACAACAACAATTGACAGCAATAAACGTTCGACAACAACAACAACAACAGCAATAAACAGCCACAACTCTGCCACATCTGGTGGCATGTGTGGTGCAATTGTTGCCATTTGCCGCCTGTCACTGTCGTTGCTTTTGATTGTTGTTGTTGTCACGCCTGCGGCGCTGCTTACACACTGCTGCCAGTTGCTGCGCATTGTTGCTGTGCTTGCGGCAGTAATAGCTGCTAATTTTTATGCAATCGATGCCATAATCGAATTGAATTCAATTTCGCATTGAATCAATTTTATTTTCCTTCTTTCTCGCCCGCTTCTTCGCACTTATTCACACTTCTTCTTTCTCCACTTTCCATACAAGTTTTTTCCTTGGTAAATACATTTTTATAAAAAGCGTGTCGATCAAGTTTTGCTATTATGGTTTTTTTTTGTCGAAAAAAGTGAAAGATATCGAATTACAAAAAAAATCAACAAACCAATCACATCGCTTTCGGCGAATCCCGGTTCGGTCATATAATGGCAAATATTGAATTGTGAACTTTTTACTTGATTTTTATTATTATTTGTTGTTGTCGTTTTTTTTTCTTGCGTCTTCGACTTCATTAGCAATCTTTTGTTGTTCAATATTTCTATGTTGGCTGCTTTGCGTTTTTATGGACACAATTTATGTTTGTTATTGTGGTTGTTGTTGTTGTTGCTGTGTCTGGTTGCTGCTGTTTGTTGGCCACTTGCCGGTTTGCTTGCTTTTTCCATTATTGTTGTGGTTTTTTGTTTTTAAATTTTGATTTTGTAACAGCATTTCGCTACTGTCGTGTCGCGTCAATTCGCCTTTCTGCTGCACAAAAGCGTTTTTCGGAATTCGCTGATGACTTGTTGGCCAATTTATCAATCAACCGAAACTTCATTTCGACGCTTAGGACTCTGCAATAATTGCAAATTCATGCGTCGATCACGCTGCAAAAGTGACAAATAATATTCACAGTGGGAGTGAAGGGTGCACAGTGGGCCGCAGCAGGAGCAGAAATATCACAAATATTGCGACATTAGTGCTAATTGATTGATCATCGCGGTAATTGCTAATTGAGAGTGCGATGTCGCGTTGTTGCACTGCAACAATATTGATGAATCATTCGCTAAGAAGCGAGGAAAATTCCCAGCGAGTGGATAGATTTGCAAATACAGAAGGAATAATGGGGATGGATGGGATACAAAGAGGTCGCAACTGTGCAGAGCTCTGCAGTCAGTTTGCATGAGTATTTAACAACAATTTGACGGAAAAATAAATGTTTGAGAATTTTGAATAATCGAGTGTTTCTTCAGTAATTGAGTTTCGTACTTTGCGAAAGTATAAAAATAACTCAAAACTCATAAATTAATTCAATAAAAAGTAACCCAAAAATGGTTTAGAAAAAGTAACAAGAAAAAATTTAGTATTTTTAGTATATTTAGTATTTTTGTAGAAAATTTATTGTAGTATTTTTTTGAATTTTTATGAAGTACTTGAAAACTGTTTTCAAACAATTCTGGACCAACATTAACATTATACGAAAAAGAGTTGCAGGAAACCTTCTCAGGCAGTTGGGTCAAGAATTTAAAGAATTATTAAAAAAAACTACTAATGATCTATTTTAAGGCTACCAGAGGAAAAGTTCCAGTTTTCAAACTTAATGCAAAAGACACAAAGTCGTACAATAGATTTGATAGCTGATAGATGCCAGATTGAGATGGTGTCAGAAAAGTCCGGATATGTCTGTTCTAAGCCTTGACAAGTTTGTTAGAAAGCGGCATAACTTTCTTGAAAAATTATTTTCTATAAATTTCTTTCTGTTGTTAAATTTTGAATGAAAAGTAAAGTCAACGAATGCAGAAGTCAGAGAAAAAGTTTAGAAACCAAGTTCAGTCTTTTAAAACAAGGAACATTGATTTTAAAATAAATAAAAATAAATAATAATAATAAATAAATAAAATAATAAATAGTGTTGCAAACCAAGTTACTAACTTTTTAAAGTCAGGATAGATTAAGTAATTAAAAGTTAGGATGGGTTTTTTTAAATTTGATGTGAGCTTTTTTGAAACCATGGCTTGTTTTAAAAAGTAAGGATAAGATTCCAAGAGTCTGTATAAGTTTTTAGAAGTAACTAAGTCAGAAATAGGATTTTTGGAAGTATTGGTATATTATCTTCAAGTATGTAAGTATGTTTTTTAGAAGTTAACTAACATTTTTAGAAATGAAAGTAATTATTTTAAAATCAGAGTTTGTTATCTAGAAGTCAAGGTAAGTTTCCTTGATGTTAGGAAAAGTTTTCTTGAAGTAAGGAAGGTTTTTTAGATGTCTAAGTATGTTTTTTTAGTAAATTCAAGTTTTTAGAAAAAAAAGAGTAAATTTTTAGAAGTCTGAGTATGTTTTCTAGTAGTCAAGAAATTTTCTAAAAGTTCTTATACGCTTTAAAGATGTCAAAGTACGAAGTTTTAAAGAGTCTGAGTATGTTTTTAGTAGTCAAGGTAAGTTTTTTACAAAACTCATAATTTTTTTTAAATGTAATATTTTGTTTTCTAGTAGTTAAACTTACTTTAGTTGTGAGGGTAAGTTTTTCAGATTCCTAAGTATGGTTTTTAATAGCCGAAGTAAGTTTTTAGAAGTCAGAAGTTGTTTTTAGTAATCAAGGAGAGTTTTCTAGAAGGCGGCCCAAGTTTCTTAGATATTAAAGTATGTTTTCTTATAGTCAAAATACGTTTTCTAGTTGTAAGGGTAAGTTTTTCAGATGTCTATGTATGTATTTTAGTAGCCAAAAGAAGTTTTTAGAAGTGACAGCAAGAGTTTACGAGTCTGGGTATGTTTTTAGTAATCACGGCAAGATTTCTAGAAGTCAGACTGAGTTTGTTAGATGTTAAATTATATTTTCTAGTAGTCAAAATAAGTTTTACAAGTCTAAATAAGTTTTAAGTAGTCTCGATAAGTTTTCTTGATGTCAGATTAAGTTTCTTAGATGTCAAATTATTTTTTATAGTGGTCAAAGAAAGTTTTGCTAGTTGTAAGGATACGTTTTTCAGAAGTCTAAGTAGGTTTTTTTTGTAGCCGAAGCAAGTTTTTATAAGTGAAAATTGTTTTTAGAAGTCTGAGTATGTTTTTGGTAGTCACTTTAAGTCTTCTAGAAGTCAGACTGAGGACCTTAGATGTCAAATTATTGTTTTTAGTAGTCAAAGTAAGTTTCCAGGTAGAAAGTGTAATTTTTGTTTGTATTTGAGATCGGCTTTTAAAAGTGAGAATAGTTTTTATTAGACTGAGTGTGTTTGTTAGTATTCAAAATACGATTTCCAGATTCTAAGGTAATTTTTTTAGGTATCAAAGTCTTTTGTCTTGTCTTTTTGCAGTCAATATAAATTTTAAGAACTCAGCATATTTTTGTATGCTTTTTATAAGCCAAGATAAGTTTTCAAGAAATGAAAATGATTTCAAAAGTCTTGCAATATCCTAGAAGTGATTGTAAATTGCAGTAAATTGAGTGTTTTAATAAGTAGTCAAGAAAATGTCCTAAAATCTTGAAATCTTTAAGTTCTTATAAAGTTATTGTTCAGTATTGTCAAGTTATTTGTTTAAAAATATGGTTTTTTCAAAAACAGAGCAACGTTCTCAGAAATCCGGGTGAGTTTTTTTTTAATTAGAACACGATTTTTATAAGTCAAAATGCGTTCCACAAGGTCTGAGTATGTCAAAAGAGGTCAACACGATTTTTTTTAAATCAAAATAAGTTTTTTAAAAGTCAAAAGTACATCTTTACTATTAAAAGCAGGGTTTTTTTGTTAAAACCATTGGCAAGTTTTTTAAAGCCAGAACAAATTTTTGAAAGTTTGAATAAGTTTTTAGAAGGCAAGGTAATTTTTTGTGATGGTAAACTTAATTATTAAGCAAATTACTGCGAAATAGATTTCTACAAAAATTTAGCGCAAGTCATGGAAACATTTTAATTTAAAGCTGGATACACTTTGCAATAAACGTCTTCATTAAATGAAATGTATAGTAATTTCGATGCTCGCAAGCATTTTCATAAAGCACAAAGTTACATTACTTTCTGCACTTTTATACTTGCTTCAACTTTTTTTGTGTGTGTGTTCAAGTAATTAAAGTAATCAACAACAATTTCTTAGCCCTTCGGTCAAAATGGGCAACGTTCACTTTTACTTGAATTACACTTGTTTCGGCTTCGCTCGCTTCTGCGCCGTCGACTTGAACGTAATTTTTAAACAAAGTTTGAAAGTTTGGCTAAAATAAAATTCTCTCAAAACACGCACAGCTACGAAGATAAGTGAAGCGACGCGCCGAGCCGTGCCGAGCGGGGCGCAACGCAGCGAGGGAAATTTAAATGCCTCGCAACAATCAGTCGAAGTGGCGAAGATTTTCAATACAAGTCGAAAACTTAAACAACATAAAATTGCCAAAGAAAAGAAGAATTTCAAATTACGAAAGTTTTTAGCTAACAACAAAAACAACAAAAACTATAGCACAATAGCAACTGTGACTGCAACAACAACTGCAACAGCAACAACTGCCGAAACAACAGCGCGACCAGAGCGGCAAAAGCAGCTGGCCACGGCGAGAATGGCGGCAGCAGTGGCGGATTCAGGGGGGCGGTGTTGGGGGTTGAACCTCCCCGAAATATCAGGATCGACTTTAAAACTACATACAAATTAAAAGGAATTGTTGGCAGTTTATGAATATAAAAGAATTATTTTGTGAAAGCCCCCGAAATATTTTTCTGTATCCGCCCATGGGCGGCAGCTTAAATAACAACAACAAAAAGTCACTAACCGGACTGGCAGCAGTGACGGTAGTGACGACTTTAAAGTTGAGCGTCAATATTGGTTGTTGTTATTGTTGTTGGCTCGCTGCCGCTGTCACAGTGCACCAACACCGACTCGGCAGCAGCGGTGCGCCGGCTTTGGTGTTGGTGTTAACGTCAAACGGACGAGGTCGTGCGCCAGTTTCGCATCGAATTACCTTTCGATTTCGTATTCGTATCGAATTTCAGCGCGCAACACGATTTTCAGCCTTTGCAATGTTGCTCTGATAGCCCGAAAGGCTGCTGCCGTGGTGCCTTGCCGTTGTTGTTGTTGTAGCTACTGTTCATGCTGTTATTGTGGTTGTTGCAGTTATGTAGTTAACAACAGCACCAACAACATAAAATAACTTGCTCGAAACTTGCTAAAACCGCAAGCGGTCGTCTTTTTTGCTTTGGAGCTTCGTAACTTTTCGTAGCCACCGCCGCCGTCGCTTCAACTGCTGTTGTTGACGTCTTTTGCCAGAGTTTAGAGTTAAAACCGCACATTGGCAATGATAATTTTGAACATTTGTAGCTAATAAACCAAATCAACAATCAACGAATTCGAGTCCCAAAACGTCCGCAAATGCAGTATGGCAAATGTGGCAACCAACAACAACAACAACAACTGCGCCAGTGATAGTCATTGGCATGTAGTCACGAGATGAATTTTGTTGTTACGTAAGACGTTCCAATAAGTGGCAACAATTGATGATGGAAATCCCAGCTTGGCTGCGTCAACACTGCCCTGGGCAGTGTTTTGGCTTGGGGAATACCTTGTATACATATAAATGATTTGATATTACAAATTTCTAATTACGCACAAATCTTTGCAAAAGTTTTCATTCAATGCGGTTGCGTTGTTGGAAAAATGTTTTCAGCTCTGTAAATTGTTTCGTTTAGGGTGAATTCACATTCGAGTGTGGAGGTTGGTACATCGGCATCAAAAACAGACTCATTTTGTATTTAATAAAAAGCAAAAACTCAAAGTTTGAAGGAACAAAGAATAAGTATGAAGGATACAAGGTCGTGGAGAAATAATATGGATCTGGGGTGCAGGGACGCAGGGCTTTCTCCTCCTGAGGTCCTCCCTCTATGAAGTGATTAACAACGATAACATCGTTGCCCATTTGAAATAATTCCCGATCTACCATCACTCGGAGGTAGGTCAGGTATCACAATTTGGCAAACTATTCACAAAGTCAGAAGTGACCATCTCCTGCTCACTGTCCCCTATTTCATAGAATATCTGCAAGAGCTATCGGAAATTGTTTCTAAAGTATGATGAACCTATGACTAACCGTCTCAATGAATAACATACAATGACAAAATTTGAGCCCCAAAAACACCAAGCTACTTTAAAAATCTTCATGTCTTATTCCTTTTGTCAGAACTGTCAGGACATATAGAAAACCCTGCACGAAACTAAATTCTATCCTCTTCTCTTCTACAATAAGTGCAATTTTTTCCCCTGGTTCACTTCTTTCGGGATCGTAGATCCTCCACAAGACATTGCCCTGTGTTGGTTACGTAAATCGGTTGTAGTTTTCTGCCAAAGTAGGTGATTATCCTGCCGCAGGTAGTCCTAAGTGATAGGGAGCTGCCATCTACCGCCGCTTAGGAGCAACACCTCTGATGTTGTGAGCTACCCCTCATAGCGCCATCTGTTGTGTAAAGGAAGTGACAGTAGGATGGTTCAAGACTTCGCTAAGATCGGTTTGGTGCGCTGTTTTCGCTAATGCCCCTTTCCCCTTACAGGCGTTGCTGGTGCACCGTGCAGGTGTATATTTGTTTTATTTTTTACAGCCGCACGACCTCTGGGATCATAGGTTAATGCACTCACGCTGGGTTTTGGAGGCTGTGCAATAAGTGTAAGAGGTATCGAAAATGATTTCTATAGGATCATGAATACTTTCGAACTTTTCAGATGGTATAAACCTCTTTTCTTACCTGAGTCTTGGCACCCCAATTTAGTGGGTATGCCAAAGAATAGTTTCATCGATTTTAGAGAAGTTAGAGAGATATTATATTCGTTTTTTGTATGGCGGAATTCACTGATGCGGCCCACTTAATCGGACCCCTTTTCGTTCCCTATATGAAAACAATTTCATTTAATTTCACTTTATTTGAAAACGTTCAGATGTCTGCCGGTGTCATTGATCTCCTTCCTGATGAGCACATCCCTCGTCAACCTGGGTAGTTCCTGGTGTTCTACTCATTCACTCCACTAGAAGGCCTTGTTGAAGCAGAAGGCTTCAACAAGGCCAATTGTGTTTGTTACGTTATTCAATTGAAATTCTGCCAGGGTGGGTGATTAACTTATCGCTAGCAGTTCTAGGGATTGCCATCTATTCTTCCCTTAGAGAGACATCTCCGTATGACGACTAAGGTACTTTAGACATTTCGAATACGTTATACAAGGTGCAACCCAAAGTAAACAGGACTTTTATAAAATAAAGAAAACGGATGATTATTTTTGTATAATTCTTTTTATTTATTCAAAATACTCTCCTTCTGCTTCGATACAACGTTTTGCACGGTCCAAAAGCATTTGGAATGAGTGTTTTAGGTCATCGGCCGGCATCGCCTTCAGAATGTTGGTACAAGCCTTTTGGATGTCCTCAACGTCCTTATAACGGTTTCCTTTCATCGGCAAATGCAACTGACCGAATAAGTAGAAGTCACAGGGAGCCATATCAGGCGAATACGGTGAATGATTGATGGTAAAAATGCGATTTTTGGTCAAATAATCGGTCGTAACTAGGGCTCTGTGAGCCGGTGCATTATCATGCAATAAACGCGAACTTCCTTCCTCGCGATATTCTGGCCGAATACGACGAATGCGATGCACCAAACGCTTCAAAACTTCAACATAAAACAAAGCGTTAATTGTTTTTCCCGGTGGAACAAACTCTCGATGAATTATTCCCTTTGAATCGTAGAAACAAATGAGATGAGTTTTGATTTTTGACTTCTCACGGCGGGTTTTTTTCGGATTTGGCTCATCTGGGTGCTTCCATTCGGCACTTTGACGCTTTGTTTCGGGATCATATTGAAAGCACCACGTTTCGTCACCGGTTACGATGTTGAACAAGAAATTTGGATCACGTCTGGCTTCCCGAACGATGTCTTTTGCGTGCTCAATTGTCTGCGCTTTTTGGTCGTCGGTTAAAGTGTGCGGAATGAAGCGAGAACACACTTTACGGAGACCCAAATGTTCGGTTAAAATGCGATCAATTGATGTTTTGGAGATGTTCAATTCCATTTCCATCAATTCCAATGATGATTTTGGCTGCATTTTGATAAAATCACGCACAGTTTTGATGGCATCGTCAGTAATCACAAATTTCGACTGGCCGACGTGTTCGTCGTCATTCAAGTCTTCACGACCATTCTTGAATCGATTCAACCACTCATTAACACGGCCACGGGATAAACAATCATCACCATAAACTTGCTTTAACAATTTAAACGTTTCGGTAAAAGTTTTACCAAGTTTAAAACAGAACTTAATATTAGCTCTTTGTTCGATCGACATTCTCGTACCAAAGTTAAAAACATACTGTCACATTGAGCGGGATATTTCGGCGCCTACTAGACCAAATGTCATGAAATTTAGACAGTATGTGAATGAAAGATGTAGCTTTCCAACGCATGTCCTCACACATAGATGGCGCCACCAGAAACGTCCCTATTGCAAAAGTCCTGTTTACTTTGGGACGCACCTTGTATATGCGTTCTTTTCGTATCTGTTGCTAATAGGAAGTAGAAGTGGTTCCTGGTGTTTAACGATCCAGAATTGATGCGCCTATCCTGCGAGTTCCACTGTCTCAGCATCTTTGCGACATATTTCATTCTCGGCGAAATTTATTATAAGCACTAGTTTCAAGAATATAAAAGCAGTTAAAAAGCTACAAGATAGATATAAAATTAGAGGCCACATAGACAGGTTTCAGTTCACTGAAGAGAGATGATGAGTAATGAAGAGTTTTCTATGGCATTCCCACATCAGTCCATGTTCAGATCAAGTTCATAGTTATTTCCACGTATTGCAAGTTTCAGCATATTTCAAAGTAAACAACCTGTTATAAAATTTTTGGCGGTACCACATGTTTCTTTTTCTATATGCGACTAACGAAGGAAGACCCATACGGCCTACATTTTTCGTTAAGATAAATCTGTGCTTTTGCGTTGATTTGGCCAAATCAACAACCAAAAAAAATTTTAGCCAACAAAGTTGACAGCCAACATCAGGAAATGCACACTTTGATATTTGAATTGATCCTGACCGGGAGAGACCCCCCTCACCTCCAAGTGGCGCAAACAAATGAGCATTTATTTGTCTAGACTTTGACTTTTGCGCTAAATCCGGCATGGCGGTTGAACAGTCAAACGCAGCATTCGCAGACGAAGCCGGCGAATGGCAGGCAAAAAGGAACGCAAAGCCACGTTATTAATTATTTCCATTGTTGGTAGACAAAAGTAATTATTAATGCGTGTTTTTTTTGCTGTGTTAGCTGCGAGCGTAACGTTTCTTTGAGTTGCACATGGAATCTTTTTTGTTTTCGTTTTGTGCGCTGGAAGCGTTTTCGAGTGTTTGCTGGCATGTGAGAGATGTAAATAGAAAGAGACAGCTACAGGCTGGAGGCAGAATACTTGGACATGTTTACGTTTCTTTATGCTTTAAGGTGTACTTAAGGCAATTAATTTAGTTTGTTAAATGGCTTTGAATTTTAACTTTAACTTTTGCTATTTGATTTTCATTTGACATTCAAGTGGTCGTGAGCATTGATTTTAGTTTGAAATATATAAAGGATATGTAGAAGATAAATAGAAAAAGAAAAGAAGAGTACAATTTCAAAGAAACAAATAGGTTAGGTAAGGCTAGACTAGCCGATCAAGAGCCAGGGATAGATTTAGTAGTAACTAGTTATGTCCTTAACAATGCCAGATGGTTTCAAGGAAACTAATAGGTAAGGTTAGTTAAGATTAGTCGGTCAATAGACTGATACAGACGTAGTAGTAGTTATGTCCTTAAAATACCAGATGATGGTACAGAGATGTTATAGCTCAACGAATAGTCGAACATTGTAGGCGAACTTTAGCAAAGCTGTGCTTGAAGGAAACATTTGGCGAAACATTGTAGGCGAACTTTAGCAAATCTATGCTTGAAGGAAACTGTTATGACTCATTCTTCAGGTTCGTGAAGCTCGTGAAACAAGCTAATAAAAACTAATGATTTCTGAAAGCTTCTGTAAGCACAAATTGGTTTCATATTTTCAACTGATTGCAGGAATCTTTGGAAAAAAACGCATTTGCTTGGACAAACTTGTTGATATCAAAGTTAACTAAAATAGTAATTTTTTCGAATTCTATCTGAATCTCGAATTCGACTGAACCAACATACCAAATTTAAGAAAACGTATGAGGATTTAGGGCCTTAAGGTCCTGTGGGTTCAGTTAGGTTAGAGTGGAAGCAAAAAAGGTGCTCACCTAAAAAAAAACCTAACCTAACCTAAAACCTATTTGACTCATTGTTTTACCACAAAAAGAAGGTGTAGACCGCTCAATACGGTACAGCTTCCTTGTAAGGAATGAGAACTAATAGAAACGAATTGGTTTGTTTGTTTCCTATATAAGTCTACACTGTTTGTTTCGATCTAGCTTTTAACTAACTTTTTTTCTAACTTTTACGTTTAGGTTTTAGGAATCAGGAGTAAAATTTTGAAGAGTTACGATCCCAGAAACCTTCACTTTTATATTTGTTTTGACGAAGTTTTGCACACATGATATCCAAAACATAGGACAACTTAAAATTTCTCTACTAAAAGTTATTTTAATTTAAGTTTTGTGTTGAAACCCTTGAAATCTATAGGTTTTACTACGATCTTGATGATATATTGAACGATAATAAAAACCTCTACAATGGCGCACATAGGATTTCAGGAGCTCTGAACACAAGTTTTGGAATCAAAACCATTTTAAGTCATGTTTTACACTCACAATTTTTGTAGAAAACAGATAATTTCAGGGGTTGAACCCCCAAAACCATATCTTGCTTGTGCCACTGCACTTTTGTAAATGGTTTTAAAGACAGTGTCAGTTGTAAGCAGTGGCGCACACAGGATTTTATTTTGGGGGCGAGGGTTTGAGTACAACGTTTGAGCCCAATGCCATTTGAAATCTTATATTGTACCAGTAATTTTTGTATTTTGGGGAGGGGATTGTACCCCCCAAAAACCCCCTGTGTGCGCTACGGGTTGTAAGTAATCATGTAATCATCAAATTTAAAGTTTGTTTTCGATTTCTATGACATTTTCAATCGTGAAGCAAAGAGTTAAGAGAAAGTGAGAACCATTTGAAAGATTAAGAAAAATAAGAGGAAGAGCACTTGATGCCTCAATCTTTTGAGTCTTCTTCATGCATTTTGCAACTTCTCAACGAATTTTGTAATATTAAAAAAAATTTTTCATTTGATAATTTTAATACAAATATTCTTCATTTTTATTTACAGCACTCCAAAAGGTCTGTTGGATTTGTTCTATTAAAAAATATACGCAAGTTGGAGACCCTAGAAAATATTGAATTGAGAGAAAAAGACGAAAATATTCCGAATTTCGAAATTAAATGACAAATTAAAGATATAATAAAAAAAAACAAAACAAATAAACAAAAGCAAAAATATTAAATATCAAAATAAATTGTCAGCTCGACGCGCAGTTTACAAAAAATATCAAAAATTAATACAAAAAATAATACAAAAAGTGATTAACTAAAATAGTAAACAAAGATAAAACTCAATTCGCTCAGATACGTTGGGCAGCTGTTGCCGTTTGAAGTGCACGCAAACATCTTTAGACCGAAACAACAACAACGAAAAGTTCACAACTGAAAAAGTGACCACCAGTAAGCAGTTAATAAATAGAAGAAATCATTTGAAGTATACCCAACAACAACAACAAATCACATTTGGAACTCTTGAGCAGCCATTCTGCACTGCGACCTCGCCCGCCCAAAAATCCACATCGCATCGCTTCCCATCGAATCGAAGCGCATTGCGTCTCATTTCGATTTTGCTTGCTTGTCGTCATTACTTCGATTAGTGCCGGTTGCCGCTAAACGTGTGCGTCATCGCCGCTGTCTGAACCTTCTCCGCCATACCCACTCCACCCGACCCCAACGCGTGTGTTGCGCGCCTTTTGTCTTGCGTGCCGTCTGAGTGTCTGTCGCCCCCGTCCGCCCGGTTCGTACAACGTTGCGTCTTGAAACGATTTTTGTTTTGTGCCATTTCGCCGCCAGTGTTGGCAACGCGTGCGCGACCCTTTCACTTTTTTACGTGACACCGTCGCCAGACAGCAGCGTCACTCGAGAAATTTTCCACAAGTCACACTCGCATAATTCGTTGAGTGCGGCGCTGGCGCCGGTCGCTTCTTGGAGTGAACCATATTGAATTTTGCAATACACCAAAGGTAAGTGGCGGTCTGCGAGATTTCAATTAAAAATTAATCGCTCTTAGTCAGCTTTTTGCTTTTGCTTTACCCATTATCGCTCGGCAGTGGTATTGGTGCACGAATCCGCCCGACAATTACACGTGTAATAAGTACTTAAGTCGATACATTTGCGCACTTGCGTAATGAGACGCACAAGTAATCACTTTCGGTTGGAGTCGAATGACGGAAAGTTTGCCTTGAGCTATGAGAGAAAATTTAATTTGAATTAGTGTTTTCAAGTGGTAAATTGAAATGTTGCAAGGGTTATATTGAATCTAGTCTTTTCATATAATAAACAGTTTATGTTGTTTAAAGGAAAAGTTCATAAATTGAATGAATCATTTGCTATGGTTGGCTTGAGATCCAATTAAGAAGGAGTTGGTGATCCTATGTCAACACAGTGAGCCTTGTTCACTTCGTTCGAGAGGAGCCACTTCGATCTACCTGCTTCTCTTGAACCAAAGACATGAAAAAATTTCCTGAGCATACAGATTTTCAGATCGATGATGACCTTGGAAGACTCTTTACTCACTTACTTAACTGACCTTAATAGAACATCTTTGTGTTACGGATTGTGGCAAAAGTTCTCTTCAGATGGTAAGAATCTGCAACTTGGTCCTTCCACTGGAGATATGGTCTCCTTCTTCGCCATCAACCGCCAACTACCGGGTTGAAGAGTTTTTTCGCCGGAACTTAATATATGAAATTAATCATTTGCTATGGCTGGCTTGAGATCCAGTAAAGAAGGAGTCAACACAATGAGTCTAGTTTGGTTCAAGTGAGCTCTTGTTCGAGAGGAGTCATTTCTGCTTGCCTGCATGAATCAAAGTTTTGAAAAGATTTTCTGGGCATATCGACTTTCAGATCGCTGATGTCCTTGGAACAAAATTTACTTATTAACTGACCTTAATATTTAAACCGTCATTGTGTTACGGATTGCCACAAAATTTCTCTCCTGGCAACTTCTCTCTCTCACTGGTCACCCAAGTGAGAGATTGTAGCGTCTTGAACTTGGTCCTTCCACCGCAGATATGGCCTCCCTCTTCGCCGTCGACCAATAACATTAATGAGAAGAAAAGATCCAAACAGTGGCACACACAGGATTTTATGTTTCGGTTTGGGCGAAGGGGGCTTTGCGTACAACTTTTGAGCCCCATTCCATTTGAAACCATGTTTTGCACCAGCATTTTTTGTATGTTGGGAACCCTCAACCACTCCCTCTTGTGTGCGTCACTGAACCCAAACTAAATTATAGCTACCATGTTGTTAAAATTACATCTGGCAAATCGGTTGTACATTTTTTAGTACTATGCAATCAAATTCTATGGAAGGTTTAAGCAAAAAATGGCGGACTGGCTAAAAGATATCCAGAGTCTGAAGGAAACTTGATGTCAAGGGTTGCCTATTGAAGGTAGCTAGTGGGGTTTGTGTGTATCTTTATTTAAGGATCCTATACCTTGGAATAACCCAAGATAAGTCCAGGAAACACAATGCCTTCGAAAAAATTGGAGTAGATGCTCAGACATGCCAACTTAGGCCTCAAATTTTTCAAATAAAACCAATTGTACAGTCATTTTTGACAACATCCAGACAATTCTCTAGCCGAATGAGGAGCCAATCGAAAAACAATCTAATTGCAAAAGTGCACATTTTTCTTTTAACTAGTTACCACAGCTCGTTAGTGCCTTCATTAAAATGCTCAGAAGTCCACGCCATGCAAAAAGGATTTCCTTAAAGATTTTTTTCAGCAAAACAAAAATTTGCGCAATTTCAATTATTCAAGAAAACCGCAAAAGTGTGCTGTCGGTTCTTGATTGTTATTTAATTGGAAAATTCCAAGCAGCAGAGAGTACGAAACACAGTCCAACACAACCACAGTCGAGTTAAAAAATTCAATTTGAACTAATGAAAGCGGCAGCTATGTGCAGTTAGTAATGCAACCGCAAAATGAAGCAATGCAGATAAATAAAAAAATTAAATACAAAATTCGTTTTAAGGCGCAACGAAGGGCGCCAATGTTGCACTTGTGGCATGTGCCGCAACATGCTGACGATTGCGGGCAACATTCGGTTTGGCAATGAACTAAAGGAAATTTAACATTGCATTGTCAGATTGGTAGACACGGTGAACGTGTACAACAAAAAATTAACTTGTCTGCGGCATTGCAATATTACGCGCCGAATTTCCATGCCGACGCTGAGTCATTTAGGTGATTGCTTTGAAATTTTTAATTAAATTAAATTATCACATACACGCAACAAAACGAAACTGAAAGACATAAGACAGAAGCAACTGTCAAGCTTGCAACATTAAATTTTCCATGCTGCGGCTGAAACTTTTTCTTCGATTTTGTTTCGTTCGCTCGAAACGTGCGGCTGCGTTTTCATTTCCGGCTTTAATGTGTCTATGTCACATTTTCTAATTACACAATGACATAATTTAAATTACAACAACAACAATAATATACACAACAACAACAATGCACTGTGTGGGTGGGCAGGCAACGAAAATGTCAGTATGACAACTCACAGGAGCAAAGCGAAAGCTCTACGAACGCCAACGTGGAACACTTTCAACGTTGTTGTAGACGACAGACGACAACAAAAGCAAAAACTGCAGCAGCAGTACAGTACAACAAGAACAACAATAACAGTATGTGCCATTACTTATGGCAGCGGGTAAACGTGGGAGCCATAAACTTGCTGGCTGGCTGCGCCCACCCACCGACGCGTTCAGAGAGCTCGAGCTGCACACACACACATGCACACATGTATATGTATACGGAAGTACATTAATACACACATACACACACACATGCATACACTCGTGTACCATAAAACAGTTAAATTGCGTGTGTTGTATGCTTTGCCGCCCGAGCAGATAAAGTCGCCTGCCGCCTGCTAAAGGCCAAAAAATAATATAAAAATAAAAATAAAAAATGTGCGAAGAGTAAAAGAAAATGGCAAAAAGAAGAAGCAACTACACACTACACAGTATACCCAAAGCGGAGAAAACAAATGTGGAGCAAGTAGAAGCTGTCTAGGGGGCGCCGCATGGGCCAACATTAAAGCCGTACAAACAACACTCGGAAGTTGCTGTCTGTGGCGCAGTAAAATGAGCATTAACTCGACTGGCGCTCGACTGGGCGTGGTGTGGTGTGCGAGGATTAGGACGCGGCGCTCAGGATTACGGTTCCGGTGAAGAGTGGCAGCAGCAAAGTGCTTAGCTGCCGGAGCGAAAATGAGCAGAATGGGCAACATTAAATATTTTCGGCATATGTTTATTTGCAGCATTTTAATGATGATACCAAACGCGCCCACGTCGTAGACAGCCCATCACTGCTGGCCGGTGAATTGAATAGAAAATTATGCCACGCGAAGCCACAAAAACTGCATTACTTGCACCCATCAGTGGGATTCATCAGTGAGTAGTGTTAAGGGTTGGTTGTTCAGATTTTGCGCACAAAGAAATTGCGGCAATAAATGGTTAATGGGATCTTTATGTGTGGTCCTACTTGAATTTTTCATGTAATTTGCATGGACTTGGAATCTTCTTAACAGATCAGCTGAGATGAGATTTATGAAAGGATGTTGTGCACTGATAGTTTAATCAAAGGTTGAAGTTGCCTTTAGGTCTGAGTGGGCCTGTTTCATATTTTCATATCACTTGAATGGTTTTAGATTCCTTTTATTAAAGGATGATATGCACTGCGACCTGTTCGATCTATTGTTATCCCTTAAAGACTCATAGGGAAAGGACAATCTTATCTACAGAACCTACGTCAGATCACTGTCTGCTATAAACTTTTAAGTATCGAAGGAACTTTTCAACAGATTAGATTCGATTTATGAAAGGATGCTGTGCACTGATAGTTTATTCAAAGGTTAAAGTTGCCTTTAGGTCTGAGTGGGTCTGTTTCAAAGTTTCATGTCACTTGAATGGCTTAACAGTCCTTTCAATACATTCCATTAGATTCGATTTACAAAAGATTGATATGTACTGCGACCTGTTCGATCAATTGTTATCCTTTAAAGACTCATAGGGAAATGACGATCTTATCTACACAACTTACGTCAGATCACTGTCTGCTATAAACTTTTAAACAGATCAAATGAGATTCGATTTGTGAAAGGATTTTTTGCACTGATAGTTTAATCGGAGGTTAATGTTGCCTTTATGTCTGAAAGGGTCTCGTTCAAAGTTCCATACCATTTGAACGGTTTTGGTGTTCTTTCAATAGATTCCATTCGATTCGATTTACAAAAAATTAATATGCACTGCATCCTGTTCGATCTATTGTGATTCCTTAAAAGCTCATAGGAAAAGGACAATCTTATCTACTAAATCTAGGTCAGACCAATATTTGCTATAAACTTTTACATATCGAAAAAACTTTTCAACAAATTAGTTTAAATTTATAAAAGAATGTTGTGCACTGATGTAATGTAATGTATTCTCATTGTGATCCTTTAGAGGCCCATGGGAAAAGGACAATCTTATCTATAGAACCTAAGTCAGATCAATTCTGTTATAATTTTTTTATTATTGAAGAAATTTTCAACAGATTAGATTTATAAAAGGACTCAAATACTCAAAGCGACTTAAAAATAGTACAAGTAAGGAGTCCTCCGTCAGGCCAATGCTTCCTTTTAAATTATGAATATTGGCGAAACTTTTCAACAGATAGGAATGCTTTGGACTTAAAAAATAATTTCATACAGTTCGACTTGTATGATTTATTATGATCCCTTAAAAGTTCGTAAGACAAGGATCGAACTCATCTACAGAGCCTACGCCGGACCGATGGCTGGTACAATATTTATAAATATCGTAGCAACAAATAATTTAGTCTTGTAAAATAATTTGAAAATCTTAAAAAAAAAAAAACTAAGATCCAGCTTTTCGCAAGAAGGGTTCACGCCTTTTAGAAGCTTGTTGAATCCAAGTAGAAAAATAGTTTGTAGGTAAATGTAACTGGCTGGCCATGAATGACCACACATAGATCCTTATTGGGTCCTTAGTGATATCAAATGGAGATCCGTTTAAGAGTTGTAGTAGTTATCCTTTAGGAAAGAAAAAGACTTTGTAGGTAAATGTAACTGGCTGCCCATGGAAGACCACACATAAATCCTAAGATCCTCATTCGGTCCTTAACGATGCTAGACGAAGATCCTTTTATGAGTTGTAGTAGTGATCCTTTAGAATAGAAAATTATTTACATGTAAGTGTAATCGGCTGGCCATGAGGGCCACACACAGATCCTTATTGGGTCCTTACCGATATCAGATGGATGGAATACGAGTGCTTTGGAAAACTTTAACAAACCCTTCAGGTCTAGCGTCGTGATTGCATCCAGTCCGACGAACTCATGTGCCCCCAGGTATACCAAACGTTGTCCTGAGATGACGGGCCTCCAAATGCCTCCAAAGCTTCATATTCCTTGCACCTTTTACAATGGAGAAACAAAGAGTTGTACTGTAGCAGAACAGCTGATGCCCACTGTACTACTCTCCTTTGCCTTCTGCATGGAGATATTTTTATTTATAAAGCTTAGCGAGACCTTCTTGTGAGTGCTGTTACTGTGTTTTAAATATTTTTTAATAATTCAATTACATGAATTTTAAGTAAAACAGTCGAACTTGAGTACTCATTCGTGACGGTCTATTTTTTCAAGTATCATTGGATTTTTGGAAGCTAGAGAAAATTGTTTCAAGTTCGATTAATACAACACTTGTTATCCTTGCAGATTTTCTATTCAGGATCATTGACTTTGTACTCTGGGTTCATGGTTCCTGACGAACCAGACCAATGTACCAAAAGTCGAGCATTCGAACTTTTTATACGGTTCAGAGAGACCGCAAGTGCTTCGTTAGACAAGTGGACTCAAGTGTATCGCCTACATAGAGACGAGGGTTAGGTTAGGTTACGGAAGGGGTGTGTGCGGCAAGCAATTCCACTCGGAGACCCTGTTGGGTCCATTCCTTCATTTTTCGGAAAAAAACCGGTGTCCTTCCTTTACTTGTTGGAATGATCTACATAGAGACGAAAGTATTCACAAGAAGCCAACTACCTATTTTAACTTAACCCTTTCGGGACTACTGAGATCAAACTTGCCACCAAGTTTTTAAGGCCCCTCAAAACAATTTTTCAGATCTTATGACCCACGCAAGATATTTATTCGAATTATATGTCTTCAGATAAAAGGCTGGTTTCAGAATTTGTGAGCATTCAACATAATTTTCTAGCCCCAAGTTTCACAGCATGGAAACATTTCTACCAAAAGTATTTGTGTTTTCAAAATTAATCTCCGTCCCGAAAGCGTTAAACTAACCTAACTAGAAAGTTTACCTATGAGATTTCTTGTGTCTTAAATTTTGACAGTTTTAATTTGAGAAAATTTAAACTTTCATTACATCTGCACTGAAGTGTTGTGTGGGCCGTGGCTTCATTCATGAGTTCACATTAAAGTTTCTATGATAATATTAAAGTACGCACTGAAGTGTGAATGGATACATATTGCGTCAGCTGCATATGAGTAGCCCCCAGCTGATTCCGATTACATAGGATATAAATTCACGCATAGTCGCATAACCTCAAAACATGGCCCCAAATAGGCATTCGATGCGTGCGGTCACTGCGCATCCTTTGCGCAGCGTGTGAACACTCATTACAATTCTCGAATGTCAAATTTGCATTAATATTCAACAGTTAATATGGAACATTAAGCAAGGCGCCAACCGGAAACTTACACATACACTCGCATGTGTGTACGTGTGCGCGAGCGAAAGTCAGTCAGACAGCAGCGTTTGTTACATGGAACTCGAAATGAAAATTTAAAATTTCCACAATGGCACAAAAAACGAAGAAGAAATTAGTGTGTAACATGAACCACGACCTCGCAGCATAAAACCAAAACATAAAAGCGCCGCCAAATGGGAGAGAGCGAAGGTTCCGTTGGCGGACAGCGAAGAAAAAGGATGCGGTGTCAACTGCATGCTGACATAGCCCAGCACTGCGAAAAGGATACGTGGCACAAACTTGTGTGTGCTTTATATTTGAATTTTGGTTTTTTTTTTTTGTAGCGAGATACAAACTCGACACTGCGACAGCAGATACACAGCAAATCCACGAAATAGCAGCAAAAGTCGCAGTCGCAGCTGAAGCTGATTTTTGCGCCTTTTTGTGTGCGCAAATAACCAACAAAGTAGCAAAGATAATGCGCGACTATGCGCAATGGCGTACTGGCCGCACCAATGGGCGTCACCGTCGCGCTATTTATCTGTGTGTTTGTGTGTGTGAGTGCAGACGCAACGACAGACAGCGCCAGTGCCGGAGAATAGAATGTGGCAATGGCAAAGCATGGAAATGGTTGTAGAAATTAGTGGCAGTCATTGTTGGAGTCTGTGGAAATGGGAGTGGTTGCAGCGGTTGTTGTAAGTGCGTGTTGCTGCGGCGCCTTTATCTATTTATGTGTGTCTCGTTGTCGTTGAGACAGCAAACTATACTGTAGCAAATATTCGACATACAAACATTGGCCATACTTAATGCCAGTAAACTACAAATTTATATGCTCTGCGCTGGTCGCTGTCGAGGTGATTGCGCCGCGGGCGGACATTTTGTAGAAAATTTTATGAAAATAAATGAGCGGTTTGTGCAAAATTTCCAACGCTCCCATACACACATAAACATATTTTGACAGACACCAGCAGCCTGACCTACGCAGTTGGAGGCATGAAGGCTGGCCAAGAGTTGAGCGCTTTAACGCAGACTTTAGATAGAAAAGTTGGTGTGTGTTGCTACACTAAAAGCATTGAAAATGTTGTTCTTTGTTTGTGCTTAATGCATTAATGTTTAAAGTTTTACATAAGTTTCTCAGCAATAGTGGAAAAGTGGAAATTAGTTTAAGATAAAATAATTTAAATAGTTTTCATTACCCAAAGTTTTTAATGTATATTTTTGTATTAAACGAATTTTAAAATAAATTGAAAATTAAAAATTTTAAATTGAAAAATTAATGAATTAGTTAGATAAGTAAGTAGAGGCCTTCATGGCCCACTGAGGCCATGAAGGCCAATTTTGATACCACAATGAAAAGAATGAATGTCTGCTCACGCATGGAACCAGTTTGAACTCCTTACAAATCCTAGCAGACTGTGAACAGTTCTAACTATTGGCTAGATTTCCTAGATTGTTGAGAAAAAAGTTGTAGAAGTGAGTCTTCCTTCTTCAAGATAATGCAGGACAACTCATTGAATCAGTATGAGCTCCTTACGAAACCAAGTAGATTGTGAATAGTCCTATCGGATAGATTCCTAGATTGTCGAAGAAAAAGTTGCCCAGGTGGGTCTTTCTTCTTCTGGGTAATGCAGAACAACGCATGGAACCAGTTTGAACTCCTTACAAATCCTAGCAGACTGTGAATACCCCTATCTATCGGCTAGATCTCCTAGATAGTTGAGAAAAAAGTTGTGGAGGTGAGTCTTCTTTCTACTAGATAATGCAGGACAACTCATTGGAGCAGTATCAGCTCTTTACGTAGACTGTGAATAGTCCTATCGGATAGATTCACTAGATTGTCGGAGAAAAAGTTACCCAAGTGTGTCTTCCTTTTTCTGGGTACCTCCTTACAAATCGTAATAGAAAGTGAATACCCCTATCTATCGGCTAGATACCCTAGATTATTGGAGAAAAAAATTGCTGAGGTGAGTCTTCCGTTTTTTTGATAATGAACTAAACCATGCAAACCAATTTGAGCTCCTTACATAGACTGTGAATAGTTCTATCAGTTAGATTTCCTAGATTCTCGATGAAAAACTTGCCCAGCTGTGTCTTCAGTCCTACCCTGCCGAGCAAACTCGTCTGCTCTAAGGATTTTTGGAGTGCAACTATCTCCCGAAACCCAGCATAGGTAAATATGAAGCTTCCAGGCAGTCGCGTTGAACAAAAAGACCTCAACTTCATCACATGACTTTAATGCTTTTTAACTATAGAATCCTTCTGTTTTCTAAATTATAAATATTCTTTTGTCTACTCATTGACTATTGTTGCACTTTCATTCATTATTTAAGGCGCCACATTTTTGTCTTTCTCCGCGCCAGTTTTAATTGCAGCCATTGAAGGAATCTTCTTGGATTACCGAACTGTGGCACGAAAAGCTACACAACGTTTACAACACTCTATGGTAGCTTAAAATTTTAGCAAAGTCTCGGCATTTCAAACACTATACGAGCACTTCAATGAGAGTTTCCAGTTTCTCTCAATTTTATTTTCAATTAAACTCAAAGATGATTTGTTGCAAGTTTCTAAAACCTTCACATTGAATGTACCAAGAATGAAAAATTTATATGAAATCTCTATAAATTTTAAACTCATTAAGCTCATATTTTGAGCTCAGCTCTTTAGAGCAAATAAAATCAATTTTAGTGCGCACTTTTATCTCTCTACGAGTCATATCTCTGATACTTTTTCTCCAACGTTTTAATTGCATAGCGTGTGAAAAAGTCGACCAAGTCCAACGACTGTAAATTCTACTATTTTTAATATTTTCTGTGTTAGTTTTTCGATAGGTTTTATTTTGCAAGAAAACTGCTGCCGTGCACTAAACTGCCATAAAAGGACACGAAGGATAATGATGATGATGATGCTTTGGTTGAAAATTGTTCAGCGTAAAACCAAAGCAGAAGTGAAAAAAGACAAAACAAAAATAAAGAATAAAAATCGTTAAAAAAAATCACAACTTATCAGAAAATAAAGACAAGCTGGCAAGACCAGCACAGAGAAGACTATAGAGAATGGAAGAAGCATGAGACAAGCGGAACACGGTGCGGTCTGGTTAAGGTATCACGGCTTTGACAACGTGCTGACAGCTATGTTGTCGTTGTTGCTATTGCTGTATGTTGGCCATATTGTGTTGGTAGTTGTTGTATAGATTATAGAGCAATTTGAGCAGATTTTATGATTTTCTGGTTTACTTTATTCCATGAGCATTAAACACAATTCGTCGAAGCAATGTTGTGGACTGAAATTTTTGCACAGTTTTGTGGTTGGCGGTTAATTCAAAGCTGATCCGGTGACCTCAGGGCAGGTTGGTCATAGGAATTCTTACTGAACGAACCAACAACAAAAATAATGAGCTCGGCACTGTGCCAAAGATTTATGCAAAAGAACGAAACGGTGGGGCACTTTTTATGAAAATTAATAAATCCATGAGAGATATTAGCGCCAAATTCTCTAAAGCTATAATGGCTTTCAACGAGCACAATATCCTTTAACATTTTCTTAATGTTTTCAACTGTTAATTCAATTCAACATTGTTTTTAAACCGTGCTGTACGGTGATGATTAAATAACCAAAATATTCAACAAACCCAGAGGGACTGACTCGCAAGAGATTTTAAAGTTATAAGCAATAATTTTCCAGCTGAAATGACGAGCGTCATATAGTTATGTGGTTTCACTCACTGAAGAGGTCAAAGCTCGTCAAGGTGTCTTCGACAAACTCTCGGTCCTTCTTGAATGCTTTGCACTACTCCTAAGCCCATTTTTAAATTAAACTTTTGCAATACAAGTTTTTTGTAACGAAATTTCTCTCTTATTTGTGTGCGAGGTATAGGTTGATGGTTGATGTCCGCACTAAATGTGGTTGATGTCCGCGCTAAATGTAGTTGATGTGTAGTTTATGCGGTTTGCATTGTCAATAAGTAATCTGCGTAGAGTGACCGTAGAGGGCGAAAACTTGAGACAATTAAAAAGTACAGGATCGAGTTTTGGGGGTTCAAGACTCCCATAAATTTGTTGACTACAAACATTCAATGTTTCAAATGGCATTCCACTCAAAGGTTGTGTACGGAATTCTTGCAAAATGAACTGCTGTTGCGCCTCTGGTGATCTCAACGGAATTTGATTAAGTAGGCCAAGCTAACTTTACGCTGAGGCACCGAAACTGCAGAAGGAAAATTTAGGCAGGTAGGTTATGTGGCTGTTTCCTAACTCTAACTCAAACAGTTGGAGCTGTTTGTGATGTAATTAAACTCTCTTTAGCCAACGAAACACTTTAAACCAGTACTTATAATTCCCACGACCAATCAACCTTAAAATAAGTAGTAGTAGTAAACTAACGCAAAAAGTGCTTTCATTTTTCCTCACACAATAACTTGAAATCTCAATAATTCAAATTCAAAGCCACTACTGAAACTGATTACAAGATTTCCAGCATCCAAAGCGAAACAGAGGTCAATCGTCCAAGTCGATTTGGTTATCAAAATCCATGAATACCGAATCGATTTAAAACGTGTCCAAGTTGGCTCATACATTTTCGAAATGCCCAAACCGTAGAGAATCAAAATATCGAGCAGGAAGGGAAAATAAAAGAAGCCAGCACAATCCACCGCGAAGACCTCGCAGCCATTACGTGGAATTGTTGCCCTTGGACGGGTGCTGCACAATTATTTCTTTATTCCGGCGAAGTGCCCAGATATATTTAGTATTTATTTGTACGCATGTAGACCTGATTAACACGAGCCTGCGTGCATAACAATGTGGCCAATTGTGTTCGTGTGTGTGTGTGTGTGTGTGTGTGTGTACGTGCAGTTGGCTTCGGTGGCTTTGCTTTCGCATTAAGTTATTCAGCACGCGTACGCGGGGCAATGAAATGAAATTTCATATCATTGTACGCGCCATACGGATAATGTGCAGCAGCAACAATTTGTGGTCTCATCATTTAGGTTTCGTTGCTTTTATTTGTGCCGCTGCTGCCGGCGCTTGGCTTTTCATTGGATTCCCTCTTCGTTTGGTTTTTACAATATTGCATTTAATTTTTCGCCTTCATTTCGTTTTGTATTTTGTATTACGTATATTTGTTTGCTTATGTTGTTGTGCTGTTGCTTTTGCGCTTATCTCCGGCAAATTGTTGTTAGCGCACATGTGTTGCTGCTTGTAGATTTGGCCGCACATTTTCGTGCGCAACACAAAATTCTATGCAATTATAACTCGAGGTTAGCAAAGTCAAGATTGGCACTTGAATGAAAAACAAGAAATTGAAAATTATAAAACACAGTGAGTAGTCCAAAAGTAGGTCAAGTCAAAGTGTTTCAGCAAATTTGTATTTTCATATTCTGTAAAAAAAAGTAAGAATTTGTAATTTGAAAAGGTAATGATTTTGTTCAATTTATGTATCGGTGATTACGTTGCACTGCACCAAAACATGAGCATAAGTTGATCAGCCAGTTTGCTCGCAGTAGTTTGTAATTATTAAAATATTGACAAAAAAAAAGAGAATAACTCTTTCCTTTTGGTGAAATCTGCATCTCGTAGGTTATGTATCTGCAATTGACTCATGCATTGAGTCATCTAATTGAGAGTCTGGAGTCGAATAAAGTCATCTTTATAGCGCTGCCGAACTTTCATCTAAACTGAAATATCATCTGAAATATTTCCAAAAAGTCCTCAAATGCGAGTAACTCTGATGTGGGTAACATGTCGGTATGAAGCCAAATGAGCTGGCAGATCGTCCAGCTAACAAGGCATCAGAACAAGATTGGAACAACCTGGACATAGATATTAGGAAAGATGAAAATAATTACGGTAGACCTCCACACGACTAGGCACGAACTTCATGGGGACGAAAAGGTGCCCATTATGTGATCCGGTTTGGCAAATCCTCGACAGAGGGTGGTTTTTAGTCGTTCAGAATCCTGAAAATTGTTAGAGACTGTACCAATTTCTTTGATTTCAAATGCAAGCTGAATAAATTATCTGATAATTGGACTTACAATTGAAATTTACTTAAATATAAAATTGTTTATGCTTACCTGAAAATCGATAAATTCTTCATTTACTTAAATTATTAATTTATAATTAAATGACTAAATTTTTAAAATTAAGTTACTTATTCTTATATTATTATTTTAATAATTACTTAAATATCAAATTTTTTACATATAACTAAAAATCGATAATATCTTCATTTACTTAAAATATTAAATTACTAATTTACAATCAAACGACTAATTTTTTAAAATTAAGTAACTAATTGTAATTTAAATGATTTAATTTAATTAAAATTATTTAAAAATTGTGTCTGCATTGAAGTTAAAAATTGAAATGAAAAAATGTCAATTATTTATTTTTCTTCTTTTTTGTTTATTATATAAAAACATAATATTTAAAAAACTTGTTTAGTTATAGTTTTTGAACTTAAACGTTCAGTTTATTAAATTCATACTATTGCGGAAATTTGAAACAGGTTCCAAAAAGAACCAAACAAAGTAGCAAGATGCCATATGGCAACAAAATAGCGAAGCAATATAAGCAATAAAAATATCGCAAACTTAGAAAAAAATTGTCTCAGTAACCGTTATTCTACCTTAAAACAAGTTTGTTTTTGACCTTGACAACTCTTTTCAATCAGTTCGTCAGAGTTTTTTATGAGTTTGTTGTTAGAAACATTGCCACATGGCTCGTTAAAAAACTGCGTATTTCTCAAAAATCGTTAGAAGATCTCTTTACATACATATGTAGGATCGTGTTGATTTTGATACTGCTTTCCTTTAAATTAGTCAAGATATCTGGGCTTACATGCTTGTCAAGCAAACAAGTCAACAATCATCAGAATGAAGGACACAAGACGAGCCAAAAACGAAAAAAACTAGAAACAGGAGTAGATAGAGTAAAGCAGAGTAGGACTGTCTGACGCGCAACATGGGTCACAATACCAGTAGCGCTCAGATGATTTCATATTGGGTGATTTCACACCCAACTCTTGAGGTAAATACCATTTAAAAACATATTTGCAGATATTTGAAGGGGTTTGAAACCCAAAATACAGCACACACTTAGACCATGAAAAAGCCCCTTTTGTTTCTGAAATATTCCTGACTTGGTGCATCACAAATTTGTTCTAGAAAGACAGACTTTCAATGAATAATGCTAAAACGTTTTGCGTGAATCCTTCAGAAACTATTAGATTTGTAAAAGAACAATGTGTAGAATTTACGAAACTATGACTGGCAATTGCATTTGCGAACAAAACTATAACAAATACCATCGATCACCACCAATTCAGTGTTGCCAGATACCTGAAATTACTTTCTCCTAAATCTTAAAAAAAAGCTGAAATTTGCTCCTAAAAATTTTTTTTAATAATTTATGTCATTAAAGGAAATAAACTTCTCATAAAGAATAAAAAATTAATAATTTTTTTTATTGCAGCATTTTTATTTATTCAGCTTAACAACTACTTAACACAAACAAAACATATAAAAAATGTGATCAGTAAAAAATTCGCTTACACTTTGATGCATAAAATTTAATTTAAATTACACACTTTAGCTTTCAATATTCAAAGCTTCAGTGTCACTAACTATGTCAAATGTATCACCAACAAAATCTTCTAAACTTTTTCCTAAACAATTCTTCCTTTTAAAAGGCTAGGAATCTCTTAAATCTAGAAGGAAATCTCCTGATCTGGCAACACTGCGCCAATTGTAACTTTTTTGTATTTGTTCCCAAAACTAAAACTAATTTTCTTGTATACACGAAAGACAACTAGCAAACTTAAAAATCTTTTACTTAACCCACCATTGCTCGTAAATCGTCATTCCATGTACTGAAGATGAAGAAAAATGTGCCCACTAAAAAATGTTGGCCCACAGAAATGGTCAATTAAATTTGTGAAATGCGGAACCGTCCAATAATTATACATTACACAAAATATAAAACCTATTAAAATGCAAATTTTGTGTGGCGAGAAGGCTCGCTTAATTAAACCGAACGTCAGAAATTAAGTAGCTGTCGCCCGACTCGCCTCGTCGTGCCATTTGGCCGACGATATGAGCCAAAGTCAGCAACAACAGAAGCGGCTTAATTAAAATTTCACACTTACAAATGAAAATCCTTGCGAGGCCTTTTCATGTAATGCCTTTCAACCCGCCATTAATGTGCCGCGCGACCCAATGTGCCGTCGAACCGAACTGAACCGAACCGACAGTCGCCGGCCGGCTGGCGTCTTTTGACAAAAACTTAATTGCCACTTTACAATGCCACAAAATGGCTTATTTGGCGCATTAAAAAGATGACAATTTTGCGTCGACGTAAAGCCCGGCCCCGACCACGGCCTCAGCCCAAATAGGCGGCGGCCAGTGGGCGACACAGCGTCGCTATAAAGCGCACAAAATGCGTTGCGGCAACAAAAGTGTACTAACTAATATTCATAAAAATAAATGCGGAAAGTGTGGCCCTTCTTTCGGAAGGAGCGACCACCATCTCAACGAGAGTCAATGGAGATGAAGCGACAAACAAAGCGAGCGAATATTTTCGAATATGTTAATTGACACTCGGGGACACTGCGACCCTGACAAGTAATAGACAGACGAGAAGACAGCCAGACGATTGTGGGCAACTGTGATGAGAAGACATTTTGCAAAAATGAAAAGAAACCAGAAATAATTACCGATTGGTATCATCACTATGGACATGTTGTGGAAATTGTTTTCTTATTGCAAATAACAGTAATAACCCGCAAGGAATTTCAGCTGAAAGTCATCTGAAACTGTGCGTGAAAATTTAAGCTCAACTCAGAGAGAAAAATCGGGTGAATTGTGTTTGGTTTCATATTTTACATATATAAGTAATCATAATAAGGTAGACCAACTGAGACAGACATTAAGTTAGATTACAATGGGGTTCCACTCCTTGGTCTTTAGATGCAAAGAGTTGTGTAGGTTGGGTTAGGTTCTACAGGCAGTTAGCCGATTTCTCTACTAGTACACGCAAAGGCCTCTGAGGCCCATTGTAATGCCCGAATAGAGTATGGCAAGCTTCTCTTTACCAATGATTCAGTGGAGTTTGAAACCTGCCTGAGCTTAAAATTTATTTGGCAACGCTTCCCAGTTAGGCAAACTTACTTTGCCCGAATCTTCAAACGTACTGTGCCTAGTTGGAGGCGCTGAGTAGCTCGCAAAGGAGGGGTGGAGTGCACAAAACCCTGAGATAAGTTGTAATAAATAAGACTGCTGACATTTTAAACAAATTTCCATACATTTTGTTATAAAACTTTAAAGCATGAAAAGTATTGTATGAGTTGTGTTTCGAATTTAAACACTATCAGAACATAAATCCCAGTTCTGAATAGCAAGCTCTAATTTCGCAACATTCTCTCACTTTTTACAGAAGAAATTCCAATCAGGGACTTAACTATAATAAGTTTTTTAAGAAAATAATTGCAATGTAACTTTTACAATGCCAATGCCAATTAATTTTTACGTTGCGCAATAACTGTTATGAGAATTCGTTCCAGAGAATTATTATTTTGAGATTTTTTTTGAGATTTTGTTGAGATTTTAGTACCAATTTTGATTAAGTACGAAATAAACATTTTCAGTTTTGGCTTAATTCTGGCGTTCAAGTTAATTTCTGAGCTTTGATGTATTCAGAGACTTGTAGTAGAATTTTATGGCGAATATTTTCGCGGTACATTTGGTCCTTAAAAAGTCCTGTTTTACAGGACATTTTTGGCATTTTAGAAAAAAGGGTCAAGTTGACCCATACAAATAGGAGCTACAGGGTTAAAATGCTCCACAAAAATGTTCTTCGTAGTATTTGACATCAATTGAACCCCCCTAAAAAAAAATTCAGACGTAAACTTTCAAAACGCCGATAACGGTATATTTGTTTGGCCTCCTCTACCACAATCCGTTGTCAGAACCTTGTTATTTAAAAAAATAATTTGATTTTGTTGTGCAGTGTTCTTTGAGGTCTCTGAAACTAAGTGCTAGCTTTCAGTAAGCATGTGTGTGTGTGTGAGTGTAGTTGTGTGTGTGAACTTATACACAACTGAAAGGGACCCACATGCCTTATGCCAATTTCGAATATCAGAAAACTCACACTTTTTCATACGCAACTCGCACTCGTTCTTGCCTGAAAGTCGACAGCTGCCAAAGGAAAAGAATTTCACGTCCAAAGTCTGTCTTTCACTGTACATTAGTCGTTGTCTGCCGTAGACATTTTAATTTCATTGTAGTCAAGGTGACGTTGTAATTTTTCTTAATTTTGTTTTTTTGTACAACAACGAAGAACTGAACCGTGTCGTGTCGAACGTCGCTTCAGCCTTGCAGTCCACTAGTCACCGCAGTTACGACAGCCGCCGTCTATAGATTCTCTATCAGCTAGACCTCAGCTATTTTGTGTATCATACATCAATGCGACAGACAGCGGGCCATACATGCGTTGCTTACAAATTTCCTCTTAACTTCTTAGCTGCCTTACTTTGTTGTTGTGTTTTTTCAAGCTAGCCACAAAAGTTTTTCGCACGTTCTTTGTTTCTCATAAAATATGGCGGGCCAAGTAGACAGTTATGTGTGCTTTATTTTTGTGAGTTTGTTAACCCTTTTCGATTTATTTTCGTTTACTCAAATAATTCACTGTTTATCTGTGCGTGCACCTGATCCATCGTTCGCTCGTTCCACAGTCCACAGCTTTATTTGTGAACGCTTTGTGCGTCTCGGGCAGCTATCACGTCGTCCAAAGTCCATCTTTCACTGTCCATTAGTCGTTGTCTGCGGTCGACATTCTAATTTCAATGTAGTCAAGGTGATGGCATAATTTGTGCCAGTTGCTGGCGACGATTTTTCCACCACTCGTCAAGTACACTTTTCCGCTGATTCAAACTTTTCCCACAATTACTCTGGCCACCACCGAAAACTGTGTCATCTACCGACTTCACTCCGTGTGCGGTTAGTTGCAAGTCGGCCGGTCACCGGGCCACCTAACCACCGGTTATTAATAACCGTTTTGAGCCACTTCACATCACCTTGACACCGCTTGCGTGCACAAAGTGCGCGCAGTCGCTTAATTTCTGATACGTGTAGTGCCACAAACTTAACTCGCCCTCCGTTGCCCGTTGCCCAGCGGTCGGCCGTCGCTCGCTCACTCCGTGACCGGCAACATGTTGTACAACGGCAACGGTAACCTTGTGTTGCGGCGCTTTTGCAATTAACTTCTTGACGTGTGATAAACACAAAAATGAAAATTAAAAACAAAAAAAATATATACTAACTATAGTTTTATGTTAAAGCAGCAGCAACAACAACAACAACAAACCCAAGTAAAAAAAAAATCACAGCAACAACAGCTGCACATACAATTTGTAAATTGCACACCAGCCATGCCGGCAACCTGTCGCCGGTCACTTGGCCGTAATTTAAAATGCGTTACAAGCGTTTTTAAGCATTCACGCAACCTATACGAACGCGCACACGCACACACATACACACACGCGCACAGGACACAGCCACGCGCACTTAATGACAAGCAGCTTGTGACACCGCACCGCATTTACGAGAAGTTATTAATTAAGCATTGTTGGCTTGCGGGGCTGTTGGCCACGTTTATGACGCTGTAAAGAGTATAAAACGTATGAAATTAAGTGGCCGCTGCAAGGATACGTTCACTTTCGTTAATGACATTTAAAAAAAAAAAAAATTGGCACTTTAGCATTTTCTTTTCATGTGCAGCTTTTTGTTTGAGATTTGCAATTGAAATTAATGGCAACAGTTTGCAATTACATTAAATTTATGGGAAAAGATTTGGAGTTGTGTGCATTAAAACCAGAGATGGAATATTGATGTGAAAACTCTCAGCAAAGCATTGTCGATGCGGATTTTCAATGCAAATGCAAATCTTTGAACAATGTCAATGCAAATTCTCCACTAAAACACAGTAAAAACAAAGATAGTACAACTTAAAACTTAGTTCTTTAGGCTTTTGTTAAAACACTATAAAAATGTTCAAGAAGAGATCAACTTGAACTCATTTGAACCCATTTTGACGGAGAGTTCAACTAGTGCAACATCTTTTGATTTAAAAAATTCATGCAAAATTGTAACCATTTCAAGTTTTATATTGAGTTAAGTTGTATGAGTATTTGTGCCACAAGTACATACAGTTTTATGTGAAAAAGGTCAAGTTCGTAGCTAATGTTATTACCAAAAAAAATAGGCAATAAAATGACTTAAATTTTGAGACAAAATGACTTTAGTTTGATCTTTAAAGTGGTTTCTGGTCTACTTCAAGTCAAGCCTTGAATTTATGTTTATTGGAGTCAACATAAAGTTACTTGAACTATAAATTGATGTCTTGTCTATTTCAAGCCAGGCCTTCAATTCTTGTCAACTGAAGTCAAGTCTTGTCTATTGAAGTCACAATGACTTTAACTTGATGGTGATGCCGTTTCTAATCTTATAACTTGTAAGCAATTAACCCTTTCGCTACAGGTTTTTACTGGGGAAAGTTAAAATTTTAAATTATACGTCTTAGGCTTCTATGTGGTTATATTAGCAACATTCCATAAGAAATTTTTTAATTTTTATAGTCGGACCCTGTATTTTAGAGTTTTTTTCTATGAGAGAAACCACATCGTTGTGGCTGTAATAATTACTTAAACGTAAAACTTTTTATGCATAACGAAAATTTGAATATTTCTTCATTTACTTCAGCCCAAAAAAAAGTATCTAAATTGAAAGAAAACGTCAAATTAAAAAGTTCTCCAATTTTTTCTGCTTCTTCTTCCTTTACTATGTCAAGATATGCCATTAAAAAAGCGTGTATACTTCTCTTCTTTAAACATAAATATTCAGTTTATTAATTTCGTATTTTTCCTAAAACTTCAAACTATTTTAAAGACCAACAAAAAATTTATTCTTGCAACCATAAAGGATGCAGACGTCCACAAATTAGCATGTTGCCATGTGGCAACAAAATAGCGAAAGGGTTATGCACATAAAATTCATATAACAACTCATATTAACTTTAACCCTTTCAATCCCAAAAGTTGCCTGAGAGCCACTTTATCTATTTGTCATCTTATATCAAAAGCTACGATTGATTTATGTGTTTAATTTATGTAAGTAGGCACCAACAAATTAATATTTTTAGAAGTGAATTCAAAGCAAATTACAAAAATGTTACTGTTATCACCAAAATAATTTCCTATATTTTGCAGCGATATCAGTGAAAGTTTGTGTTCTAATTGAAGTCTACGAATTGGGCGCGTTTGATCAAAAAGCAAATTACAAAAATGTTACTGTTATCACCAAAATAATTTCCTATATTTTGCAGCGATATCAGTGAAAGTTTGTGTTCTAATTGAAGTCTACGAATTGGGCGCGTTTGATCAAAACCCTGTTTCATTAATAATGGTTAAATAAAATCAAAAAGTGATAATTTTGTATTTTTCCATTAATATTAAATAATTTTTTTGTGATTAAAAAATATTGATACAAAATTTATTTAGCCCGTTTTACCGATCTGGTCAGATTTGTTTCAGACAACTCAGAAGTGAGAGGCAATGAAATACCAAAGGAAATGGAAAAAAATGGTGTTGTACTATCTGACATCGAGGTAAACAGATTTGAACTATCAATGATTTTTGATAAATAACGGCGTCAGTGGTGCATATAGGAGGGATTGAACACCAAAACCCCCAAAAACAAAAAAATGCTGGTAAAAAATATGGTTTAAAACGGAATTGAGCTCAAAAGTTGTATGCAAAACCCACCCCTCTCTCCGCCCCCATCCCTCTCTCTCTCACACTGAACAGTGATTCATAGATCAGTCAGATCCGTAAACTTACCAACTGAAGGTAGAAGATAATCACTAACTTCATTGCTTTATAAATATCCAAACACTATGGGTGTACGTTTTCGAAATTGATTACACCGTGCAACAGTACTTTTGACCCATCCAAAAGATTATATAGGCCTGAAACTAGAGATCATTCATAGTAACATGGCATACTCAGTATTTCATTTTCTGATTCGTTGTCTTTTTAAAAGGACTTTAAAGTTCAAGGACATACACAATTCGAAGATTTTGTAGTTTTCTGGTGTAGCGAATTATGATTCCTTAACTCATTTAATGAAGAAGTTTATGTACCTTACGTCTAACTGGTTATTACTAACCTAAACTCTAAAATTCTATTGCTAGTTATAATTGTTGGTTTACAATAGAAAATATTTCTATAGCAAATGCCAAGTGTGATCTATCTCTGATCGCAGAATCCTTCAATATGTCAACGCTTCAGAATTGACTTTCTTGTTGCTCAAAAATCACCATTTTCCAATTTTGAAATAACTCAATTTCGTATCACGAACTTCCACAAAAAAGCGCAATTCCCGCTACCTCTCGCCGCCCCATCCGCCTGAGCACTATTGTGCTCACGTGCGTCAATATGCAAATAAACGCGCCGACGTGCCAATAAAGTGGCTTTTCGAGGACCAATCCTTGCGGCTCGAAGCAGTTTGGTAATAAAATTGATGTTTACTTTGCGCTGGCAGCGCGAACGTCATGCGGCATTATTAACGGCGCTGTGTACAAATTCCACGCTCACAGATGTGCACACATGCAGCGCCAAAAAAAATGAAATAAGCAAGAAGAAGAAGAATGGGGGATAGAAGAAGCAGCGCCAAAATCACAGCCAACACGTGTGCAACACGCAAATTTTGACTGCAGCTACCTGCACTTCGGCAATCGAACGCACCGTGCGTCCACTTGGCCAACGCGAACGCGCAGCAAGTTGTGGCAACGCGGCTTTGCCTATGGCAACGTTGGTGGCACCGTCAACTAAATAAAGTAATGCGATTTTGTGCAAAATTATGTTGTACGCTGTGCGCATTTGCCATGCGACTCCTTGCTGCCGTTGCTGCTTCTTCTTCTTTTTTGCATTTTTCCGCTACTACGGCCACGCACGTAGCGTCGGCAGCAATGTGGCAACGCTTTACGTGCCGTTCGCATAAAATGTTTGCCATGATTTGCTGCCATGTTCGCGTTGTACGAGTATTTGCTCGGTTGTGTGCGTGCGCGTGTGTGTGTGTGTGTGCGTTGCACGTTCCTTCGTGCACTGCATGGCCCATATACTTGGCTCGTAATGTCTGCTTAAATTGTTGGTTTCGCTTTTGCGTTCGACTTTGCTGTTTATTTTCACATTGCCAGCCATTCATCCATGCCTTCTTCTTCCTTTGCCGGCACACTGCCCAAGGCCTCTTAGCTGTGTTATTTGCACTTCTGTTGCTCCTGCTGCTACTTCTGGTTGTTTTTGTTTATAAGTTTTTTACTTCAGTGCGGCACTGGCTGCTCCACTTTTATTTTTCTTCTTCTTTTTTTTAGTTTTTTCCTTTGCTGCTGTTTGTCTTTCATTTTATACGTTTTTCTTATGTTTTTGGCCTCAGACAATTTTTGCCCTCCGTTCCATGTTTTTGTGTCGCAATGTCGCTCGTTGCTTCTGTGCGGCGCTGTCATTCGCGTCCTGACGTTCCTTCGCATTCTGGCACTCGTCCTTCGATCGTTCATCCTTACTGTCAATGACATTACTTTATTGTTATTGGTAAGCGGCTTTTTACGTTTCACCGCCGTGCAGTCGAATCATATTTGCGTTGGCTTCGACAAGAAATTTTTGCGTTGCGTCCATCAATTTTGCACGTCACAGACAGTCGAAATAATTGAGCGCAACCAGCGAACAGTGGGGTCACAGGTTAAAAACTTATTGTGACAGAAAAATTGTGACAGAATTTGAAGACACAATTCATGGCGATACTTAGATACAAGACTGAGATTGCAATATAGTTGAAAAAATTCCTGGAAATCGAAGCTCAAGTCAGGAACGATCAGTGACACTTGAAGTTTAATATAAAAAACTCGTATATGAGTTTTGTGGGCATACGGAAATCTTAGAAACATTACTGAGGCACATGGAACTAAGAATTTTTAGCTTTTGCTGGGTCAGGAAGCTTGAAGTTTACCATAAAAAACTCGTATTTAAGTGAGTGTTAGACACTTACGGAAAGTTAAGAAACATTACTGAGACCCGAGAAACTTTGCTTTTTTAGCTTTTTTTAACTTTTTAGCCTTTTTTTTGATCAGAATCAGCGATACACAGTGGCGCACACAGGGGAGGGTTCTTGGGGGTTAAACCTCCCCGAAATATCTTTAAGTTAATACAGAAATGTAATTTATAACCGTCGCATATATATTCAAGTATCAATATTCAATCATCATAACACTACTCGACACAAAAAATTCACCTGAAAATAAAAGTGTTTCCTCGACTAACTTTGGTCGCTGAACACGAAACTAAAGATAAAAAATTGTTGTAAGAAGCGTTTTCTGAAAATCTTCGAAAAATCAGTTTTTTCCCCTGTTGTTTCAGTTATGAGCACATCTCTCGTAAACGAATCATCCGACTAACAAAAGCTGTCCGTCGGTCAGAAGATATTTTCGAATGTTTTTTTATAGATACAATAAATTATCTCTTTTGGTTTTAAAATGTAAGATGAAAGATATATTATTTGTGCAAATATTAAGCTCAACATTAATAGAATCGAAAGAAAAATGACAAAGTTATGATGCACTGAGTGAAACATCAACTTTACATTTATTAGGTACACCGTGCGAAAAAAAAATTTTTTTTGCCGAGACCCATCCTAATGTTGATATAGGCGTGAAACTAGATGTCATTTATAGTAACCTGGCATGGTCAGTTTTTCATTTTCTGGCCCAAAGACCTTTTTAAAGAACTTTAAAATTTTAAGGATACACATATTTCAAATATTTTTTTAAATCTTTGCGGTTGTGCAATGATGAAGATATGAGTATCAAATGAAAAAGAAAAACTGTCTCATTTTAATTAAATTCTCTATTTTGAGCTTTCAAGACTAAAATATGTCAGGTAAGGGAAACATATATACATGTTTTGGATCTCAGTCTGAAGATTCATACATCTAAATTTTATTCTATTTAAAAGTTCTCAGCACAGTTACACAACCCCCCTCCCCCCCCCGATTTTGAGCCAAATACAATTTTTTGTACCCGGAATTTTCCTGTTTGGGGTGTTTGAACCCCCAAAACCCCCTGCCTGTGGGCGCCACTGCAAGAAATATCACTGTTGTTGTATATCAATTTTAGTCTTTCAGTCTTTCAAAGTCCCTTAAGCAAAGAAACCACTTCGTTGATGAAATTTGGACCGAATTTGGGTAGCTCTCTAGTTTGCCTCCAGCCTAGTATTGGTCTGTTTAGTCTGGCAATATTGCAGGTGTGTGCTTCTGTCCAGAGTCAGTTAGCACCTTTAGCAAAATGCTGCTTGAAATTTATTTGGATCTATGCAATGGAGGTGTCCCCCCCCCTCCCCATTGCATACAGCAAGGATGAGACTTATCCCATCGATTTGTCGAACTGTAAGTGATTCCTCTGTTAGCTACATAACCCAAAAAAGGATGACCTAAGGTTGACGAAGGGCATCGTTGAACTATACACACTAGCAAAGGAACTAATTGCTTCCTGTCTCACCGAATATATTAAAATATTTACATTGCAAAAGTTTCTGTAAAAGATCCAAATCGGCCTCATATGCCTCCGAGAGTTCTAGTCGAACCTAACTAACCTTCAATTTAGAAATATGTAATACCATAAATTTGGTATTTGGTCCCAATGTACAACGCATTCTCCACTTCCCCATTCTTCATTGCCTTCTCGTTCGGCTGACAGCGCCACAACGTAGCTTCAGCCGCTTTTGATTGCGTGTCGTTACTTTTTGCTCCGGCTGCCATAGCAACAATCTGCATTGTTGTTGTTACCGTTGTGGTTGGTGTCGTGTTTTTCCAATTTCTCGAAGCGGCACTCAACCGTCGTCGATGCCATCCACACGGGCTGCCTCGTTGCTGCCTTTTGGCCAACAATTCATTGGCGCACTCGTTGCACTGATGGGGTCGCACATCATTTTCTGAAGCACGTTAAATTACAATTGGGTACTTTGGTATATTTTTGTTGGTATTTTTTGTTTCTCTTTTCGGCCAAACTTTGACGCACTGATTCGACGCTCATTCATTGCCACAATTGTTACGACCATTTTCTACTAATTCGCTTCCCATAAGTAGACGACAGAGTGGGGGAAAATAAGCCGCTTGGCTGCGTTTTATGCGCCATTGAGCAGAATTCAGTGTTGTCTGCTGGCGCAGGAAACATTTGATGCTTTTCTATATTAGTTTAGTTTCTATTTTTCCTCTACTCAAATCAAAACATTTAATTTTGCTAATAATCAACATTGAGTACTCATTCAATGAATTCTATAAATTTGCAAGGAAATTAAATATCCTGGACGTCTATAATTCATATTGCGTCGGTATAAAACGTTTTTCATTACTCGCATGGCATTTCCTTTCAACCAGCCACACCCTCCCCACGCCATGCAAGCAATCGCAGGTTTGCATGCTTCGTTCGTTGATGCCATTTTTTTTAATTTTCCTGAACCACTGACGAATTTCTCGACCGACACACAACGCGCTCTAGTAGCTATTTCACTCTTTACTTTCTCAACACTTTTTTTTACTCACTCATCTACTCACTCCATCTCACAGCCCGTCATTCATAAATCATCGGCGCCGCGTGCTGCGTTCGTTTCCCCCAATCATTCCTACCGACTTCTTGGCAACTGCTTCGCTTATAGTTAGTGATAAATTTATCGTTGTCATAAAATTCTGATATGATCGGCTCGAAATTTAATGGAATTTTGTCATGAAATCGCTTTTCCACTCCTTTGGCGCACTTAATTAAGTTGTTTACCTATGCGCCATTTTTAGTTTTGTTGTTTGTTTTTGTTTATATTTTTGATTCCGGTGCAAATGAATTCCACCATTAATAAGTGCGAGCCTAAAGTGTCGCAGTTGGTGTAAGTTAAGTGCATTCCATTTCAAGAACAAACTTATTATTCGTTTGCATGTGGCACGTCTTTTGATTTGCCGAGTAGATAATGTAGTATTTGACATGATTTCGGGGCGTTGTAATTTATGTTCTCAGAATGATGACGGAAATACTAAAAGTTTATGAAATTCTTGTAATACTCCATGGGGAGCCTGGTTTTTTGGCTTTAAAAGGACCAAACTGTGGACGGTGGAGCAAAAATCATCATGGCAAAGCTCCACCAAAAGGTCAAGAAAGATTTATCAAATCGTCAAAGTTTATAACATGTTTGAAATTTTATATGAAGAGGTTTGTTTTTTGGGTCTTTGGTTCCAATCTGTCGACTTTGGAGCCAAAATTAGCATGTCAAAGCTCTACCAAAAGATCAAGAAAGATTTATCAAATCGTCAATGTTTATGAAATTCTTGTAATTTTATATGAAGAGCTTTGCTTTCTGGTTCTTTGGTTCTCAACTGTCGACTTTGGAGCAAAAATTAGCATGTCAAAGCTCCACCAAAAGGTCAAACAAGATTTATCAAATCGTCAATGTTTATGAAATTCTTGTAATTTTATATGAAGAGCTTTGTTTTTTTGGTTCTTTGGTTCCAATCTGTCTGTCAAAGCTCTACCAAAAGATCAAGAAAGATTTATCAAATCGTCAATGTTTATGAAATTCTTGTAATTTTATATGAAGAGCTTTGTTTTCTGGTTCTTTGGTTCTCAACTGTCGACTTTGGAGCAAAAATTAGCATGTCAAAGCTCCACCAAAAGGTCAAACAAGATTTATCAAATCGTCAATGTTTATGAAATTCTTGTAATTTTATATGAAGAGCTTTGTTTTTTTGGTTCTTTGGTTCCAATCTGTCGACTTTGGAGCAAAAATTAGCATGTCAAAGCTCTACCAAAAGATCAAGAAAGATTTATCAAATCGTCAATGTTTATGAAATTCTTGTAATTTTATATGAAGAGCTTTGTTTTCTGGTTCTTTGGTTCTCAACTGTCGACTTTGGAGCAAAAATTAGCATGTCAAAGCTCCACCAAAAGGTCAAACAAGATTTATCAAATCGTCAATGTTTAGGAAATTCTTGTAATTTTATATGAAGAGCTTTGTTTTTTTGGTTCTTTGGTTCCAATCTGTCGACTTTGGAGCCAAAATTAGCATGTCAAAGCTTCACCAAAAGGTCAAGAATGATTTATCAAATCATCAAGAAAGCTTTATCAATTCTCAAGAATTATTATATACTTGCCTAGAAAACAGACTTTGGTAACCCTGTAAGATTTCAAGAACCATCTACGCGTTCTTTAAAAACCGTGGGATTACTAAATTGAAGATGAGTGGGTCATTAAATATTTGGTGGACACATTCTCCTCATAAGAACCATTTTCCTATAAAATATAAAAAAAAATAAATCTCTGGATACAACTTGCTCCGACCCTCTCCGAATTCTTGACAAGATTACATCAAGAAATTAGGCTTTTTTTTAAATGATAGTTTTATGACTTCACTCGCAGTTCTGGGCCAATTAATCGGGAGAGGACATTGTACTTTGAAGGCTGAAAGTTTGCACTCGTGGGTTTCATAATTTCGTCGAAATAATCTTTAACTGGTAAAAAGATCTTTTAGTTTCCAAAGTAGAAAAACTTAACACAAGATTTTAATTTAACTTACCTCTGCAGTAGTCTGTATTTTTCAATGTTTTAGGACAAATATTACCAAAGAACTGGTAAAACCAATCAAGAAGAAACGACAGTGGCGCACACACAGTGGGGGGTTGGGGGTTCAAGCCTCTTCCTAAACACAACAATTGCTGGTACAAAATATGGTTTCGAATAGTATTCGGCTCAAAAATTGTACGCAAGCCCCCTCAAATGAAAACTTGTGTGCGCCACTGAGAAGCGACATAGAATTTTCTTTGAGAAAAACAGTCTTTTGTCCAAAATTTTTGGGCTTGGGGCATTGCATGACATATCATGTTTATTAAATCATGTTTTCCCACAATTGGATTAACCGTAGACCTACGTTAGGGTCGTTATCGACCAAATTTGTTTTTGTAATTCTAATATTTTTTAAATTTGTTATTATTTTTAGCTGTTTTTTCATGACTTTCTTATTATTAACTATCGAAATCAAACCGTTTTATATTTTAAAAACTAAGTTGGCTTTGCATTTTTGTAATCTGCGTCTTTTTTGTCAATCTGGGTCGTTTCCGACCCTAACGTAAGATAAGTCGTTTTTTTTTAACGTAGGTCTACGGTTAATGCTTCTGCATACAAATATTAAACCCAATTTTGACGCTGTTTTTTGTTGATTTTTAGGAAATAATTAACGCAAGTCGCCTTATTTCCAACTTGGAGTACTTTTAGTATGTTTCAAATCAATTTATAAAAGTTTCTTTATATAAACTTTAACCCTATTTAATCCGTCAGTGGATGATTTTCAGAAAACTCAATTATGTGAAAAAGATTTTGACTCCGTCTGTGGTTGATTAGGAAAATTGAATAATATTTGTCAAATTAACTATTTCAGATTTGTAGTAAATACTTTCACCAACTTTGGAGTCCAGGAACCTTACAAATCATATTTATTTCTTTTGTTTTTAATTTTTTTTCCGAGTATGTAAATGATTAATAAACTTGAATTTAAAACTAAAAATTTTTGAGTTTTGTAACGTTTCTATGAACTTTTTTGAATAAGAAATCTTTTCATCTCAATAAATAAATTCTTAAAACACACAGTTGAAATCTTTTTATCTCCATAAATAAATTCTTAGAAGAAACAGTTGAATCCTTAAAGTTACCATTAAAGGGTTAAATATTCTTTAACAACTCAATTCAGTTTAGTTTAGCTGTGACCAAATACCTACCTTAAAAATCTACTCAAGATTTTGTTGGTTTTTTTCTAGTTGATGTAAAAATAATGAAAAGCAAATTGAATGTGAGAATTTGCACCTCAGTCAAATCTTTTTACGAAAACCTGTTCAAATGCAAATATCTTCCAGCTCAGTGCGCAGTTGGGTAGTAAGCAAATTGAAGGATTCAACATTTGCTTTAGTAAGGAGCGAGTGAACAAGAAGAAGAAGAAGCAGATACAACCGCATTAAAAGCACACAAACAAAACGCACTCAGCGGGAAACGGAAAGCGGCAATGATGTAAAATAAAATCAGCAGCAATGACGGCACAACGAGACAAGCAGCTCAACATGCGAGCAGCACAAAGCGCCGAGAAAGCATTGCATTAAGCACACCTTCACACATTTGCAGTTAGTTGCTTCCGGTGCGAGCCGCCACACCCACCCATCATCTCATCCACCCATCCGCCATTGTCAGCGCGCCAACTTTGTTGGTTGTTGTTGTTCACGCACCTGCGTCCTTTCGCTGGGTTCCTCTGCGACTTTAACACATTGAAATGACATGTGTGGTGTGTGTGTTTGTGTGTGTGTTTGTGTGTGTGTTTTTGTGTGCTTTCGCTTGTTGCTTTCATCGGTTGTGCGTACGTACATAGTTTTCATCTTGAGTTTGTTTTTACTTTTACTCTTTTTTTACATACTTATGTTTGTGTTTGTTGTTGTTGTAGTAGTTGTTGTTGTTGTTGATGTTGCACTTACGCTTGCATAATGTTGCACACACATTTTGCAGCGTTGCTTTGTGCAAAATATGTATGTCAGGAAAATATGTATGTCAGCTGCAGCAACACATCTCGTTCACTCAATGCCACTAACCGAAGCCGAAGCCAGAGCCAGAGCAATAACTAGCCAACCAACCAACCAACCAACCAGTCAGTCAACTAGCCAACTCAGCATTGCAGCAGTCCGGCGCCAACGCCATTCCAGCCACTCAGCTTTTTCCTGTATATTGCACATTTGTTGCTATTGTTTTTCTTGTTGCTGTTATTGTTGTTTTTTCCTGCTTTTGTTTAGTTATTTCCATTGCATATTCTTCTTACCGCCGCCGCTGTTGCATTGTTTTGCGCCACATTAGCAAATGTTGCTGTTGCCGGTTTTTTGCACTCATTGTTATTGGTTTTGGTTTTTTTTTTGTGGAGCGTCTCTCCTCTTTAATTATTAGACCCTGCCGAGTACGTTCACTGCGCTTTCAAGTATGTGTCGCCCACAAGTAGGCGTGTCTGGAAGGAAAAGTATGCATGCCACTGTTGCACCTAACCAGCGCAAACGGTTTGCTCGATTGTGGTCACTTGATAGTCCACCAGAAGGGATGAACCATGCCTTTCTGGGAAAAAAAACAGAAATTCGATTTGCTAATTCAGTTTGTCTTTTTGAAAATTGAGCACTCATTGGACTGTAATTAACGCTTGAATAGATGAACTATTTTTTGCTTGTTTAATAAACAAAGTTTTTATTTTTAAAGCATTTTTCTAGCAGAAAGCCACTTTGAAAAAATTATAATAAATATTAGCAAAAAGACTGAATTTGCTTGTCGATGCAAAAAATAATATCGAAGTCTAATTTGAAGATATGTACACAAATATTACCTCGCCTGAAGACGGATCTACGCATTTGAGGGTTAATTGGAGTCGAAAAATGTATCATAATTTAATCGTTTGTGGGATTTTCTACTCGTTTTGGGCAGCGAATGTATGACAGTGAAAATTTTACCAATAAAAATGTCTCATGTGACATATTGTCCCATTGGCCTTGAAAGGATTGACAAAGCCTCACTGAAATATGTTTTGCTGCAAAATCGCAGTGGGGTTCGTTTTACCATTTAAGTCCTTCGATTTCAATTAGTTCACATATTCAATTTATACATTAAGGATTTTGGTATTGAAAGTAGGCGGCAATAGAAGGCGTGGCTGTGTTGTAGCATATAAAAAAGTCGTGGCTGCAGGTTAGAGTATGAAAAAGTCTGACTATCTTTAATTTTAATTCAGCATTCAACAGTTCAGCGTTCAGCAACATTGCAGTCTTTGTTGTGCTGCGTGTCGTGTGCACTGGCCCAGACTGCTTGCATGTTTCCACAAATATGAGCAACAACAACAACAACAACAACGCCAACTCCTTCCTCCTTTCGTTGATCTCTTCAGGCAGATTGAGTGAATGTTTGTTGTTGGTATGTTTGGATCGTTTCTGCATTGTGTCAGAAATTCAATTGTTGCACATTTGTTTTTGCTAGCATTGAGCATTTCTATCTTTTTTGGGGTTTTCCAATTGTTGTTGTAATTGAAAAATTTCTTACTGCTGTTTTGACTGTTGTTTGATATTTGGTTAACTTTTGTTGTTGCTCGCGCATACATTTTGCGGCTGTTGTCTTTTGCTTTTACGTTGGTTTGTTGTTGTTATTGCTTTTAATTTTCATCATTCTTGTTGTTGTTGTTGTTCTGCACATTCATTTACGACAGCCAATGTATATTTGTTTGTTGTTTTTTGCTGTTGTTGCCATTTCGTTTTGCCTTTCAATTGCTCCTTTGCGTTTTAGTCGAATTGTTTTGTTTTGTGTGTGCGCAGCCTTTTGCCTTTCATCAACATGTTGCCATTGTTTTAGGCGCTGCCATTGTTGCTATTGTACTATTTTCGTGTGCGTGCGTGCGTGTCCGTGTGTGTTTGTGTGTGTGTATGTGAAAGCATTTGCTAATCAACAGCACTCGCGGCGCCGTCAGTGCGCTCAGTTGCGCTTCGACACCAGCAAGCAACAACAATAACAACAACAACAACAAACAATACCGTTGCAACAACAATAGAACAATAACGACATGAACAACAATAACAATAAGCAGCTGCCATCACTTCGCATATTCAACAATTGTTTCCGTTTCCTTTGCGTTGAATTTGAATTCAGCTCGCACACTGCTTCTTCTTCTTATTATTATTTTTCTTGTACTTCTTCGGTGCGTTCGCTGTTCCACCCGCTGCCCTGACGCAGCCGATCTTTTGTCCAACAGTTCGTTGCCGCCGCGTTGCATTTTCAGCGGTCACTGTTCCATTTATTATTAAAATAATATTCAGGAGTGGTTGAGCGCTTAGCGGCAGGACCCGCTTCCGCAACGGTGCCGACGACTGCAAACATTTCAACGCGCACAAATTGAATGCGATTTAATTGCAGCAAAGTCAAAAGTCGGCCTCAATTGCCGTTTTGTCCGTTTCCGTCAACGGTTTGTTGTCTTCGTATTGAATGTTGACGTTATTGTTGTTGTTGTTGTTGTTGCATGCAATCGAAATTGTTAATATTTTCGATTAATTTGCGTAAAAGTAAATGGAAATTGTGTGGGCGTATTAAAAAAAAAAGAATATACAAACAAAACGCTCAAATAAAGCAAACATTGTTGATAAATGTTTTCGTATGGCAGAACGCGCACGCATTGACCCAGCAGGAAAATTTGTTGATATGGCAACAATGTGATTTATGGAAATGGTAGTAAAGGATGATAGGTTGGGACATGAAGTTGTGTTTTGAAGACATTTAGCGTCAGAGAGTGAGTTCTTTCGGTCTCGAGACGAAGGGTCGTTGGTTCAAATGCCAACTCAACCAGCAGCGAATTCATAAAAGTAAGCAGGCAAGGCAAACTTCTGCTGTCCTTTGATCGATGAAAAACAATAGCATGAATTTAGTAACTGATAAGGTTCCGCTGATAATATTTGAGTTGGGAAATCTAGTTCCCAGTTTAGTTAAGTTTGGTTTAGTTAAGTGATCGATCAATGCAATTAAAATCACATAAGTCACTATTAAACTCTCTGCAAATTTTTAAAATTTGCAAATGCTTATACATATTTTTTCTAAACTTCCTTATGAAAATATATAAGATGTGAAAAAGGAATCCATTACTTTTCCAATAGACTATCCATTACTTTGTCTGTACCTCGAGTTGTCTAAGTGCCATTGAGTTACATTGATGGCATTCGAAATATTAGATTTTGTAATAAAGAAACTTTTCAGACAGTTTATGATCAAAGATGGAAAACAGCAAAAAAAACATATTTTAAATTTTTCTTTGATAAAGAGTAAAACACAATTCAGGAAGCTGAAAATGTGAATAGTGTTAGTGGTTCTGATACTAAAAAAGTCAATCATGCTCAATTTTAGTTTCGTCGATTCTGTTCTGGTGATTGAAGATTGATTGATGTCAAAGATGCACCATGCTCTGAAAGGTCAATTGTCGAAAATGTCAATGAAATCATGGAAATCGTTGAGTTCGACCGTCAGGAGCTCAATATTGCACACAAAAATAATTTAAAACCACTTGAATTAAGCTGAGTACAAAAGAAGCTCGATGTATGATTGTCACAAAAGTTTACTAAAAAGAACCTAATGGACCCAATTTCCATTTGCGAATCGCAACAAAATCAATACATTTATAAAGCAGATGATAACTGGTGATAAAAGTGAATCACTTGTAACAACGTCAAGTAAAAACAGGTCAAGCCAGGATTGACGATCGGGAAGGTTTTGATGTAGTTTCAATGTAATTGGCAAGCCATCATCTACTATGAGCTGCCCGCTATGGATATGTACTGTCAACAGGTCGTCTCCTGAGAAAACAAATGTCGTATGTCCTACTAAGCTTAATGGAACATAAGACATTCGTTTTCTGAGGCGACAAATTTTACTTTCTAAAGGAAGCAATCGTCCAGAAGCGACCAGCTTTGGTCAATAGGAGTGTGACTTGTGTTCCATCAGGCCACACACATCGATAGTGACTCGCCAGAAGCTTCGGGAGTGTGGTTCGGAGGTGCTTATGTATTCATTTTATAGTTTCCCACCAGACATTTTTTGTTGCCGGCAATAAGAAAACGAGTCGCCCTCGGCAACAAATTTATCGCCGGTAATATCTTCAGCGTATCGATTTCGTATCATCAGTCGTTCTAAAACGTCCGCCGAAAGCAACTCGCCGTGACGAGTTTTGAGTGACGTTTTCTTATCGCCGTCACGAGTCGTTTTTTTATCGCCTGGACGAGTTGTTTTCATATCGCCTGGACGATTCGTTTTCAAATCTAAATACATCATATTGTTTGGAAAATTATCAATATATAAAAAGTCAGTCAGTTTTGGTTGGGATGGAATTTCATTTGCATACAAAGATTCAATGTTGATCTCATTGTTTGAGCTTGAATCAATGCTGTTGATCAATGAACCGTCTACGAATGAATAACAATTTTTTAAATGCGATCAATCTCACTGAAATACAAAGCATATCAATTCGATATTTCAAAGTCCTGGAAACAACGTGTTTTTGGGACATGTTGCTAATTTGTCGCTGCGGCAATAAATCGGCGAGTCTCCAATTTGTTGCCACTGACGATTGTTGCCTATTTCTCACATTTTGCTTGGTGGGTTGGACCTGGCATTAAGTGATTAGTACATGTGTCTGTATCAAATGATTTTGCTGACAAAAAATTAGATTCAAAAGAAGCTTATGGCAAACCGACTGGGACAGTCGACATGGGTAGTTTTTTGAGAGGCATAATTGCATCTTCGAAAGGACCTAAAGTTATCAAACAAAACGTTGTATATCTGACCAAAACTTTATCATTCTAACTATGATAAATAAATGTTTAAATATCCTTTAAAAATAATGGATTTCTCTTGACTTCTCTTTATATCTCCAATTTTAATGCTTTTCCATATTTTCCCTACACGCATTTACATTAGCTGTCACAGTATCGGAAAGCTCAAAATTATTTATAAAAAAAATTGCATTATGGGCACAATTGGATATGCACAAACACAACGCACACATTGTCGTACAAACATTCACACACACACTGACACACACACATATAGAGGCACAGCCGCAGCAGCCATTCGACGAATCAAAATTGCATGCAAATGCACGAAATATTTTCAATAAAAAGGCGATTTTAATTATACGGCAATTAATTTAAATTATATTTATATGCGCTTCGTGCCTGAGCATTCGGACGCTCATGCGTCTCTATCGAATGCATGCAAGTCAGTGTGTGCGTCTGTGTGCGTGTGTGTTTGCTTGTTAAAATGTGGTACTTTACATTTTGTATTTTGTATTTTTATTTTTAATTTTATTTTAAAATTTCATATTTCAGTTTTATTTATGTCGCATGCCAATTGGTTGTTTATTTTTCTCGTGTATGATTTTCCTTATTATTTTTCATGTTTAAAATTTTTTTTACTTTTGACACGTTGTCGCTTTGTTATTGTTGTTGTTGCTATTGTTGCATCTTTTATGCGCACGTCAACGCACATAAGTGTCATGAATATTAAATAAATATTTACATTTAATATTTATGCGCAAAAAATGTTGCACATGCTTCGGGCCGAATTCGCACGAAAACACACACAAGTGTAAAAATTCAAAATATGCAAGTGAACATGTTTCGGTTAGCGCTGACCGAGTTAATATTGAATGTTTTGTACTTTTATAATATTTATGCCTGGCAGCAGTGGGTATCACGCCTCTCATGTGACATTAACACAACTGATGAAAAGTTCAAAAAGGCGTTCGAATGGACAGACGATTGAATAAAGTATCACAGAGTTGAGTGGATGCAGCCATGAACTTGTGAATGATGCTCAAAAAATTTGATACAGCAGCGTTGAGCTTGGTTGCCAAATTGACAAATGGTGATGTAGGCGATTGAATGGATAGCAAAATTCATGAGAAGTCTAATGAATATGTAAATATATGTGAAATTATATATGTGAAAACATGAGGAAATTAATTAACGTTTCGTTGCGTATGAACACATCAGTACAACACACTTGTACTTGTAATGTATCGGGTGTTTTTTTAGAGGTATAGAACTTCGAATTGAAATAAAACACAAGGAAATCGTTTTAATGTCCATCAATTTGGCTTTATTGGAAGGATAATTTTATGCCATTAATGTTTAAATATGATTTCGGGCATGTGGCCGCCGCGGCTGGCTCGAATAAAGCCAATTCTACAGGTCCAATTTTCAACCACTTTTTCGAGCATTTGGGGCCGTATGTCGGCAATAACGCCACGAATGTTGGCTTCCAAGTCCCCTAACGTTTCTGGTTTGTTGGCGTAGACGAGCGACTTCACATATCCCCAAAGAAAATAATCCAATGGTGTCAAATCACACGATCTTGGTGGCCAATTGACAGGTCCATTCCGCGAAATTATGCGCTTATCGAATGTTTCCTTCAATAAATCGATTGTGACGTGCGCTGTGCGCTGTGTGTATCATGGCTCTATACCGGTCTCCATTAACGGTAACTGACTCCTCTTCTGACTGGGTCCTCTTCAACATTTTGCTCTACAGCGGCAATTGTTTCTTCGGTGCGCACTGTTCGACGTCTCTGCGTATGCGTATTATCACATAGAGTAAACGTAGTGCGAAAACGACCCATGGTTAACCGAATTAATTGCTCTGATGGACGATTATGTCGACCATAAAATGGACGGAGCTTGCGGTAAACTTCGCGAACTGAACCATTATTTTCGAAATAAATTTGCACGATTTGCAAGCGTTGTTCTTTTGTCAACCTGTTCATGATGAAATGGCAAACCAAAAAACAAACCTCTAAAAAAACACCCTATACATAGTACATAGTACATAGGGGAGATATCGGAGGAATCACAGAGTTATCTACTTCGGTGGTAGGCAAGGCGACCACCTTTCTTGCCATCTCGTCCGCTGCTTCGTGCCCTGCCACTCCCGTGTGGCCCGGAACCCAGCCGAGAGTGACTCGGTGATGCTTAATTTCGATTTCACCACAGCTGATTCCAGCGGTCTAAGTGCTGCCTAACCCGGGTACAAGTACCCTAAGCCGGGTACAAGTTTCGCCCATACGATTTTGATAAAATTTCAGCTTTCTATCTCTGCACGTTGCTAAGATATTCATTTGGTATTTTTTACCCATTTGACAGCAATAGTAGCTTTTTTCCATACTTTTTGAAGTGATCAGCTAAACACGTGAACAAAAGTTGTATTGTTTACAGGTGAGTTAGGAGGCAGATTTTTGTGAAGTTCTAAGGCCACTACGTTTCGCCACATTTTCCACCTCCGGAAAACAACAAAAATTTTTTTTTTAACAATTTTTGGAGTCTGGTAACTCTAGCTAGATGGCGGAATTTTAGGGTGACCTCCACTAGACTAAGGTAGTTCGATCTTTACCTCAATCATCCCTGTCAATGATTTTGAGATATCTCTACCATGAACTTTTCTGTGATTTTTTTAAAAAGTCAATTTTCATCGGTAAATTTTTACCCATTAGGCAGCAATGGGTCCATGAAGATTCTGACATCTGTAGAGGATAATCCACTTTCAGATTTCCAGATTGCAAAGATCTCTGCCTGAAAGATACTAGAGAGATCCGGTAGTCTGAATGACCTTTGGATCCATAGCACATCTGAGTGAAGACCAGCTCCTGTGCCTTCATGCATCTTAGCGTCGTCGGTGAAAACTGTGATGGACGCATCTCTCCTATGGACCCATTGTAACTTATGTGCATGTATGTGTTACTGTGAGCTCGGTTCGCTTAAAATTTGACGAGTCTCATTACATCTATTTGGAACTTCAACATATAAGTAAAAGTTCCAATACGCTATGGCTCCATGTTATTAGTAACACAGTGTACAAATTCCACACAAAGTCACTTTTTTATATATCCATCAAGTAGAACAAAAACATAGAGTCCATTAAATCTCTCACACCCCAAACTGGCCACGCTGTCATCTCGTTATAACTCACCTATTGTGACCTTTAAGTTATCGCTTCAATTGACTCTGTAAATTATTTTTCATCTTCAAAGTGTAAAACGCAAAGTCGTTGCTTGTTCTCTTTTGCCGTTGAATATGAACAGAATTCCAAAAGTGAAAGCACAAAACGTACAAAACAACATCGAATTGCCAAAGAAAAGCAGCAGAAAGATCAAAAAGATTATGCCTTACGCTATGCCTTCGCCTGCTGACGCCTACCAAACGGTCTGCCCGACAGACAGACAGACTGTGACAAATTACAAGGCCGGGAAGGCGACAGTCGGCAGTTGGCAGTTGGCAGCGACAGCAGCGAACTGTTCTCTCGCATTCCTGAACGTGGCTGTGTTGCCATGGGTTACATGTCGTTAGAGAAATTTATTTATATTTGGTTCAAATTCTTCTCGTCTCTCACACGCTCCGCTTTTCTGTTCGCTCGTTTATGCTGTTTTTTCTTTTAAACTGTTGTTTGTGTTGTTGCCGTTGTAGCTATTAACTTATTCTTTTCAACTGGAAATTGGAAAGTATTCATTTGTGTACGAAATAAAATGGCACAAATTTGACATATTCAAATGTGCAAAGGTCCTTTTACGCGCACCCACACACAGACATTATTATATATTTGATTGTATTGCACAAAGAGTTGACATATTTGAATTTGGGACTCAAGAATTGGGTTTGTGCTGTTTGGTTGTTTGTTTGTTTACAAGTTGGCTGCTGCAATGCGCGTTTTATGTCTTTTAGAGTCGCTTTTCATCGTTTTGATTTATAGACTTGCAAGTTGTAGATTATGAAATTACACACAAAAGTTGTCCTTCAAGTTAAAGTTGCTTAAATTCGACTTGCGATTGCTTGCAAAGTATTTGGTTGATGTATCTATTCGGCTTTTGATTTAGTGTAAAATAGAACTGAATTTCTTTATGCAACGAATGAAATTTAATCAATGACGCCAATTCCATTGTGTTCAATGACCTTTAGCCATATTTCTGACAACTCAAGAATTTCGAGTTCATGGAACTTTTCTTTCTTTATAAGCAACAAATTGAACCAAGTGCGATCAGTATCATTGGTAAAAGTTTCACCATTCGAAGAATTTTGCAAACTTTGAAATAAATGGTAATCCGATGGCGCCAGGTGAGGGCTGCATTGTAAATGAGTCAATCTCCCACCAACATGCAAAAGTTTTCAACAAGTCACTTGAGATATGTGAAGCTTTGGATTATCGTGGAACATGATTACGTTGCTTTTGCCAATTCTGACATTGTTTGTCTAAATGATTTTTCTAGATTCATTAGTTGTTGATAGTAAATAAAAGAATTGATGATTTGGTTCATGGGAACTTGTACAAACTTGTACAAAACTTGTACTTATTTACTTACTTCAGTACTTACTTCATGACAACTCGTTACTGTGTTATGGCTACTACTACTACTACTTTGGCTTTCTTCAGTTAGTCAAATTTAGAGATGAAGAGATGATGGCGTGACTTTAACTTGGTCCCACCACTGGAGATATGGTCTCCCTCTTCGTCGTCGAGTTCCAACTATCGCGTTAAACACCTTTTTCGTCGAAGTATCAGTGTCCATACGGAAGACATGACCAAGCCAACGTCCCTAATACGAACAGGGTCAACGATTTTGCGAACCACATTGCTCTCAAACACCTTAAGGGTCGCTATGATCTTCGAATCCACAAGCAGCCGAGCGAAATTTTCGCGTCGGGGTCATTTCGGTCGATAGAGGCTGCTTGCAACTCGTTGGGGATAGAAAAGATGGTGTAGACTGGTGGGTATTGTGGTTTTTTGTCTACATCTAAGTTTCCTCACCGGATCTGGACCTCTTGACGGCCTTGCTTACCTTGGAGGTAGTCGGTGTTGATCGGCTTGTTGCCCTCTTTAGCAGTTTGAACAACAGCAGCCCCAGTGTTACCTGTGGTTATTGCTGGCGGTGGGAACTGCGCCGGCTGGATCCTTAGGGACTGCCGTCACACTTCTCTCCTCCACAGGAGTTGTCTTAGAGCTGTGAGGATCTTTCGGTTTCCCTTGCGTTGTCGATCCAACAGTTGCTTTTTTCCTTTCGAATTTGGCAACAATCTTCTGATGTTTCTTGATGAGTAGCTTGTCCCTGTTAGTCAAGGACGATGCTTAATGTAATGTGTTGAGCTTTTTTAGGAATTTTCTTAACAGTTCTCCCCTCACTTTTAGCCTCTTTTCGGGGGTTCGTCTAGCCAAGTGGCTTCCAGGTCTGGGTCAAGTGTTTCAATGCTGCTGCCGGGAACCCATGTAAAGGCTCTGCTCAACTAGCTTCAAGGCATTTGTCTCTGAAGCAACATTGCCTTCTTCCCAGACTGCAGTAGACTGCATGGACTGGGGTCCCGCCACACAGCCTGAGAAGTTGCTGAATATCGACGCAGGTGACCTACCGCCGGTACTGGGGTTCCTGCAACGTAACTTTCATCTCTTTCTCAGCCACCTCAGACGGACGAAAGACAGCTCTTCCCTGTGGGATTTCTTTTGAGTCTGCCATCCCATGCACAAAAAGCCTCGGACTCGACCGCCTCTAACCCGGGGAAACAGACGTCGTTGTGTGCTGTCTCTAACCTGGAGAACAGATGAACACTGGGTAGGTCTTGGTTCGTTTGCTCATAAACCGGTCTGGCTAACATGGGTCATACTGCCTCCGGTCAGTATAGTCCGGTGAATCATTGCTCACTGAAGATCCCACACCGCGACAAAGTGCCTCCCGAAGTGGGGGTCAAGACGCTCTAAGTGGTTTTTTACTCTTTTGTGTGGTACATTTACCCTTTCTGAAATTTTCCCTAATCTCTCTCATACTTATTTACAGGACGATTCGAATGAATCTGCCTTCATGAACTTCAATAGGTCAACCAGAACGTTGGTTATCTTGGAGTGAAAAATCTACAGAACACTACAGACACTATCAACTTCACATATGCTCTTCTTTTTGGACCACAAAAAGAATTGATAAAATATAAAAATAATTTAATTAAATTAATTTAGTTTAATAATTTAATTAAATTTTAATTTTCTATTGCTCCATGCCACACTTGTAAATTGAATTAAACTAGCAACAACTGAATAAAGAAAAAACATTTCTGAAGCCATAAAATATTTCTGTGCTACCAGTTGACTTGTTTGGAATTTTATTGACTATCACCAAACGCAACGCACAGCTTCAAGTCGGCTACGGAGCATCACCCACGCACCGCACCACTGTGCAATCGCCCTGTCGATAGCATTCGTCGGCCATGTGCGGCATGCGTCATGCGATATTTGTCCACTAAATGTTATTTGCAACGCCCGATTGCGCCGTTGCCAGCCAGGCTTTGTGCATTCCATTTTACTGCTGTTGTTGTTTTTGTTGTTGTTGTAGTTTCGTTAATGATAATTTAAACGCAGCTCACATTTCAGCAATCACAACAACGCGCTTCCGCCTGAGCGCGCTCAATTTTTTGAAACGTGATTAATTGCACTTTGCTACGATTCGATAGATTCGTCGGCAGTGGAATGCATACGAAAGCGAATAACTGAAATATTTTCGAAATCAAACAAAATTGCAGCAATTTTTCTTCTTCTTCTTTGCATGCAGCACATTAATAGCAATTTGGGTGCTAGTGCTGCCGTCAAGGTGCCCATTTGCATAAATTTGTATCTATTTGTTGACTTGTATGTGTGTGTTTGTGTGTGAGTGCGCGCGCTAATAATCAACAATTAACGCATCAGCTGGCTGCAATTTTTGATTTTTATTAATTTGTTTTTAATTGCAAAATCTATCAGCTGCATTTCACCGTTGCTTTGGTAAATATTAGTTTTCGCATACCGACCGAGAGAGATGCAAGTACGTACAGATGTTTTTTTTTGGCATTTTGCGTGCACGCTCGAATTAACTTTGCGTCTGTATGGAAATGGAAAAAGCTAATTAATAAAATTAAATTTTGACTTTATTTCCCGCACTTTGTGCCTTTGCATACCGCATTCAAATGCGCGCACACCCACACAGGCAAACACAGTCGCACGAGCCACGTGCATGTGTGACGTGCATAGTTTCGTCATCGAGTTTTCTACTTTTGTGCCGGAAAGACTTTTCGCTATGCGATTTCTGACAACTTTTCCATGTAAATATTGAAAAGTACCAAACCATACTTGAAAACGTAGGAAGGATGGCAGAAAGTTGGCTGGCATTGCCATAAGCGCTGTGATGTGAAGCGTAAAATTTTAATATATGCGCCATGTGCCAAGGCGAAAGTTTTGCATGCCGCAGCCTATACAAGAAATGGCAAGGAATTTGAATGGAATGTGAGCAAAAAACGAGAAGCTAAAGTCAAATTAGCTGGTTGAAGTAAATTTTCGTTGAATTACTGACTGCGTGCATGGCTGGAAGTAACAGAACGTAAATCTCTTAGCTGATAGTGTTGAATAGTTGAATAAATTGAGACGGAGGTCAAATTAATTCGATCGTGTTCTGTACACTAAAATGAGACAATTATTCTCTACGTATTTCTCTAATTGTTTAGGACAACCAGCCGTATATATTTTTTTCCATTTCCCTATCTGATTTTTAAGGCCAAATGCAACTCAAGTTAGGAAAAACAGCCAGAAGTTGCTTAGTTTAAAGTGAATAGATTTAAGATGAAGTTGCTTGATATGACAACAGATGGCGAAATTTTAATGCATTCACTTGGCAGATTAAATCTTATGACCAGGGAAAGGATTTTGTGGAAATTGCCTTTTTTGTTTGCTGCTAGTAAGAGCATTTCTGATTGAAAATGAGCACGAATTAGGTCCTCCTGATTAGAAATATACCTTTTTTTGCCTTAAAAAGGCAGTTTGCCTTTTTCACCCATAAATGCCTTCTTTTAGTGCCTATTTTACCTATAAATGCCGCAAAATGCCTTTTTCAAGATTTGTCGAGCGCCTTTTTATTTTGCTTTCGTTTTTAATATTTTCCCCCCTTTTGTTTCGCAAAAATACCTTTAAACTAAAAAAACATTAAGCGGCAACATTGCAATTTCGTTAACTTATCGATGTTTTTACATTGATTTGATCATTCCTAAGCCGTTATTTTTTGTTGTGCAGTGGAAAATTTAAAGAAAAAACATGCCAAAATCAAAAAGTTCGGTTAGCGCAAACATTTTAGTTATTTTTTTGTGATACAAGTACGGCTTTTATGCTTTTATATGAGAAGTTAAAATATGAATTTTAAATATGTGCCAACCTTTCAATTAAAATATTTTAGTTTTAGTTTTTAAACTATCTTTGAAAACCTTGATGTTCCTTTTCTTTTACAAAAAACGAGGTATAAATATTGTTTGTTGCATATGTCAGATGAAATAAAATTATTAAAAACTACATACCGTTTCCCCTTTTTTTGATTTTCTAGTATTTTTTTCTTATTTTTAGATGCCTGTTTTTGCCTTTTTAATAGTTTTTAATGCCCTATTTTGCCTTTTTATGCAGTTTTTAGTGCCTTTTTCTGCCTATTTGGCAGTTTTTAGTGCCTTTCCGTGCCCTTTTTTTTTTTTATTTTGCCTTTTTTATAGATTTTTAGGTCCTCAAAACCCTTTCCCTGCTTATGACATATAAAGCTATCAGGTTTTGCTTAAATAGAAGAAAAATATGCCAATTTATTAATAATGGGTGAGTGTCTGACTTTGGCTGCTCAAAGCCAAGGTTTGGTATTCATTCAACGAAGACGATTTCCATTAGTCACAAAGCTAAAACATGAAACAGACCTGCTTGTTATATTGTAACAGATGAAAGATATATTTACTCTTGTGGCAGATAAAGCTATCAGATTGCGCTTATGAAGGAGAGACGAAAGCCAATCCGTTCATTATGAGTTGGTGTGTGATTTTAGCGGCTCGAAGTCAGAGTATGACATCCATTCAACGAAGAAGCAGTTCTCTCCTAAGTTAAGCAGCTGTCTCGATCGCCTCTTGTTTAGTGATGGCCAAGCGTGTCTAAAAATACTGCATGTGTCTTCTTCTATCTGTAGATTGTTTACGTCTTCAAAGTACTGCTTGAAAGTAGGTTTAATTGAGGCTGAGGTTTAATAGAGGCAGACCTACTATTCATTTGCTGCAGTGATAAGAAGTCGGCGACAATCACGCACAAGTTTTGACTTGTTCGAAAGTCTGCATTCTCGTTTTTGTATAATAAACAAAAATATTTTTGATGCACATGGAAATATGTTGAACAGATGCAGAAGAGATGAATCTTTTTAAAAAAACTATAGAAGGAAAAAGCTTCTTTGAAGTAAGAGTAAATGAATTATGGTAAAGTATAGAACAGATGCAGAGGACTTTCAGAATCGCTTCTTCTTTTTTTTATTTACATAAAAAGATAAACGAAAACCATAGTTAAAAGAAAAGCACCTGGCGAAAGTTGGAGTAGATGAATTATGGCAAAGTGTAGAACTAATCTGTTCTATAAATAATCGTTTCTTCGTTTACAAAAATATTTATGAAATCATAAAAAGGGCTTCACTAAAGTAAAAATCGATTAAATAGAGTCTTGTCCCTTTCGAAATCCTCGACGGAAGTATCATCTGCAAGGACCTGGAGTGCCAATTGAAAGTCTTTGCGACCATGTGCGATACAAGTACTCTGGTAGACTGCGGTTTGAAGACCCTGAGGATCATTTTCACAATCGTTGCGTCTACATGACACTTCCGTTTGTGATTGTTACATACAACTAACGCAAAACTATTTTGAAATCTTGCAATTAAACTAAACCTATGTTGTGACAAGCAACAACAAAGTAAACACACCCACACATACAAACAGACAAACAACATGTCATATAAGTGTGGCATTGAAATGTTGCCAACAAATCGATTAGTGCTTGTTGCAAGTTCCAACGTGTCGCTAATGACCCAACAATGAGAAGGAACATACACACACACAAACATACATACACACATACATGCAACACAATGCTTTAGCTTGCGGGCGTAAGGGCAACAATTGCTGTTGTTGTTGTAATTTGGCGACTTTATAATAGCGCAAAACCACCAAACTGCGCGCAACATTCGCCTCGCACCAGCACAACGCCTGTGGCACTAAACAACGTTTATGACTCAATAGCTTTGCCTCATACTTGACGATAACGGCTTTTGCCTTCCTCTGCACTCTGCGCTCCCCTCCCAGCCCATTTATCATCAGTGCAAACATTTTATGTGTTTAACTTTGTGTTTACGCATCAAATTTTGGATTTGGTTTTTTCAAGCAACTTCATTGTTACCTTGAAAACTGTTGAGGAAGTTGTTGTTGTTGTTGATAATATTTTTAGTTTTTTGCTACTATGTTGAGTGTAAAAACTGTGTGGCATGTTACCAATGCGGTCAACCTGGCCAATGTGTGCAGCTTTGAAATACTTTGCTCACTCCATCACTGTCAGCGCCGCTGTTATTCACAACAACATTGGTATTTTTTTCCTCTTCTGCTGCTTCTACTTGCACCAAAGAGGAATTAAATTGATGGAAATGTTAAAGTGCGCATCTCTGTTGCCTTGTCTGAGTGCTATTTATGTGTTTTTTAATTTTTTCTTCTGATTTTTTGGTGTGTTAGGCTTTGGTGCGTTCTATGCCTCGCTGTTTGTTGTTTAATTGGAAATTTATTAAAAATGTATTTGCTATTAGTTGCGGATATTATGTTGAAGAATTTTTGCTAAGTAGCTTAAAAATTTCCAACTTCAAATTCGCACTGAACAGTGAATAGCAACAGTGAGCCATGCAGCTGGCGCACGGGGCGTATACGTAACATGTGTTGCTTCAAAATGGAATGTAATGATTTTGTTGAACTTGGCTACAAAAATCGTTCTTACTGTGTTGCCTGAGCACACTTCTCGCTCACAAAATGGCCATAAGCCATTGATTCCTAAGAAGAAGAAGATATTGTAAACTTAAACTATTTCGCATCTGACAATGTTTGGAGCAAATTTTTTGGTTTTTTAAGTAGTGAGGGAATTTTGTTCCTCAACTTGGCAACAAAGGAGCCAAGAGAGTCTGGAAAAACGAAAGAAAACACTTATAAAAAGTATGCTAAAAACAAAATTTTTGCTAGCCAAACACCTACAACCTACCTACTTATTATGCATTCCTTGCGTATTTGGCTTTTTGCTACATTTTACGCAAACCATTTGCCACACTCGCCGAACGCTTACATCATTTATGTGCTGCACATGAGCGTGAAACCCGCAAAAATGTATTGTGAAAGGCCATAAAAAAGCAAAGTACTCGCTGTAAGTAGGTGCAAAATCGTTCGTCTGCTTTTCTTTTCGCAACTCCTTCCCTCTCCTTGCATTTTCGCGTAACTTTTCATGCCAATTTGCTGGTTGTTTTTCGAGTTTTCCGCTTGTTTGTTTATTTATTTTGCGCTGCGTATTTTCGCTTTGCGCTGTTCGCATATTTGCAGTCTTGGCGCGCTGTCAGTGTGTCAGTGTGTCAGTTGTTTTGCTTATCGGGCAACTTTGTGTTTTTCTAAGCGCAATAATGTCTTGCTGGCCTCCCCTCCTCCCCAAAAGACGTGGCACGGACTTGGCTGCACTTAAGCTGCCTGCACTATGGCTGCTTGCAACATCTCACTCGGCATTTGTGGCAAATTTGAAAACGTAAAAACAAAGCACAAACAATAGTTGTGCCATATACAAAATGCAAAAGACTGCAGTCATTAATTACTGCATTTGCGCCGAGACTGCGCTTTGTTCAAGGCACATTGATGGTTGAAATTTGCTCTTCATCATGTTTTAAATATTTTATTTTAGTTATTGAATATTTTCTTATGTTTCATATATCAATTATATACATTTATAAATCAAATATATATATTTTTCTATATATTTCTATATACTTATTTTCCAATTTTTTTCCTTCACTTTAGCTGCAATATTTGTTCTAAAGTTTATTAGCCAAGTTGAAGTTGGTTCTTGTTGCGTTGCCACTGACATGTGTGCTGTTTGCTATTTAGCTGCAGCTCTTGTGGTTGTTGTTGTTGTTGTTATTGTGGTAGTAAATTGTTGCTTGTCAACTCTTCATTAGCTAATGAAGTTACGTTTTATCTACGCTTTCGGGCGTACGCTTCGACTTCAATGTTTGTTGTTTATTTTACGTTTTCCTTTGCTGTCTCTGGCGTTTTTCGCTCTCTAATTCTTTCCTACTTAGCATGGCTTTAGTAAATTTTTCCTAATTTTATGTAATTGCTGTGTCTCTGCTGTTTGTGCTGTTGATTTAGTTTGTTTGTCTGCTCTTGCAACACTTTGATTAATTTTGCAGCTTTTTGCCAACTCTTGCATTAACTAGCTTACTTTTCTCTTTTTGTTTTTTTTTTCTACGTGTGTTGTTACTTTTAAAGTTAGTTAGTGTTAGTGTTGGGCTGTTGTTGCTCTGAATCTGAGGACAATCCTTAAGTATTTTTGCCTTTAAGAAACTTTTCAAAGATAGAGATTGAATGTTAACTTATTACTTGTTACTTAATCGACAGCAAAAAGAGGAAAATGGAAGAAACTTTTTAACTATTCGTACTTCAGAAATGTTACTGATGGCGCTTGACTTCATCGGACTGGTAAAGTTCAAACTTAACTCGTGCTTTAATCCTTCAATCAGAAAGTCGAAAATCTTAATTTAGTTGTTCAACTGTCGTTTCGTGGTTCCACTGGCACACAATCATCGTTTGTCGTGAGAAAGTACAATCAACAATTAAAGGCAGACTAGACATATAGATAGACAACAAACGATATGTTCGACTCTTGCAATTCGTCAATATTGTGTCAGCAGTTGGAAAATTGTATAAAAAGCCGAGACTTACAGCAACAAACATTACAAATAAAATATGTTCTGAGTATCTCCAAAGTTTTCTGAGTCGGTTTTATACCGAAATCAATGAATCTGTGAGCCTTTCCTTTCACTTTTTTAAGATGCTAGAAAGCAGCAAAGATGTGTGAATCACTTTATACATATTTGCTACTCGCTTAGAAGCACCGCATCCTTCAGGCCTTGAACAGGCTTTCATATTTGGAAGTTCAGAACATGAACAGAACTCGATCAGAATTTGGGCATTCGCTCTCTTAAGCCCCGAACACATTGACGACAGTAGCGACAAGACTAGATTTGTCAAAATATAGAATAGAAAAACGTTCCTATGGAGACGTGTTTAATTACTTGGACATTGCTCTTTTATGCTCCGAACACATTGAAGACGGCAGCAATACGACCACATCTGTTTTAATATAGAATGTAAATATTCATATGGAGTCGATTATTTTGACGACTACAAGGCTACACGAACAGCAATCACAATTGTCGCTGTTGCCAACTTTGCACAAAATCAAAGCAATTGGGTTCAAAACATATGTTTTTAATGACTTTCTTCGTACTTTTTCTGTGTGCTTTGACCAACAATTATAAATTTGTTAGAATTTCATTTAAAATTTACTAGTTTAATTAATTGTCATATATTGCCATTTGTTTTCAATTTAAAACTGATAAAATTTATCATAATAAATTTTGATAAATTTTATTTAAAAAATTTAAAAATTATAAAATTGATATAGATGAATGCTTAACAGAGCAGTCCTTTCCACCTTTAACCTTCCAATGTGTGATCAGGCGCACAATAAATGTGATTGTGTTGCTGTTGCTGCAGTTTTCATTAAAATTAATTAGTTGACTACACGGCGACGCTTGCAGCCGACACCATCTTGCAGTTGTGTAGTCCTGTCGCTGCCGTCTCCAATGTGTTCGGGTCATTAATCTTACTTCAATGTCTTTTGAATGGATATCCATCCACAATTTATGTTGGGTCATGTTGTACGAAGCTACTGAGTTGTGATCAGGCCAAAACCGTACTTGAAGTATTTAATTTTATTACAAATTTGCTAGCTGAAAGGATTTTACAATAAATATTAGAAATTGCTATTGTGAAGGAAACACAGGGAATATGTTATTCAGTCTTCAGATTGTATGAAGTAGACAATCAGTAGTGAAGTGATTCGAAAATTTTGAAAGGCATCGCATAAATTTGGAAAATTCTATTTAAACGTGAACGCTTTTAGTTTGACAAATTCTCAAAAAATTTAATTATTCATATAAAAATATCTTCGTAAATGAAATAATATGTTTAAACTTGTAATTTAAATATATTTATAATTTTTTCAATTTTTTGTAATTGTTTTTCCATTAAAATTATTTAAAGTAACTCTTAATTAAATTAATAGAAACTATTATTCAACACAGTTTCAAAGTTCTCACATTTCATTTAATCGAAAATGCATCAATATTGTTGCAACTTTTTTCTTCTCGTCGTCACCTTGAACTCTCCATTGCGCATAATTTCACACAAAGTTTACACTAAATTAATTGCATTCGTTCGCTGCCGCTGCTACCAATCCTTCCTCTCTCTTCTCCCTGTCGATTGCAAAAAAATAATTTGGCTTTTTTATTTGAACGTATTTTTTTGTATGCTTCTTTTCACCCACACAAACACACACACACACAATTTGTGCGCAAATTTTGCAGCTGGCACGTTCGGCACAATCGAACGAAATTAGGTCAACACACAATATATATTCCGTTATTCCTTAGCCATCCCTTTTTTGCATTATATGTGAATTTTTTTGCCTGCTGCACTGCCACTTGTGCCGTTCCCCCACCACCACCCTCCGACCCTCTTCCTGAATAGCTCTGAATGGCTCCATTCATTTTAATACATTTTGTGGGTTTTTCTCTGCAGTTCAATTGTGTTGTTGCTGCCGTTCAAAATGAACTTCATAACTGCATTAAGTAATCAGAAATTGTGAAAAATGCGCCGTGTTAAGCAAAAGTCCCGGCCGCACGCCCAAAAAATGCCAAACGGCAGTGGCACAGCGGCCGCTTCACCGCACTTTGCTGCACTTAATTGGTGCTCGGCTCAATTGAGCTGCGCCGAGTTCAGTGCCTTTCAAACTGCACGCGAGCGAGTGCCACTGCCACTTTCACGGCTCGAGCGCACTTTCGACGGAGTTGGAGGGTTGGGGGTATGCGTGCGTTGGGGCGGCGCACACTGTGCTGCATCATTTTGCAGCCGGGGATTAATTAAGTTTATGAATATTCAATGGAATTTCTCTGCATTGTTACGCGCGATGGTGCTTTGCTACTGTCGAGAGTGATGCATTCTCACTTACGAATGTGGCCTGAAGCAGCATGGCGGGGAAAATGCATCGAGCGATGAGCGAGCAACGCATGGAGGAAACGCGGGTAGCGATTCTCCTTTGTGCGAGCGAGCTGTGAAAAGCGAATAAAACCACTTCGAACAGTGCATTAAGAATTTCGATCATATTGTGTCAGAGTTCCAACGAACAAAGGCCGGCAAACATGTTAAAGATTCGAGGACTGAGAATTTTATACGGACAGGAGTGACTTGTAAGATATTATTCAATGAATAATAATTTTTATTTTTATTTTAAACTAATGGAAATTAAAATCTGACGGATTTGAAGGAAAGAAGGATCTGAAGCTAAAGTAGTTTTATTGAAATTAAAAATAAATATTAATAAATAAATATACACGTAAATAGAAATAAATACAAAGTTTTACAAATTTTAAATATTATTTGAAAACAGTAATAACTTCAATAAAAAATAAATTAAGTAAAATTTAAAAAATTTAATAAAAATAAGCAAATAAATAGAAATGAATACAAAATTTAAAAAATGTTTAATATTAATTTAAAATATTATTAAATTAAATAAAAAAAATTAATAAAATTTAAAAATATTAATAAATATAAACAAATAAATAGAAATGAATACAAAATTAAAAAAATATTAATTTTAAATATTAATAAATTAAATACAAAATTAATTAAATAAAATTTAAAAATATTACTAAATATAAAAAAATTAATTGAAAATTTTTTAAATGAATACAAAGTTTTAAAAATTTTTAATATTATTTGAAAATATTAATAACTTAAATAAAAAATAAATTAAATAAAATTTAATAAATGTAAGCAAATAAATAGAAATTAATACAAAATTTAAAACAATTTTTAATATTCATTTGAAATATTAATAAATTTAATACAAAAAATTAATAAAATTTAGAAATATTAACAAATATAAACACATAAATAGAAATAAATTAAAAAAATTTTAAATATTATTTTAAAATATTAATAAATTAAATAAAAAGAAATTAAATTAAATGTAAAAATACTAATAAATGTAAAAAATAAATACAAATGCATACAAAATTTAAAAAATAAAAAAAAAATAAGTACGAAATAATAGATACTTTTTCGAGCCTAATTTAGTGTATTTCCACTAAGTGAAACATTCAAATTTTCTTCATTATGTTTTTCAATAACTTGTTTGGACCTTTTTTCTATTTAAATTTTACTAAATTTATGTGTGTATGTGTGTGTAATTAACAACAAATCGCATTGCCAATTTGAAAACCAGCCCCAAAAACTTTCATACGACACATTTATACAGTCGACCAATCGACATTAACAACAACAAAGCCTCGACACATCTGCCAGAAACTTTTTACGTTACTCCACAGCCCAATGCCGCCATTTTGTGGCACTGCTAAAGTAATGTGCGTACAAACATTTTATTAAGCCTATTAATTTGGCCATGATTAATTCAATTTGTTGGCTCTAATGTGTGTATTGCTGTTGTTGTTGGTTTTTGCATGCGCACAGCGGTGGCCGCATGTCCTTTCGACGCGCCATACATCCAATTGCGTTTTTTTTATTTTTTTGGTGGGTGCATTGTGCACATTATGGTAATTGCAATTATGTGCGCGCCGCTCGTCGCTCGTCGCCGTGTGTCGACGTATGTCGAGGCGGCCTGTGCGCTCATTTGTGGCAGCGCCAATTTTGCAATTTTCTTGACCATAATAGCACAGCGTGCGCTCATTTGATCACAAATATTGTAATTAATTTGACTTTAACTGCTCCACACACACAGAAACACACACACAGACTCATACACACACAAACACCGCAATTTGCCGCTCATCGCAGTCAGCGCATAATGTGGATTTATGGATTTTGACGCTGACTTGTGCTGTCAAGTATCACAAAGAGTGGCTATTAAATTTGTTGGCTGCTATATTTTATGTGCCCTGGAAATTTTTATTAATTAATATCGACTGCCAGACGCTGCAAATTGCCGCACATGCAAATGTCCTTTGTGTGTGTGTGCGTGTGTTTGCAGCTTAACTCATCTCCATGAGTTCGATTGAGTTTTATTCAGACTTGTAGTCTACAGCTTCAAATAAAGATTTTCCACAAAAAATTTTTTTAAAGGATGTCACAATGAAAGTGATTTAAATTTTGTAGCAATTTTTTCTGTGTAAGTGGCAGCTTTCAAATTTGACAGCTGTCCTCTACGAATGTCGTCTATGACTAATACAAATAAATGCGGTAGGCAAAGTAAGAAAGTGTTATCATTGTATAAACAATCGATTGATTGAAGCAAGGATGCCTAAGCCAAACCCAACCGAAACCGAATTACCTCTCGAAGTTCCAATTTCAACTCATCATTGCGATTTTTTTCTTTCGGGTTTTGTCATATCTCTGGTCTATGCCAACAAACCACAAACCACTGCTGAGCTCAAGGTCGAGATTTAACGCCTCATTGGTGAGATGGAGCTACATTTTTGTAAAAAAAAATCGATGAAGAGCAACGAACAGAACAAACAATTCCGTCTCCTTGCCTTTTAGAAGCCTACATTTTTCAACAATAATGGATATCAGAACTGGACATTGCATTAATTTTTTCTGGGGTATGCGCGATTCCAAAAATATACCGTTTACACGTATTGACCCCCTTAAGCTTTGAAGCTGGCAGACCTAACACTGTTTCGTCTCCAGTAGCTTAAAAACTTCTTTGTCCTTTTTCAATAGAAATTTAGGTTGTCTCAAGAATTCTAAATTTTAAGCTTTTCATATTCTACACTTTACAATCCTGTGATATATTTTTTTTCACTCGAAGTTATTTATATTAATTATTAATTATTATTATTATTTTTATTTAATTATTATGGCATAACTTTTGCTGTTAAAAAAATATGTTTTATTCCTTATAATATTTTTTGGAAGATTGATGGAAGATGGAAGAATTTGCAACTCGCATGAAACTGTCAATTTCTCTCCAAAGCAGATCATTTGAAAAATTGTCCCTGGTTGTCATCATGCCAGTTCGATAGTTCGTCGCCTGAGAAAAAGATTGCCGTATGTGCTATTAAATTCAATGGAACATACGACATTCATTTTCGGCAGCGCCAATTTTTTTTTGGTAACATGCCCACTCTCGATAAAAAGTAAATTCAAAGTAAAAGTAAATACAGACAACATTTTCGAGCACTTTCTGAAGTGTGCTGCTGAAACTACAACATTGAAATTTTGCTCACATCAACATAGAATAACAACAACAATTTCATTCATTCAACTTTAGCCACAAGTTGCCCACTTCAAACTACTCAAACTAAGTACTACTAACAATTAGCTGAATTCTGTTGTTGACAAAACATCTTTCAATCATTTGCAGCGTGTTGGTTGTTGGTCGGCTGCTCAGTGAGTTCGACAATTTCGACAGTTTGAACTTTGGTGCGCACACTTGAGTTTTGTTTTTGTTTAGAGAACATCGAAATAGAAAGCATCGAAAGTCGATTCGTCGTACGTCTAAGACTTTAACCCACTAAAAACATTGCTCTGATGTGCGTTCATTTCATTGCGGTCGAGAGGTGAATTGAGCAATTAGCTTGAAGCTTCCATGTCGACATTGTCAGTCAACATCATCGTACAAACGTTGGGGTTTTCGTTTCAGCTCTTAGTCCAAGTTTTGTGCATTGGTTTCGTACTCGTGTACGTCGTTGCTGCTCGCTTCTTTGCAGCTTGTTGTTAATTTCTGTAAATATGGTGAACAGAGTTATCCACGCATCTGTGGAGTCCACCAGAGCCACCATTGCACCAGGTCCTTCGGCCCAACATTGGAGCTTAGAGCTTCGTGTTGCCTACTTTTCTGCTCTACTTGTGCTCTGCGTCTTCCTGTGTTCCTGGGCCTGGGACCTGTGCACTTGATTCAGTGTAGGTATGCCGGGCCGCTGAGGATTTACGACAAGTTGAAGTCTAGTTCCTCGTATCTTCTGCCTAGCGACGATGCTTACGCCTTCCATTTGAGGCCCTGTCCCACCTTTTTTGCCACTGGGCTATGCAGCGTTGCCACATTGAACACTTGAATTAATTTGTTTTCGTCTTACCGCCAGAACCGCATCTGTTCCTTCAAGTGGTGACAATTCTGCGATCATCAGCGCAGCGTCCTCAGAAAACTTAATTGCTCACACTTGAGTGGTGCTTATGCTTTGGTGTAATTGAATTATGTGTACGTTAGCGCATCAATTAGCGCACGCAAACGGTTCCCTCCAAAAGTGTGTGTGTGTGTGTGTTTCATACTGTCTCACAGCTGTAGGTCTTTGTGTTTTTTTAATTTATACTCTCTGAATGAATTGCGAGCTGCTGTGCACACAAGTTTGTGTGTTCTCTGCTTAAGTTAAATTTATTGACTATGCTAATTGTTGACAATAGTTGAACTTGTATTCTAACCCACCTCTCTGTCTCTCTCTCTCATTTCAGGTAAGCCCATACGACCTTCGCCTATTTGGATGACAATTGACAAGCGAAGCACCACAACAAGTTGTGGTATTTTTTAAACGGGTTTGTGTGACTGTGTATTTAAAATACTCGTCGTTTTACTTAATATATCACACAATTTTCCGCAACGTGCTGACTGTGCATGTGTCGTTGCAAACTTAAAATGCAATTATTCAATTAGCCGCTTAACAGTGCAGTGCACAGTTCGGCCAATTCGGTCGGTCAGCTGTCAGGAATGACGCCTTAAGCTCATTACGCCAACGCCGAGACGTGCGAAAGTTGATGAAAAGCTCATTAAACGAGTGGAATGTTTCGGTTGGCTACGACCGAATTGTTGGTGCACTACACCAAGAAAAGCTTGATTTTATTTTTTTATAATAATTACTGAAACGTTGAAAGACTAAAATTGGCTCGAAATTAAATTTTAACTAACAACTATGCAATTTTATGAAAATACAAAATGCATAAAGGAAGCTTCGAATAGGTTAAACGAGCAAAGATATGGAATTCCAAATTTTTCAAAATATTTTTATTTTCTAAATTACTTTTTAAAGTGATGAAACCTGTGGGTACCAGTTCAGCAAATACTTAGGTTGGGTTAGTTTATGTTGGATTGAGTGACATCTTCCAAAAGGGGAAGAAGTGATGCCAAGTGGAACATTGTGTTTCTCTTTCCCTGTGAACCAGTTGGAGCTGTTAATGAAAATTAAAAAATTGAAGCTTTCAGTTTTCTCTTTAATTTGCACAAAAGTCTTTAGGAAGTGAATTAAGTCCTCCAGAATGATTGCCTATAAGACAATATTCTGTGAGAATCCCGCTAACAATTTTTCCAATTTTGATCCTTATCAGCGAAAATCGTTTTTTTAGAGCGATTCAGGTTCAGCTTTCAGACAAATCAGCATCGCAGTATTGAAAATGGTGCACTATTTGCACTTCCATCTGCGGCCACGCCTTCTTCCCAACCAAACTGTATACACCGTAGCACCTCAGTGCAGTGCATAAACCTCGTCAACTTTCGCTTACTTCAACAACAACAAAAACAACAATAAATAAATAAAATAAAGTAAAATGCCACACATTTCAACAACTCGTCAATAAAAATACACCAAAAAACACTACAATGGTGGCAACTTTCTGTCCACCAATCGGCGTCGATATTTCCACATACCAAGGCAGTTGAATTGATTAAATTGCAATTTGCTCGGCCGATTAAAGTCGTGTAATTCGACTAACGAAAACGCAAACAAATTGCTTTAAAATAAAATTTAAAAACTATAAAAATGCACTCATGTTGGCATGTAAATGTGTTGTTGCCTGAACAATGAGACGCGGTGCGTAAGAGCGCAAACAATCGGCTTGCCGTCTGGTCGCGGATGTGGCAGTCAGGCGTGACGAATGCCATTTCTGTGGCCGTTCGACGCGGCTGGAAGGTGTCAACCGTTGGCCATCGCTGCACACCGCACAATGTCGTAAACGCGTCGTATGTGTGTAAAGCGTGTTTGCGCGTAAAGTTGTCGAGTTGGGTTTGAAGCAGAAATTGCTTTTATTATTTCAAACATTTGCCACAGGAAGTGCACATAAAATACTTAAAAGTCTTTATGTCTTCTTTTGCATGAGGCAAACTTCATATCAGCGTGAATTTTCCTCGACAGTGTAGCGCACTTAATTAGCAAAGCATTTTACTATACTTTAAAGTCGGTGTCCATATATTAAAAAACAATTTTAAAAGCAAAAACAGTCATTTTAAAATGTATACAAATTAATTTGCACAGTTGACTGTGAATGGTTCGCTAGACATGTTAAACAATATTTTATATTTTTAATTACCTACTGCACTCAGTGTAGTTTTTGTACAACACCCTACACTGAGATTTTCGGGTGTTTTTTTTTTCTAATTTTTAAGTTGCATATGGATTGTGTTGGAGTGGATATGATTTTACAAAAATTCAGAAGAAGGACTTGATGGGCATAGAGCAGTTTTTTGCTACAAAAAAAAGAACAACAACAACGAACAAACTTTCTATATGGTATAGAAAAGTATGTTCCTACAACAACAACAAACAAATTTTCTCTACCCATGTTGCCAAATCACTAGAATCGATTCAGATAGTTTGGTGTGTTTGCATGACAAATCCCGAAATAAAAATTTCTTATGGATGTTCCTAGAAAAGACTTTGACTACAAAACTATTGAGAAGATGTATGGCTGTTTAGTTTGATCGATGCAGAAGTGCATACATATTTAGGACCAGGATCGCTGGGAGATTGGTACAATGCTTTTCCACGCATCAATTGAGTGGAACTCGCGGTATTTATTACAAGTATTCAAATATTTGTTTGAGCTATGTAAACAAACTATGTATAGTAGTATTCCCTAGATGAACCAGTCTACCAAAAGTAGTCTTTTGATGACTAGTCTTCTAAAAGTTTACGCTATTAATTGACATTTCTCCGAGCTTGAGTTCAAAATGGGGGTCGCAACGATCCTGAGATACTCTTAGACTCCTAAATGAAGCTTTTCAGTTCTTCTTCTTGATCAATAAATCGCAACCAAAATAGATTTTTACTATAAATTTCCATAATGCAGCGTATACCTCAGTCGTGTGTGACCAACAGAAACACTATCGCAATATTTTTACTTGTTAAATTAGGTTTTACACTTAAAAACCCACAACACGTTTATGGAAATTGTTAGCACAAAACACAATAAAAAAAACACTCAATGGCCTTCAGCAATTGCTAGATAAATTATAATTAGTGTTTGAAAATAATGTTCAACTGAGTGCTGAACACAGTCGTGAGTAACGAACTGTAGAGCATTTGAAAAAATTGTCCATTGTTCGTAGAAAATTGTGCTCTATCTATGAGACACACACACACACTAAACTTAAGTTAAACTATAGTTTGTACGCACATACAAAGACCACAGTTTCAAATGAATTGGCAGCCGCAGCTATTAATGAACTTGAACAATGCAAAGTAACAACAATCACACAAATGCAGTAGAAATCATCAATCATTGCAACGTGAAGTGAACATCTTCAATGAAATCAAATCCACCAAACATGTGCGGCCTATGTGAGATACTTGCATGAGACATACAAGTATGTATGTGTGTGTGCGTGTGTGTGGTTTAGTGTTCAGTTGCAACAGTAATTGAGACACAAAGAAAAAGCAAAAACAACAAGGTCAAAGTGGTGATAGACCACAAGAATTGCAATAAAAAATATAACCTTGTCCACACACATACACTCACACAACCGCACAACATGACTGCCAACAATTATAGGAAGTGTTGTTGCAAACAACACGCAAGGCAGCAATCAAAAATCATTAATGTCTGCTTGGCACTTTGGCTGATATCATCAATAACTTGCATACAAAAAACAATTGAAAAAAGGAAACAATACAGCAATGAAACAAATGAACTACACAGAAAAACACTTTTCGGTTTGAATAATAAAAATTAAAAAAAAACAGTAAATAAATGTAACTCAATAAAATTAAACTATTAAACATGCAAATAGATGGTTGCAGAAATTGTTGAAAGATTAAAATCAAATTAATAGCCAACGTAAATAATGTACTAACAAATGTTATTGTTCTCTCTTGTTTTTCTCGAGCGGTTATAAAATTGATTACTAAAAGCTTCAGTCGTCATTCAATAATTCAAATACAAAAATTGTGTATACTTTGAATATAACAAAATTTAATCAAAAATCAATAGTAACATTAAAATCATAAAGAGGCAAAAATGACAAAGAGGCAGTGATCCATTCACTATGAACCGAGAAGTGAGAATGCAAATTTTTAGTTTTATTTACAAAATTTAGTTTTATTTATTAAGGCATTTTGCTTCGCAACTTTCCTGCCTTTCAGTTTATTATTATTGTATACTGTTGGGAGTTTTCATGGACACACAGACGTAGACATTGCTGTCCATTATAGCTTGCTACTTCTTGAAGTAGACTTGGCAAATCCCCGGTTGAGTGATTCTGCGGCCTTCCAACCCTTGACATCAATTTTTCCAAGACTTTGGATCTCTTTAAGCCAAACCGTTGCTTTTGAAAATTAAGCATGTCCGGCAACTCGAGTTCCAGTAGATCATCCGTGCTCAGAGTCATTCTTCTGAAGCGCATCTGCCTAGAACTTTGTAAAGGTGGGCATTTACTAATTTAGTGAGCAGCAGTCTGATTGTCCTCTAGATGCATGTCGCAAATAGTCGAGGCACGTCCCCAATTGTCTCCACTGTTTTAGATGTTTTTAAATGTTCTTTTTAGATGTTTTTAAATGTTCTTTTCAGATATTTTTAAATGTCCTTTTCAAATGTTTCATGACAACAAGCAAACACTTTGGTATCATAAATAGCTACAGATGGTTCAATTAGCAGAAGACTGATCTCCAACTTTTTAAACTGTGAACCTTATGAGCCCTCATGTGTTCTCCCAGCCACTCATACGAATCCATATAGCCACAACTAAACGCCAAACACCTGTCTTAAAGTCCTTTAAAGAGCAAAATCTAATCAATCTTTAAACTTTCGCACTGCTTGGAAAATGACATTACTTTATCGTTCATTACGTGTTGCTTCTTATTGAGAATTTAATAATTTGATTAAAAACAATTTTGTAACAAAATTAATAAGCGAATGCTTCAAGTTTGATTGCGAGCCGGATGAAAAATTCTTGACAAGCAAATTACAAATTCCGTGCAAGTATTTTTGCTGTAATAATAGAGAATTATTTGAAATTTCGATACGAGCAGCAAGAACGTAATCCAGTGCTGCTGCTGCCGTTGCTGCTGCCGCTTTCTCCAATCAGGCGCTTTGTACAGGACTCGGTCGCAGGGCAATTTGCTGCCGGTGCATAAGGATGGCAAGCAGCTGCTGTGTGCTGTGTGGAAATTTAATTTCTTGAAATTGAAATTCACATCATATAAAAACAATTAAACTGATCATAATTCACACCAAACACTAATTCAATGTGGCATCATTGGAGGAAGAAGCCAAAACACCACCGACTATGAGCAGACGATATAGGAAAAAGTCACAGTGTTGGGATCGGTAGTGAACGACTCGTTTGTGCGCTGCAATTAGATACACTTTCTTATGGCCAACTAATCTAGTTCTAAAAATTTATTCCAAAAATATATTTTCGAGATAACAAATTCATTGTTTCTCAGTTAGTAAGTTTTGTATATGAAGTTTTTTAGTATCACATATTATATGTTGTAATGGTCTTGTAATGGCTGAAAGATTTACATTTCATAGCAAAAGGTTATAAGATGTCTAAGCTTGAAGTTGATCGCACCACACCCATTTTTCATAGAATGCTTTTTCTTAGACTTTGCACAACTGGTACTGGAATTAGTTGAGTTATGGCAACCTTGATTTTTTTGGTTATCGACCGAAAATTAGCGCACGGACAGACGCATAAGAGTGTTAATAGTTCCACAAAATTTTTTCAAAATAAATTTCCACTCCACTACTTTTATTCTCGTACATACCTGAAGCTTTTGCTTCCAACTTCTGCTTCCTTTAGCAGCGCATATGTCCTTGTTGGCCTGAGGTAGGGTATTGCAACGAGTTGCCGTGCAGTGTGGCAGCGTGTGGCATGTAGCTGTGAGCAGCAAAAAGTGAACACAAATACCAGCAGATAGCACCGAGGCAGATAGCGTTAGTGACAAAGCGGCGTCGCCAAGTCAAGTCGAGTCAGCTCAAGTCGAGTCGAGTTGCGGCAAACTCGAGCCGAGTAAAACTTGACTAAGCCAAGTGAAAATACGCAGCGAGCGGCAGCTGCAGCTGGAGGAAGCGCAAAAAAGCGAGCAGTTGTGTGTGTGTGTGTGTGTGTGCGACGCCCAGGAACTTGCAAGAAGCCGAGCAGCGCCAGCAATCGAGAGTTTGCCAGCCGCTGGCGGCAGTTGGCTGGCTGACTGGTTGACTGCCAGCATGGCAAAGCCAATAAAATAATTAAGAAAATTTGCTCAACTAATGGCAGAGGGCTCATTGAGGATTGCAGGCAACGTTGCTAGCTTGAAAAAGAAGCTTGTGTGTGTGAGTGTGTGTGTGTGTGTGTAGAATGAAGGCGCTCGCACAACATTGATGGTTGTTGGGTGTCAATGTTGTGTTCTATTATTGTTGTTGTTGTTGGTTTTGTGAATTTTATGCAATCTAATTACGTGCGTAGAGCTTCCCATGGCCATAGTTGTGGCGCTTCACCTCGCCTCGCCGCACTTCGACTCGAACCGAGGTTGAGTTGAGTTGTGTTCTGTTGTGTTGTGTTGATTTAAGTTGCGTTAAACCCAAAACTGAGGTTATGTGGGCGTATGCGGGCACAGCAACAACAACAATAACTGCTGTGTTCCTTCACCGCTAATAAAGCCGCAGCGGCAAACTGACTTTTATCGACCTTAGAGCGCTGAACGACAGACAACATGACTAGTCCAAAGTGAAAACGCCCGGCAGCAGCACCACACGAAGCAGAAGCGCAAAGAAAATAAACAGCAGCAGCCGCAGCCAGTCGACTGCACGGCGCGTTAAGTGTGACAGGAATGAAAATTTAAGTACGCGCTCCAGCTAACGCGGGGCGGTGCGCGGATAATGGGTCACCCCAGCATCGTTGCTGCTCACGACAATGTTCACGACGATGTCTTCCTTTTTCTTGCCTTGGCGCGCGTTGTACGCATCCTTGCAGCACCGGTCCTGTGCGTCACACGCTGGGACCAGTGTGGCCAAATATACTACACTTTTTTATGAAAACGAAAATCATAAAACGTTATGATGCTGCGATTTCGGTTAAATTAAATATATTTTTATTAGTTAAAAGTTAGGAGTTAAAAAATCATCATATTTCAAAGATTGAATCAAATAATATATAAAATATAATTTAAAAAATAAATTTAAAAAAATATAATAAATATCGCAAGATTGAATCAAATTTATAATAAACAAAGAATAATAATTTTAAAAATAATTTTAAAAAATTGTAATAAATATCTCAATATGTGTTCAATAAACTATTAATTAAATTTATTTTTATTAGTTAAAAGTTAGGAGTTAAAAAATCATCATATTTCAAAGATTGAATCAAATAATATATAAAAAATAATTTAAAAAATAAATTTAAAAAATTATAATAAATATCGCAAGATTGAATCAAATTTATAATAAACAAAGAATAATAATTTGAAAAATAATTTGAAAAAATTGTAATAAATATCTCAATATGTGTTCAATAAACTCTTAAAATAAATGGTGTTGTTGCTTTTTCCATACAAAATAAATCGATAGCATAAATATCTCAAGATTAAATCAAAGTTATAATAAGTAAGGAATAATAATTTTAAATACATAATACAAGGTGCAACCCAAAGTAAACAGGACTTTTATAAAATAAAGAAAACGGATGATTATTTTTGTATAATTCTTTTTATTTATTCAAAATACTCTCCTTCTGCTTCGATACAACGTTTTGCACGGTCCAAAAGCATTTGGAATGAGTGTTTTAGGTCATCGGCCGGCATCGCCTTCAGAATGTTGGTACAAGCCTTTTGGATGTCCTCAACGTCCTTATAACGGTTTCCTTTCATCGGCAAATGCAACTGACCGAATAAGTAGAAGTCACAGGGAGCCATATCAGGCGAATACGGTGAATGATTGATGGTAAAAATGCGATTTTTGGTCAAATAATCGGTCGTAACTAGGGCTCTGTGAGCCGGTGCATTATCATGCAATAAACGCCAACTTCCTTCCTCGCGATATTCTGGCCGAATACGACGAATGCGATGCACCAAACGCTTCAAAACTTCAACATAAAACAAAGCGTTAATTGTTTTTCCCGGTGGAACAAACTCTCGATGAATTATTCCCTTTGAATCGTAGAAACAAATGAGATGAGTTTTGATTTTTGACTTCTCACGGCGGGTTTTTTTCGGATTTGGCTCATCTGGGTGCTTCCATTCGGCACTTTGACGCTTTGTTTCGGGATCATATTGAAAGCACCACGTTTCGTCACCGGTTACGATGTTGAACAAGAAATTTGGATCACGTCTGGCTTCCCGAACGATGTCTTTTGCGTGCTCAATTCTCTGCGCTTTTTGGTCGTCGGTTAAAGTGTGCGGAATGAAGCGAGAACACACTTTACGGAGACCCAAATGTTTGGTTAAAATGCGATCAATTGATGTTTTGGAGATGTTCAACTCCATTTCCATCAATTCCAATGATGATTTTGGCTGCATTTTGATAAAATCACGCACAGTTTTGATGGCATCGTCAGTAATCACAAATTTCGACTGGCCGACGTGTTTGTCGTCATTCAAGTCTTCACGACCATTCTTGAATCGATTCAACCACTCATTAACACGGCCACGGGATAAACAATCATCACCATAAACTTGCTTTAACAATTTAAACGTTTCGGTAAAAGTTTTACCAAGTTTAAAACAGAACTTAATATTAGCTCTTTGTTCGATCGACATTCTCGTACCAAAGTTAAAAACATACTGTCACATTGAGCGGGATATTTCGGCGTCTACTAGACCAACTGTCATGAAATTTAGACAGTATGTGAATGAAAGATGTACCTTTCCAACGCATAATAATAATAAAATAATAATTTAAAAAGGAATTTAAAAAAAATTATAATAATTATCGCAAAAAATTTTAGAAATAACTTAAAAAAATTTTAATAACTATCTTAATATGTGTTCAATAAACTCTTAAAATAAATGGTGTTGTTGCTTTTTCCATACTCGCAAAATAAATCGTTAGCATAAATATCTCAAGATTAAACCAAACTTATAATAAATAATATAAAAAATAATTTAAAAAATATTAAAAAAAATTATAATAATTATCGCAAGATTAAATCAAAATTATAATAAATAAAGAATAATAATTTTAACAATAATTAAACAAAAGTTAATAAATATCTTAATATGTGTCCAATAAACTCTTCAAATAAATTGTGTTGTTGCTTTTCCATACTCGCAAAATAAATCGATAGCATAAATATCTCACGATTAAATCAAAATTATAATAAATAATATAAAAAATAATTGAAAAAATATTAAAAAAAATTATAATAATTATCGCAAGATTAAACCAAAATTATAATAAATAAAGGATAATAATTTTAACAATAACACTGTGCAAGTCCAAAATTTAGACATGGGGGGACCTACTGGGTGAGTTTCCTATAGGTATACTGAGTTGAGATCCACCAGCCGTTTGGTAAGATTGGCTCTAGTTTATGAGAAATCCGACTTTGAAGTTTGGTAATTTTCGTCAAGTATGCCGCTTAAGTAGGTCCTAAATCGTTTTGAATATCGCTTTACTGTCTTCGGCAAGTTTGTAGATATTTTAACGACCAACAAATTTGCTTCAGACACCAATCCAAAAAAAATACATTCAAACTGTGTAATTGCGATATGTGCATTTTTTTGCGCAGCGCTACATGGCGTATGAGTGTCATACGCCACGTTGAGTGTTATAATTAAATGACACTCATAGGCCACGCATTCGTCCAACAAACGAGGCAATTAGTTCTATTTAGCACTCAGAATTTATTTATATGCGTTTTTAATAAAAATTTGTAGTCTATTGCAAGAAAAGTGTTTGTTTCATATGGAAGATAGACATATCCCTTACCTTTCTTGAGTCTCTTTGAAATTTTGACATTTTTTTCACCTAAACTTTAATCTTCATGTGTCAAACATATTTCATCAAATTTAAAGTCTGCTCACTATTTTTGATCGTAATTTATATGCTAACGTTCCACTGTGCGCCGCCTCTAAAGTAATGTAGATTTGTGTGCGGTGAAGGCGCACAATTCTCAACGCGTGCGAAATTTATCATTTTGTAAGAATTTAATGAACTCGCCGACTAAAGTGCTGCGCACTGTCGGGAGCGAGCTAAGTAAGCAATTTGTTTAGCTTAGCGGCGGCGCACGAATATGTGGGCCGTGTCATTAAAGCGCATCGCGGATCGTTCGTAAAAATGGCAGTTTCTTTAGCTTGCTCACCGAATTTCACCATTTCACTTAAGCACACGCACCACCATTTTCATTATTTTATCTTTTTTTTTTTTAATACATATAAATGTATTCATTTTGTTGCTTGTCATTGTCGATTGCAATTGATTCGCGTCGTCGACAACTGCCCGTTTAGGCGCGCACACACACATCGACATGCGTAGCTGTCAGCTTGATAGCTAATTAGATTGGCTACGTTTACAAATTGACAGTAATTATTTGTCACCATAATTGCGAATTAAGCATTGTCATCTTCGCGGTTGATTGCCGCCATTCCTCCAGCGACAGCGTTCGATCACTGTCGCCGTCATGGCCAATAATTATGGCCGCCATTGTCATTAGCAGCTGCTCGTCGTCGTTGCGATTAGGTTGCCGCGCATCGAACGGTTTTTCATCAGCGTCTAATGTCTATTTGATGTTCGATGCGGCAATGTGTCATTAGTTAAATGCTCGGATTTTATGTGTAATTGGTTTGGTGCGTGAAATATGTGTTCGCTGCTCCGACACCCACTCACACTTTGGGTTAACCGGGTGCAACGGTTTTCCTTGCAGCATTTTGTGTTGTTTTCACAGCTAATGAGCCAGTAACGGTAACTCAATCGCACAATTAGGCAATTTGCTATACTTTAATACTGACAAATTGTTTTGTTGATGTCATCATTCTAGGCTTTTCGGCCTATCAAACAGATCAAATATTTTAGCTGATTATGTTTTAATTTAGGTTGATACAAAATACAGTATTTTCGGTTATGGAATGGTCTTCTCTGTCGGCTTCTACCAGGTTTTTTGGTAAACAAATTATTTCTATATAACTTTATCTACTAATCTATACCATATATCTTACTTACTTACTTACTTTACTGGCCACAACAATCCGCTATCGGGTTACGGCCTGCCGCAAAACTTCTCTCCTTCTCTCTACCATATATCTGCTCAGAATAAATACAATACAATGCTTCCAATTTATAGGGGAATTCCCCACTTGATCCAAAAAGCTTCTATCGTCTTCGCTGGTCCACAAATTCTTTCTATAAAAATCTGTATACTAACCCAAAAGCGCACTCAGCATTTTATTTTGCGAGGGGAAGGTGGGAAGAGGGGGAGGAAACTCCGAGCTATGTAGGAATCGAACATAGGGCCTCTGGTGTGGGAAGCCAGCACGGTATCCTAATCAGCTTCAAGAAAAGGTCGACCATCTATACTGAAACTTGTTTGTAGTGGTTTGACGGTCAGTAGATTGGTACAGCAATATAGTACAACGTTTCGGTTTCGACAAAAAATGTTCGAACTTCGTACCATAAGTCCAAGACAATATGTACTCCTTGAAAAAATTTACATCTCTAGCTACATTTTATGGGGTTTCGTATTAAAATAAACCTACCTTTCGTTTCCCATAAGTATTTTAGTTATTAGTAGCGACTTTGCAGTAGTCGGTTTTTCAAAATTATCCTTACGCATTAATTTGCTCATGATTCCTTTAGGAAAATAACAAATACACCACATGAAAAGCTGAAAATTTTAGCGAATCTTTAAGGGGCCAGTTATCAATAAAAATCAATTTCTACAGGCATTTTAGTGATTGCACACATTTTGTCAAAGTCACCCTTGTGCATTCAGATTCTCCCTCATCTTTAGGAATAGCTGTAACTTTGATACAAAAACTGAAAGCCCAATATACTGGCTACATTTTAAGAGGACATATAATGAAATCGAGTCACACGTTTAGATTTTAAAATCACAAATCCAATCATATTTTGAGTGATTTTGCTCAATTCGCCATATTTGTCAATGTCATCTTTGAACATAAATTTTGTCCCGTTTTTCTCTGGATAATAGAAAAATTCACCCCATTACGGAAAGCTTAAATCATTAGCTATATGTTAACGTCATCTTAATTTATCCTTTTTGCTTCTACCAACTTTTAAGCGATTGTACAAAGGCAGCCACTTAGTTAAAGTCACCGCAGCGCATCGAATTCCTGAAGCATTATTCGGAACAAAGAGAAAATTGATCCCGTTTATGAAAGCCGATGAAAGGAAGTTGCATTTAAAAGGGGTTTTTATAAACATAAACTTACGACAGTCTAGCGATTTAAAATTGTTTAGTGATTATGCCAGTTTGTCATTGTCACATTTGAAGATCGATTTCATTCTGTTCTTTTTTTGGAATAAAGGAAGTTTGAGCCCAGTGAGAAAGCTGAAGACACTGTCAGCATTTCAAGGCTAATTCAAATTATGCTTTTAGTTTCAACAAACACATTAGCGATTGTGCCAATGAATTCATTTTCCAGTCAAAATCACCCTTGAGCATTGATGTCCTCCCACACCACATTCTTCGGAATAGCATTGAGTTGGACCTCATTTATGAAAGCCGGAGACTTTAACTATCTTTTAAATGTTTTTTTGTTTTGTTTTTATGAAAGCCCGAGACTTTGACTATCTTTCAAAGGTTTTTTTGTGTTATGCAGATATTTCAATTTAAAATCTGTTGTCTGGTTTATTCAGATAACCGAACATTTCATCCGATATTTTAAGCGAGAACTGAGATACTTGAAGCTGAGATATTGAATTAAAGTTTTTAAATAACGTTCCTAAGACTTTGGCATCTGATATTTTAGTAAAAAAGTATGTTGGATTTTCTAAAAAAGTTGTATCACCGTAAACCTTTAACATCAGAATGCCCAAGTGAGTCAAAAACACCCCATTCAGATTTTTTATTGCAGTATTTTCTGAGAGAAAATTTTTAAATTTTTAATAATTTAATTTAAATTAAATAATTTATAATTCATAATTTAAAAACTTCGACCTCTCTTCTGTAAAATGATTTTATAATTCTATATACAAAATTGCTTAAAAACTTCGACCTCTATTATGAAAACTGATTCTAAAATTCTGTATAAAAATATTGTTTAAAAACTTCGATCTCTGTTCCGCAAAATGCTTGTATATGCTTATTTAAAAAAAGGTTGCATTGGGCGGGCATTCTAGTGTCGAATCAAATCTGTATTCCTCTGCATAAATCTTTATTTAAGTACAATTCAACCAAACCCGTTAAACCTCACTTGACTGTTGAAATATCTGATTACTCAACTAACCGCAAGCAATTGATGACAAAAAGTGGCCAACAGCTTTGCAGCCAACTTCCCAAATGACGTCTCACCTTTACTCTTCACATCACATTTGTGAGCAACATTTGCGGTGCATTCAAAATCGTATAAATATTTTTGATAAGAATTGACTTGATTTGCTGCTCTTCCGCTTTGTGCTGCTAACGTGTGAGCTGACAATATGTCAGCGTAAAATGACACAGCAATGACAGTGACAGCAAAGCGCGTTGCATCCTCAATGCATTTCTGGCGCGCTGTCGCACATTGTCGCCAACATATTATAGCAACAACACTGCGTTCAAGGAACCAAACATTGCTATGCAGCAACAGCAACGACAACACATAAGCATTGGTACACCTATAAAACATTTAGCGAAGCGTACAGCAATCGGCAACAATATGTTATAAGCCATAAAGCGGATCGACGACGGGCCGCACGAGTGGCATTGCACGCGTTGCAGCAATTCGCGGCATGATGCAGCAGTTGACACTCCAACACACACACACACACACATGCACCCACTCAGCCTTACATATTAACACACAAATGGGCAGCGGCGCCAGTGCTAAAGGATTGCTCTATTCACGAGCTGTCGCTTGTGTGTCTGTGCTTGTGTGCGTGTGTGCGTTGTCATCGCAAATGACAATAACTTGACTGCTTAATCAAATGTTAAATTAAATAATCGTATCTGTTGTGGCATACGATGCCGCCGCACAACACTTGCTGTCTGCCAAGCAGATGTGGTTGCATTACATATTCTTGTGCGTGTATGTGTGTGTGTGTGTGCGTTTGTTTGTGTAGATTTTGCTCCAGCGACGTTGTGTCGCAACTGAATCGCTTTGACAGTTCAACATGTGTTGCAGCACAACACTTAATCAGGCATTAGTTCTTGTCGAAGTCAACGTTGTTGTTGTTGCTGCTGCTGTTGTCATAACCGTTGCTGTTCGCTCTTTGACGTTTTAATACGCGTCGCGTGCTGGCTTCAATTAAAGCTTACATAATAAGCAAAACGCTGCTCAGTCGACTAGTCGCCGCAAAGATTTTGTCGCATTGCTGTGTGCTGGCTGCCTTCGCTGCTAATCAACTGAGGCCGCACTTATTAGAAGCTAATTAAGTTTATGCAATTTTTTACAGTCCATCCTTTTATTTGATTTTATCAGCGGCTTGCTTTGCTCGCAAACAAATTCAATAAGCAGCATTTGTAGATGTAATTTTTGGGTAAAGCAGCTAAAAAACAACTCTCCAAATGTCGAGTTAAGCTGGCAGTCATTGGCCTTTTATGGTTTCTTCCTCGCTTTTTGTTGGTTTTTTGTATAAATGCGATACATAAAGAGCCACTCAAACGTAAAAGTCACAATGTGCAAGTAAAAAAGGTAGAAATTATTTATTTTCGTGTACCTTAAAGCAACACTGGCCTTTCAAAGACTTGCTGGCGGCTACATACAAAATTCTTTTTCGCTTTAAATCGGTATCGGACAAGTGGTTTTTGGTGCGATTGCAGTATTTAACTTGGCTTTATTTATCGTGGCAACACTTTTCGTACCCAGCGGCATGGAAACTGGCAGCAATTGCAAAAGTGTGTATGTGTGAGAGAGTGTGTGCGTGATATTTAATATCGCGTTGCCTGTAGCATTAAAAACGAACGTTGCCTAATTTTGGTCACATTTACACTGTGATATGGGACAATCTACTCAGTTTGGTTTCTTTGGATTTTGATTTCATGCAAAATGCTTGCTTTTTTAATTTTTTAATAATAATTGACTGGCACGACAGCCCGCTTACGCGAGACTAAGGCCTAGCTTCCCGCAACCACCCGTGTTGTGCGTGTGAATTTGTACGCGGGTGGAAGGGACCTACAGTTTTATGCCGGTTCCGAACGGCAGGTTGGGAGCTTTTTCATAAGCAATTTTTACTCTCAGAGGTTTGCCATTTCCACTGAGAGGACAGCCACCGAAAGAGAAAACGAGTTTTCCCGTTATTTTTTATAGGTGCTTGCTTTACGAGTATTTTATCTTTATCCCTTTTGGACCGCAGTTTATTGGATTTTAAAAATTTGTATTATTTTTCAAACACATGGTTTGACTATCATATTCAAATATAAAATGTGATAAAAATCTTGTATTTTTGTAATAGATGTTAATTTAGTAATTTAGTAATCTGTACCTCGCTTTCGCATACCTAAGTGCCTTTGAGTTACGTTAGATTACGTCAGAAAGTTATGATTTCCAACTAAAACAACTTTTCAGACAGTTGTGTGGTTGCTTGACTCAGTTTAATATTTTTATTATTTTATTATAATATTTTTCCACATTTCATTTCGCTTCATTGATTTTGTATCTATTTACATATTATATAAAATATATATAATGTATTATATAAAATAATATACTAAAATAAATTACAATTTTTGCATTTCATTAGAGTTGCAGCTTCCGCCTTTTTTTTTAATAACTTTCGAACTAATAAAGTTAGAGTAATAAAATCTTGTCACGTGATCAGGAAGATTTGGAGTTTTAACATACTTACTTTTCAAGAAAATTCCATATAAATCTTCAAGGATATAAAGGATTACAATTTGCGAAGGACCTTTTTCATATCCTTTTTTACAAATAGATAAAAAATGAATTGTATTCATATTCTTGAGCCTTTCCTGTTTCATTTGATATACATATCGCCATATTCTAAAGAGGTTAAGTATTTTTTATATTTTGTTTATTTTTTATCCCCCTCAAAATTTTGAAGTCCTCTTAAAAGGGCAAAGGAAAGGAAAAACTGAGTACGCAGTATTACTATATTTGGTTTCACTATAAATATATCTCTATATCTCTAGTTTCACGCACTTATGGATTTTTCCCGGTGTGAAAAATGCTGTCGCACGGTGATATCAAGAAAATTGACCCATTTCTGAAGTGGATGTTGACTCTTGATAAAAAGTGGATCACTTTTAAAAACGTCAAGTAAAAATTATTAATTTCAATCATGACGGTGGTCAAGCCAGGATTGACAAGAAGATTTTGCTTTGTTTTGGTCGGATTGGCAGCGAATTACATCTACTATGAGTTGCTCCCAGGGGCGGACTGGGCCAACGGGCAACCGGGAAAATGCCCGGTGGGCCCCCGACGCACCGGGGGCCCATCGGGGCAGGAGGCTAAAATGTGTAAGAAAAATATGTGTAAAATATGTGTGAGAAAAAAATATGTGGGCCCCGGGCTCATCAGGAGGCAAAAATATGAAAGAAAAATATGTGTCAGAAAAAATATGTAGGTCCCGATGGGCCCCAGGCTCATCAGAAGACAAAAATATGGAAGAAAAATATGTGTCAGAAAAAATGCGTAGGTCCCGATGGGCCCCCGGCGCGCTGGGGGCCCATAATTATTATTTATTCCTATTGCCTTTTGATTCATAACTTTTCAGTTTTACACTACTTTGGCTTCGAAATACACAAGCCTCTTATATACACAAAAACAATTTTAAAAAAACTTTCGTAAAATTCTTCGCGAAGTAATTAAGCGAGACATGCATACTGTAAAAATAAATAAAGTTTGTCAACTATACGATACAAACAAACTTTTCGCGACACATTCAAAAGAAACGTCTTTTTCCCCGCCATAATAAACAACCGCAAAAGCCGATCCAGCTTTTCTGAGTACCCTGATAGCGCATTTACATGAACTGCGTTTGCGGCTGCATCACGCAACATCTTTGTTTAACATCTTTGTTAGGTTTTAGAGGAAAGAGAAACGAGGCAGCTTACTCTCTCAGCAATGATGATGTTGCAGCTGATTTTTCGTGTTTTGACCCCAAAAATTTCCCACATATTTTGCAAAACGGAATTCCTGACAAGGCCCTTGAAAACTTTTCACAACTCTTGGGGAAATTTTGTAATATAAGCTCTGCTGAGTTACGGTCAGAACTAGTTCATTTTGCTTCTTCTTGGCCAAAAATAAAAATGACCCTTACCGAAGAGTATTCGCGAGCAGTCGAGAATGAAAGTGTAAATTCAACGGAAGATGATAGCGATTATAGCGACAAAGAAGCTGAGAACGTGAATCAAGTTTCTTCAGAAGCTAACAAGAAAATGGTAAAAAAAAATTGTCGAGATTGTATAAAATGTTGCTTTAATGTTTTACGAAAACATTCTTTTCATATCACGACGTACAAAAAAGTTTTTCTGGCTTACAAACTTTTACTGACATTGGGCCTAATGAATAAACTATAAGCAATTGCTTTTTCTTAAGATTTCTGGCCTTTTACTTAAATTTGTATGAATAAAAATTTAAGCAATTGCTTTTTCTGTAAGCAATTGCTTAAATTTGCAGTAAATGCTAAATTTGTCTAGTAATTGCTAATTTTTGTAAGCAATTGCTTAATTTAGAATGAATAAAACAAGCGATTGCTTTTTCTAGGTAGCAATTGCTTACGATTTTTTAAGTCTGCTGAACCCCATGCTAACTTTTGCTAAATTAGTCTCTGTTCGGTTTTCTTTGCTCTCGCATGTAGCAATGTCGCAGTTTTTGACGATTCGCAAGAAAAAGGACTATAATGGGCGAAAGGAATGCAAAACTGAAGACTTCCGAAAGCTACTTGTAATGAAAAAGAAGTATTTACAAGTGTGGATTGCCAGTGGCCGGGCTCCGTGCATCACAGTCGAATTTTAAAAAATTCGGACATTTATCATGTACTTCAAAACTCTTCAGAAAACGTGTTACTCCTTGGATATTATGGTTATGGTATATCGCCCTTTTTGATGACATCGTGGAGAAATCCAATAACACTTGAGCAGCAACATTACAACAAAGTATTTTGCAGCGAACGAGTTGTAATTGAACGATGTTTCGGACAGTTCAAAACCAGGTTTCCGATATTACAATATAAAGTTCGCAGCAAAATTGAAAAAATACCATCAATTATAATATGGTGTGTTGTTTTACACAAAATTGCAAAATTTTTAAAAGACGAACCCTTTGAATTGCCGGAAGTCCAGTGTTACTTCAAACAACTGTAACTGATTTGCAAATTTATAATCAAAGCAACCACTGATACATACTCGTATGTGTTGCCTAGCAACGATCTAGCAAAAGCTTAAACTGGATAGCAAGAGCAGCAATGACTTAAATTGTTATTCATAAAAAAATAAGCAATTGCTTTTTGGTTCAAGCAATTGCTTTCTAAGCAATTGCTCTTGCTAGTCAGCAATTGCTTACTAGCAATTGCTTCATTTTTATTCATTAGGCCCATTATCTTGCACTCAAGTTGCTTGTGAAAGATCATTTTCCAAACTAAAACATTTAAAGAATCGTTTGCGAAATACAATGACTCCAGAACATCTCGAAACCTTTATGCTCATGTCTATTGAATTTCCTGTTTTAAATAAAATTAAAAATGAAAAAATAATTGATTCACTGGCAACTAAAAGTAGTTTGATGCAAAAATGTTTAAAAACATAAGTCAGTAATGACACGAGTAAGAGAGTGTAGCAACTTTTTGGAAACCATAAATATTATTCCCTAAGTCTGATATTGATAACTACATATAGGCAAATAATGTATGTACTCTCCGATGAAAACTTTGTTAAAAATACCTAACTTAAAGAGGCGTATAAATAATTTTTGAATACATTTTTTTTTCGTTCAATAACTATATATGAATGTACATTTAATTTCTTCGTTATCACCTGTACTTAAGGAATTTACTATCAAAAAATTCTTTCACTGTTATTACTAATTTATTATCTAACAGAAAACTTTAATGTGGGGCCCTTCTTTCAATATGCCCGGGAGGCCCCGGGAGCCCCAGTCCGCCCCTGGTTGCTCCCTTATGTCGCACCTGTGTACTGTCAACAATTTGACCCTCTGAAGAAAACAACAACTCAAGAGCAGCCAACGTTACCCAATAGAAGTGTGAGTTGTGTTCCATCGGGACACACACACATCGATAGTGACTCAACAGAAACTTCGAGAGCTTGATTTATTAGGATATGATGGTTCCACCTTTTAGTCCAAACCTGGCAACAAGTGACCGCCACTTTTTTCTGTCTTGGAGAATGATTTTGTAGGTAAATGTTTTGACTCAAAATGAGCTTCTGAAAATCGACTTTTCCAGTTGTGGGTTTCTGTGAGAGAGGCATAAGGAAATTACCTTCAAAATAGCAACAAGTTATCGCACAAAACGGTTAATTTTGACCTAAATCGAATTAGTCTATAATAAATTAAGCTCTAATTTTCATTCATAGATAATTCACTACACTTTATTTATATTTTTAGAATATTCTAAGTTTAGAATATTCTAAGAAATTTAGCACCTCTCCTTTGTCTTGTCTAGAAGTAAGCTTTCAACGCTCCAGAAATACCAAACAATTTTATAGTAATTAACCTGTTCTTGTTTTCGGGCTTGATGCAATAATATTTCTAATTAAATATCGTTTCACTAAACAAATTAAATGCGCTACAACTACGCACAAGCACACACACACACACACAAAGAGGCAACACACGCAGGCACCAGCAAAGACGTCAGCACTCGAAATTGCCGTAATTTATTTATAAACATGTTCTTGTTCTTCTTCCTACATTGCTCGCCTCAAATTTAACCCAACAGACGCACACACTTTAACACACACACAGACAGACGGGCGCACGCTTACAGGGTTAGTGCGTCTTACATAATTTGCTTAGCACGCTCAGTCGCTAATAATTTCTACTCGAAAGTGTTTGCATAAATTCAATGTAAAATTTTGACGCCTCAAAATTCCAGACAACGCAGTAGCCAAGGAATTTTCTTGACGTCAACACACGCCCACATATTTTTTTAAGTAGCTTTCGCGCTAAGAATGTAAACAAAGTTAGGCTCAAGCCATGCCATCACCCCACAACATATCCAGAAATTCTTACAAACACACACACACACACACATACATTCACACGCTCTCCCGCAGGAGTACGAGCCGAGGCGAAAAGTGTCATGTAAAATCACTTTTTCATATCCGGCAGCGACGATTAAGCAAATTATGACGCGCACAGTTTCAGGTTGCGTATACGCCACGCACGACAGCGTCGTCGACAGTGTCGCTCAAGGCTGAAAGTCGCAAAGATACTAAACACCGACAGATGAACAAACGACAATATTCGAGCGTTTGTTTTGAAAATGCGCAGCACACAAAGCGGAGACGCGCAGCAGGCAGACAGTTACTGGTGCAGATAAGCAAATGTTGAAGCAGTTTGGCAGCGTTGATGTCGTTTTGCCTGCCAGCCTGCCTTGCAGCTGCCCCGAAAATCCGTTGCTCGGTTCTGGGCGCAGCCAGTCTCAGTTGTGTGCGCACCTACATACAACCGCCTTTGGTCTTGGGCCGACCTCTTGGGGCGCAATACAGCAGCCAGCCAGCCAGCTCGACAGTACTCGCATATCCCAAACGCCAACCAAAGGGAGCAACTTTTTCCGTATCAGATTATTGAAATGGGATTATTATGACTTGCGCCAGCAGCGACTCGGAGCGGAGAATAACTGCGGCAGCTGCTGTTTGTGATGGTGTCGTTTGCATGCGGCTGATAGCACGCGACATGCCGGAAACGGAAACTGAAACCGCAAGTGAATTTTGTATTTGGCATTTATGTTGCGTATACGCAACCGTGTGCCGTTCAGTGTCTGCTTATTTGCGTATTTGTCGATTTGTTTGTGTAATACATGCCAAGTGCCAGCACCGTTGTCAGGCCAGCAAATGTTTTTAAAGGCCTTTTGTTTCCGATTTGCTTGCATCGAGCAAATGATTTACGCTTTAGGCTGACCCCAATTGCAAAAAAAAAAATTTTACAATTTCGATTTGCTGCCTTGCTTTGTTTTCAATCTGTTGCTGCATTTTTTTTTAATGCCTTGATTATAGTAGATTTGCATTAATTGAAAACATATATTACTCAAAAAAACGATACGACTCTCTTTCTCAATGATTGTTCTCTGGTCGCACGGTGTGAGAAAAATGAAAAAAAATTTTCACACCGGAAAAAATCCATATGGGCGTGAAACTAGAGACCAAACATAGTAATACTGCGTAATAATAATTTAATAATTGACTGGCACGACAGCCCGCTTACGCGAGACTAAGGCCTAGCTTCCCGCAACCACCCGTGTTGTGCGTGTGAATTTGTACGCGGGTAGAAGGGACCTACAGTTTTTATCCGGTTCCGAACGGCAGGTTGGGAGCTTTATCATAGGCAATTTTTACTCTCAGAGGTTTGCCATTTCCAGCTGAGAGGACAGCCACCGAAAGAGAAAAATTGTCCCGTTATTTTTTTTAGGTGTTATTACGGGCAGTATTTGAACCTGCGGTTTGCTGCCTTCGATTCGCGGTCCAACGCACTAACCAACTGAGCCACGGCGGCAGTAATACTGCGTACTCAGTTTTTAATTCCTACATCCTTTGTCCTTTTAAAAGTACTTCAAAATTTTGAAGGGGATAAAAAATAAAAAATATATAAAAAATACTTAACCTTGTTGGAATATAGCGATATGTATATCAAATGAAAGAGGAAAGGCTCAAAAATTTAAATAAAATAGATTTTTTATCTCTTTGTAAAAAAAGGATATGAAATAAGTCATTTGAAAATTTTAATCCTTTAAATCCTTGAAAATTTACATAGAATTTTCTTGAAAAGTAAGTATGTTAAAACCCAAAATCTTCTTGATCACGTATAAAAATTTCATTATTCTCGCTTCATTAAATTTGTATCTATTTATTATTTAAAATACTGATACTCAAATAAATTAGAATTTTTGAATTTCATTAGCTTCCGCCTTTTTTTAATAACTTTCGAACTAATAAAGTTAGAGTAATGAAGTTTAACCATTTCGCAGGACCCAATTCGATGTATCTAAGTGAGCCTTGTCCACATATTTAAAATACCGTCTCCTTCATTACTCTGGACTAGCATGCCATGAGTTTGCATTGCCTTGTGAACAGATTTATGAGCCACTGAAACCCTTCATTAGTGCTTAATACTTTAAACGGAAATTTCAAGTATTTAAATTCAACCAAATCTTTCGTTTCACAGTAAATTTTTTAAATGTAAGGATATCCCATTTAGTCACTTTACCCTTTAAATAATCACATTGCATTAATATTCAATTCATGTGTGTTGTTGTTGTTGTTGTAGTTGTTGTTGGCACATTGTTACAGCACTTGAATGCGCAAAATTACTTTGCATTTCACCGCAACGAATTTATTGTTTTGCTGGCAGTGTCGCACATTTGTTTATCTGCGCGCTGGCTCTCGCTCGGAATGCGGGCATTTGGCATTCAGTTTGTACATCTGCCCGTGTTTTGGTATTTGCTCGATTCACATTCATGTTTGTGTGTGTACGCGCGCATAAGTACATACACAAACAAGCCAGTTTACATTTGTGGGCGTGTGTTGGTTTTCAATATTCCCAAATCAATTAAATTTTGAGGCTGTTGCGTGCTCGGCCGCTTACAGGTTAATCCGCAGCCGCAGCCGTGAAACGCTGAGTGGGAGAAACGTTTTGCGTATGAATTTAAAGTTCAGTGTTGAAGCATTTAAATTTCCAATGATTCTGAGTTATAATTCTTATTTGAAAATAGAAGATTTAAATTAAATATTGAAGATTTTGGATTTATAAAAATTGCAAAATTAAACAATTACACAATTAGGCTGCCTAAAATGTTTGCGTAATTGTCTAAATTTTTGAATATTTGGAGTAAAGCATATGATCGATTGATCTCAGCTTCCAATAATGCATTGTTATCTCTTTACTGTCCACAACAACAACAACAACCACATGAATGACAAAAGCGCAACACATAACTACGAGCATATTTGATATCACTCATACGCCATGGCTGCCCTGCAATTTGGCACTGTTGTGCACATTTATTGCTGCCAGCTGCAGTCTGAAATGCCACCACAAGCACACAATTTGCCTTAAAGTGCAGTGTCGGCGCGCTCGCTGCTTTCGCCGCGCTAACTTGCTGCAGCAAGCGAAGCGTTCATGTGCGCACGTCAAGTGCCGCTTGTTCGCTGACATTCGACTTGTTCGCTTGTGTCGTATGTAGAAATTTCAGCGCATATCGCTTTACCGCAACGTTTCTACACTTATCCACATGCTTAATACACACACACACATACATACAAGGCACACACATATGTACATCACATGTGCAGCGCATGCATCAAAAATCATTTTTCTATTTATTATTATTATTTTTTTTATTGCCGCGTTGCATCTGCACACACGCACACTGCGCGCTGACATGACTGACTCACTGACTGTTGCTTCGTGCACAACGCGCGCTGCTTTGGCGGCTTCAAGTGCTCTGCTGTTGCTTTGCCGCCTCTGTTGCGCCACGCGGCAGCGCAATTTGCATGTGTCGACCGAGCACAGTGACTCAGTGAGTGAGTTAGTGTGCTGTCGTTCTTTCCATGTTTTTTTTTTCATTTATGTTTTCATATGTGTGAAAAATTTCATTGCGCATGGCAGCTGCGCATAATCAGCGCACCATCGGTGCCTTAAATGCTGGCAGAGTTTTCAGGCATATTTTTTTGTCATATTTTTTTGGAAGTAAAATCAGCGTTTGTTTACTGTTGTTTACTACTTGGCAGGTGTTGCAAGGAGTTTAAATTGCTTAAGAATGGTTCAGTGATTAGAGTTGTAGGGAATTTGACTCAATGCGAAAAAACTAACTAATAATCTTGAAAATCAATGCTGACAATTTGTTTGGAATTGGCATGAAAAGTCTATAAAATTATTATATAACTTAACTTTTACTTGTACCCTGACTTGAATAAAATAACGCACAGGATAAATTATTTGTAAGTATTTTGAGTAAATCTTCATACACTCCGAGCTATCTGAAGGTTAATCAACCTTTTTCCGCCATTGGGTTTAGAAAAATAGGTAAATAGAAAAATAGGTCATAGAAACACCAACATATTTCTTCTCTTACAAATAGCTTTCACTGGTTTAAATTGGTTTGTGTAAATGGTCAGATTTTACCGACAGGACGAAACTAGTCTTCATTGATAGTGATGAACAGGTCTCCCGTAATATGATGTGATGTGATAGATAGGCAAGAGCCCATAAACACTTTACTCATAACCCTATCTCCTAACCTTTATATCCTTCCTGAACCAATGCAATGCTTCGCATTAATAGGGGTCATCCCCTGCGCGTTTGTTCCTGTTTAAAAAAAAAAAGATAGATAGATTTGAAAGGGAAATGTGCACTGAGACCAGAGTTGATCTATTGCACCCCCTACAGCTTTAGAGAATGTCCCCCAATCCCACCGACCTAATGAAGTAGTATGTGATGTGATGTGATGATATGTGATGTGTTGTGATGTGATGTGATGTGATGTGATGTAATGTGATGTGATGTGATGTGATGTGATGTCATGTGATGTGATGTGATGTCATGTCATGTGATGTGATGTGATGTGATGTGATGTGATGTGATGTGATGTGATGTGATGTGATGTGATGTGATGTGATGTGATGTGATGTGATGTGATGTGATGTGATGTGATGTGATGTGATGTGATGTGATGTGATGTGATGTGATGTGATGTGATGTGATGTGATGTGATGTGATGTGATGTGATGTGATGTGATGTGATGTGATGTGATCTGATAAGATGTGATGTGATGTGATGTGATGTGATGTGATGTGATGTGATGTGATGTGATGTGATGTGATGTGATATGATGTGATGTGATGTGATGTGATGTGATGTGATGTGATGTGATGTGATGTGATGTGATGTGATGTGATGTGATGTGATGTGATGTGATGTGATGTGATGTGATGTGATGTGATGTGATGTGATGTGATGTGATGTGATGTGATGTGATTTGATGTGATGTGATGTGATGTGATGTGATCTGATGTGATGTGATGTGATGTGATGTGATGTGATGTGATGTGATGTGATGTGATATGATGTGATGTGATGTGCTGTGATGTGATGTGATGTGATGTGATGTGAGGTGAGGGTGGGCTAAAAGCCTTTCAAAGCACTAAGTCCATTTGGACTATTGTATTATGCTCACGAGGGATAGGGGAGGAGAGGAGAGGTTTCTTCCTCATGGTGGTTGTGCTGTACTTTAGGCGTCTTCTGAAGTTCTTTGTCGTCTTTGACTTTGTCATTTATGGTCGATTAAGCCGTACTGTAGTTGTATTCAAAGGGTTTCATGCTTCATCATCTATGCATTCAATCAACTAAGAGTTCTCCGATTAAAACTTTGTTCTCGGTCTTGACTTTACTGCCAAATGATATCTTCAAATTTCGCTGAAATCTGTAGTCTGCACTGCATCATTTGAATACTTGAACCAATAAAGTTAGAACACTAAATCTCAGTTAATTTCCATTCTATATCGATCCATGACTGGTTCAAAAGTTTGATCATAAACTTCGCCGTGTTATTTAAAGCGACATTTTGTATGGACTCTAAAATTTACCTGTTTTTTATATATTTAAACATTCATACAACAAAAATATCCAGTTTACGAAACGTAAAACCATTCATTCGTTCGTATTAGGCAAATTAAGTAAAGTTGAATTCAAATCTTTCAGTACTTTAACAGTAAAAACCGCAGAATCCAAATCACCTTCACACTCGCATTGGTCGTGCAGCACGTAGAGCGCACAACACCAGTCTCGATAATATGCAAATATGCACAACACGCAACGCCCGCCCATTTTACCATAACCGCACAATGGCTGGCTGACCCATTGCCAAAGCGACCAACGTCGACCAAGCAACCGGAGCGAAGCAGCTGCTTCACCTGCATATGGTGCAAGGACATGCTAATCTCATTTAATGTGCACCGCCCCCACCGAAAAAACAAAGCACCGGCCCGACCCTAACAAGTGCACGCTGTACAACAACAACAGCAACAACGAACTGGCCAAAGCTAAGCACAAAAACTGTCACTTGAGCGGCCCGCATGCTCATACACACACATACACACACACCACGCATGCAGATTTGTATTAGAGCCCACATAAAGCCAAATAGAGTGGACGCAGTGGCAGTGGCAGTGGCGGCGGCAGCGCCGAGCGATAAGCGAGAATGCCGTCAGCCGCCTCTTATCCCGTTTCGTGCAGCGTAATGCACTTGCACTCATTGACCTAAATAGCCGCGCGCGCAGCATCAGGCAAATGCTCGACGGCATACTTAAGCATTTCCATTCACTATGCCACGCAACAACAACAACAATAGCAACACATTCATATCCTGTGCGCGCGCTGCAATTGCGGTGCCTGCAATGTCGCAGCAGTTCGGATAAAACCACCAAATTTAACAAACAAAAACCAAAAGCAACAACAACAAAAATAAAAAAACACTGAAATGGAAATGAAAAATGAAAAATGAAAGTTGAGAGTTGTCGCAACTGCAGAGGGTAGCACCAACACAACAACAACGACAACAATACAAGTGCTGCGAAAATTTAGCTAAAAGTGGTCGAGATGTGTAAGTTGGTCAGCGATGGCGGCAAGTCTGAAGCGGGCAGCAGGGAGAGAGAGTGCCATATGCACTGATAAAATTTCTGCTGCTGGTTTTTGTGACCGTGTGTCCCTGCGCATTGTGGTGACCTGTTTCTTGCTCAAAGCTTTGCGGTTGCTGTTGCCATACTTGACGTCCAAATCCGCACTGCGCGCAGCCGAAAGTGTAAGCCAAATTCTCTGGCATATTAAAATCTCTTCGATAGTAATCTGAATGATTCTTAAAATTTTATTATTGTTGTTATTGTGGTTGCTATGCTCGTGATTGCCGCCATTGGGATTTGGTGATTGTTGTGGGAACATTGCTGGCCGAAGTATTTTGCATTGTACAAACGCACAATCTGGCACATCGGACGCTGCAAGATGCAGTGAGAGACGATGGTGAGTCGGTTGGCAGTTCAGAAAAAGATTTGGAGCGAGAACAGACACGCAAAGCAGCAGCTGCGTACTAATGAATTTTAATCCGATCAGCAGATGTGGAACTCGGATTTTATGAAGCGAACACATGTCGGTTGCGGATTTCTGAAATTGAATGATGATGAAATTGCAGCTTGGAGCTGGTTATGAAACTAGGAGATGACACTATTTTACAGTTTGCTATCAAAATTGAGAATAAAGGAAGATCTATTTTTGTTCTGAATTGATTGGTAAATTGAATTGAATGATTAAATTGCTGTAGTGGTTTTGCCATCAAAACTGATTATTGACAAAGATCTGTCATTCATTTTATGGTTCTATATCAAAGGACAAAGATCTATTATTGAATTGAATTGATTAGTAAATTGAATTGAGTGATTTAATTTCTGTATTGGTGCTGGTTCGAAAACTTGAATATCATTCTTTGTAAATCGCATTTAGCCATCAAAATCGATTATTGACAAAGATCTGTTATTAATTTTATGGTTCTATATCAAAGGACAAAGATCTATTATTGAATTGAATTGATTAGTAAATTGAATTGAGTGATTTAATTTCTGTATTGGTGCTGGTTCGAAAACTTGAATATCATTCTTTGTAAATTGCATTTAGCCATCAAAATCGATTATTGACAAAGATCTGTCATTCAGTTTTTGCTTCTATATCAAAGATTTTCATTTAAATTGTCTGAACCTTAAAATTGAAATAGGAAAAGTTGTGTGCAAGACATGACAGATCGGCACAATGGACAGTAATGTCCACGTTGTCTGTGTTTTTGGTCACCAACAACATATTTATAATAAAAAAAGATATGACAGATACCTTGAAGTACTTTCAATACCATTTTGAGCCAGGATTTGGGCTTTGGTAGGCGAACTCAAAAGGCGAATTTTTTTATGACTCTTTTACATAAATTGTGCTGGATGAACCAATGATTTGAATAGTTTTATTTTCCAGTTGGTAATTTGTTGATGGTTTATTACCACCAAACAGCGACTCAACATAGTTCGAGAAAAATTTGTAAAATAATATTAAATCGCACAATCTTGGCGTCCTTTTCATATGCTCTCTTCTGAAAACGATGAGTGTTCTGAGAGCTTTTCTTGCAACAAATCTCCTGAAATGCTCGCTGTGTGATACATGGCGTCATCTTATTGGAACAACATGTTGTCCATACATTGTCGAAGGATGTGTGGTCCAATAACGTCGTCTAACTTCAATCAATATCAAAATAAGTAAGTCAATTTCGTTGGCTGCAATGGAGACTCGTGATACTGTTGTGTGTCCCAAATATGGAAAACTTTGTTGTTCTTTATGAACTGAGCTGTACTGGGCTTCGTTACTGAAAATATTTTTTTAATTTTGTTGTCCATACATCATCGACAGATCTAAGCACCAAAGAAGCAATGTCTGAAAACAATGCAATGGAGGCTCTTGGTACTGCTATGATCTTTCTTCAAATAGAAAAATTTTTATTGTAACTATACAAAGCTGTTCTTGATGTGTGTTTTTCATCATTGATGATGATTTACTCGCCAAAATTTTTATTTATTTCCAAGTGCCTCAGAGCCCAATCAGCGAACACAGGACAAACTGTGTGGTCTAGGAGCTAGTTTTACAGTTTGAATCTGAGTCATTTTTCAACATTTTCGTAGTTGAGGTCGCAGAAAAGCCATGTGCTTGTAGGCAACACGGAAGTGAAACATAAAACGGTGGTTAAAACAGACCGCAAAGGTCTCAAATTTACAGCGTTGATATCTAAAGCAGTGAAATTGGAAATATCAATAAAAAATGGATTATCAGAATTTTATAAAGCAGCAAATTTTTTGCAAATATTTCAAAATGCCTTAATTTCTACCCAGAATTTTTGCAGAAGGCTGGATACAGTCATCTGACGAACTGTTGACGCTACGAGGGCAGTTTGAGAAGTCAGTGACTTGTTTAAATTTTCCGCGTAGTAACTTTAAATGTAACGCTTCTACTACCAACTACCATCTCTTAGAAGACTATATTCAAATTTTGAGCATGATGCGTCATTTACTTTGTGTTTGCCAGTCATTGAAACCAGACAGCCTTGCGAATTTCGACAAAAATGGAAAAACGTGAATTTCGTGTGCTGATAAAACAGTATTTTTTGCGCTTAACACTTCAAGCTTGATTTTTGTTGGTGTATTACATATCGCTCCTTCCCTGCAAGAACGTCATAACTCAAAAAAAAAAATTTTTCAGTTTATGGCAACCCTGTGTGTATCTGCATATGATCTTTTATCTGCCAAAACCACTTAGTAAAATATTCAATACTTTGCTCACAACACGACATGAAACATTTTTTGCTACCCTGAACTCCCTGTAATGGTAAAGTTATGACGTTCTTGCAGCGAAGGAGCGATATGTCTACCAAATTAACTAAGTTTTATGCTCCACAATAAAAACCACTCATAACCAGTTATTACTTTATTATTACTTATTGTTCATTCAAACTTTTACATTTGATTTTCAAAAACGATCTCTGAACATACAGAAATGATTATAAAATTCATCTGTTCCCTCTGTCCTTGCCTGACTCGTAGTTTTCTGATACAGTTACGCAGCTGAACAAACTGAACAACTGCCCGTGTCTGCCCACTCTTCGATCTGTAACTGCAGCTGTTGCCTCTTTCCGTTTTTTATTACTGAATTTTTCAATAATATCTTCACATTTTACACTCAACGTAATTTAAAATAAAGTCACCCATAAAAAAAAACAACTTGGCAGTTGACTTGCAATGGCCGCTGCTACGACATGGCACTTGGCTGTGGCAACAATGAAATGTTGCAGCAATTACAATGCCCACTGACATTTACACATACGAACATGTGTACATGTAACGCCGGAAAAAGCCCGAGCAGCGACATGCAACACGCAGCCCACCTGGGCATGCAACACTTGCATCACTTGGCTGCGCGCGCAACGGTTTTTTCCCCCAGCAAGTTGTAAGTGGCCGTCGGCAATGCTTCAACAACCGACAATAACTTAATTTCCCACCGCCCCAGCCAATTCATTCAGGCATTCTTCGTTCTTGCACTCGTTCGCTCGTGTTGCATTCTCAAATTACAATATCGAAATGTACACTGAGTTTTAATACATTTTTGCTTGCCAACTGCAGCAATTTAATTTAATATTCTTTCTCTTCTGTGGCGCACAAGTGTGGAATGTGTGTGTGTGTGTGTGTGTGTGTGCGCGTGTGCGTGAAGAAAGCATAAATTTCAAGCGCACCTTCAGTTGCTGTGCTGACTGTGCCATGAAACTGATGCAGTTCTACCTATGCGACCCAAACTCCCGTTACATTACAATATTCGTAAATGCACAGCCGGCCACCGAGGCGTATGCGCAACTTTATGCGCTTCGCTTCGGTGTGCGGCGCGTTTCAATTTTCCTGCATTTTCGCTGCCATTTCTTTTTCGAAGCGCAACTATTTTATTGTTTCATCAACAATTTTATTTAATCCACCCTTCATTTTCGTTTCCTTAGCGGCGCCATTGCTCAACCCTTTTCCGTACGCTTCAACGCACTTTTACGGCAGTTTAATCATCTGTTTTATACTCTATTAAATTTGGTGCTTATGCAACCTTAATTCCAACCGCTTACCTCCTGCCAACGCCAGCGGCCGCCAATAAATTTCGCATACAACAATTGTTGACCTTCAGCTGCGCTCAGGTCAGCGCCAACTGCTCGCTTCTGCGTTGCGTTGCGTTGCTGTGCGGTGCGGTTGTAATGTTGTGTGTTGTTGGTGTTGTTGTTGGTGCTTCAATTTTATTGGTTTTCCGCATAGTTTGCCGCCCTTAATGCTTTACAATTGCTCCGCTCCGCTGCGCATTATTTATGCCCTTTAAGTATGCGTTACTGTGTATATGTGAATTCGTGCGTGTGTGTGTGTGAGTGCACGCGTGCTGATGATGCGTAAGGAAGGCTGCCGATTTTCAATTTTAATTTTCAATTTAGTTTAGCCAACATTTAAACGTAACTTTTCGCTGATGACGAAAAGTTGCGTTCATCGAAATTCGAAATTGACTGGCACAAAGTGTAATTTGCTGTTGTTTGCCGCTAAAATGTACACTTTGTGTGGTTATTTGTACGTGTGTGTGTGCGTCTTGCTATATTAATGAACTAAATTCATGCGGTAAATAATTTATTTCACCGCATGAATTCAATGATTTCTTGCTTAATGATTTAAATGTTATAGGTGTTTGTTATTGTTGCAGGTAAGAGATGCAATGATGTCTCAATGGTATTTAAGGTAATCAAAGCCAATGCTGGTAACAGATACAATCGTTTAACATTTTCGTATAGATTTAAGCCGCCTTGGGTGCAGCAAAGCACGTTAAAGGGGTTCTGGTTCAAAGGCCCCAACCTGCCTACCTATCAGCTGAAAAGTTCTTGATCGCCAAATAGAAGAAGAATTCATATGTATAATATTTAAGCTATGAGGTAATTTTTGTTTTTTTTTTCTTATGAAAAAGCTGCACAACTCTCCACTCAGATTCAGGGACCGTAACAGTTATAAGTTTTATTATAAAAATCAATGTTTAAGAGTTATTCTTTGACGTTTATTTAATGACTCAACAAATAAAAGTTATTTTTTATTTATATTTTAAAAATCCTATAATAACAATTATTTTTTATTTTTGTCTTATTAGTCAACAAACAACATTTTTTTCGATTTTTATTTTAGTTGTTCTATAACAATACGACATCAATAAAAATCATTCATCAATAAAAAACATTCAGTGACTTAAGTCGCAATAAAAAAGTCATTTTCATTAATTGCACTTCTGGATTCATTAAATATCGAAATGTATAGGTATATATTCTTGATCGGCTAAACAAGACCTGTCTTGACAATTCTATTTTCTGGAAGAATCATAACTTTTGCATGCATTAATGAAAATTACTTTTATATTGCGACTTAAAAAATAAAAGTCACTGACTGATTTTTATTGATGACTTTTATAAATAAAAGTCACTGAATGATTTTTATTGATGACTTTTATAAATAAAAGTCACTGAATGATTTTTATTGATGACTTAAAAAATAAAAGTCATTGAATGCTTTTTATTGATGACTTTTATAAATAAAAGTCAATGAATGATTTTTATTGATGACTTTTATAAATAAAAGTCACTGAATGATTTTTATTGATGACTTAAAAAATAAAAGTCATTGAATGATTTTTATTGATGACTTTTATAAATAAAAGTCACTGAATGATTTTTATTGATGACTTAAAAAATAAAAGTCACCAATAATTGTTATCATAGGACAACTAAAATAAAAATCGAAATAAAACTGTTATTTGTGGACTAATATGAAAAATATTAAAAATAATTGTTATTAAAGGATTTTTAAAATGTAAATAAAAAATAAGAATTAAAATTACAAAAAAAAAAGTTTATTGCCAAGTTTGATTCTCCGTGCGAAAAGAAATGTATTTTTTATATTTCATTTACTTGTATGAAATTTCCTTCATAGTAACATTTTCAATTATAGTTTTCATAAATAACTGTTATTTCTGGTCCCTGCTCAGAATGGACATGATCGACACAAATTTTTATATTCCTTTCATTCCACTACAAAGCAAAACTTAAATCCACAAAATTCCTTAACATTGGTCACCTCATACTCATCATTGTCATCATAATTGTTGTTGTTTATTGCTGCAGGCATCTCATGCATTGCATTTGTGCTATGCAAACGCACGCGTCCGTCCTCCATAAGCGCTCATTTGCATCAGCGGTGCCGATGCACTCGAAGCGTTTGCTTGCTAATAAGTATTTCGCATTTTCGTTTCACTTTGAGTTTTGCAATTCAATTTAGTTTTGTGTGATTTCTGCGCCGAACACACACACACACACACACACACATATGCGTTATTTCTTGCATGCGGGCGTTCCGATTTCGAAATCCAAGCAGCCATTGCCCCCGTCAGTGGCAAAGCATGAAGCACTGCCATCGCCGCTGGCGCAGCCACCAGGCGGCCGAGTTCAGTTGATTTATCTTGACCCAGTTCGATTGATTTGTTTACGGATGCGAGCAAATTAGCAGCAACAGCGGCATCCAGTTGCCAGTTAGTCAGTCAGTCAGTCAGTACCAGTGCCAGTGCCTCTGTTTGCATGGCTATTTGCTGTCAGCTACTGCATGCATAGCTGCCTCTTGCTCACTCTCCAACTCGCTGCTCGCTCACTCTTACCTCACTTCAGTTTGCTCGTTCGTTCGAAATTCTGCGGCGCGCAGGTAATTTGCGTCTAATGCGTTATTCTCTTTTGCTGCAGCGCGCGTCCATTGAAGTTTAATTAATACTGCAAATACGGGCCAAGTTAAATACGAGCACACTGCACTCTGCCGCCAGACAGGAGAGACTCGAGCGCTTCGTATGCGTTGCGCGTTGCGCTCTTTGCCTGCAGCTGAATTTGAATTTGAGTTTGAATTTCTCGTGTTGTATCAATTTAATTAGGCATTTAATTAGACGCTGGCGTTTCGTTTGCCTCACTACACTAGTAGGTCACCTCGCCAGCAACCTGGCATTGCATTCAGCCTTGTTGAAGTTTCGTCAGAGTGAAACGGAAATCGAAAGGCTGGCAAATTCACTTGAATTGGGTCACAGATGCCGCTGTTTCAAAGCACTGGGCAATTATTGGTGAAAATTGTTTTGCTGTATCCAGTAGTAGGATATTGGTACGTAAAGACTACATTCGAGTGGCGTGTCGAAGAATTCTACTTAATAGGTCCACTTGTGGACAGCAAAACATCTGCAAGTATTAAAATCTACACAATCTTTGCGGCCGTAGCTCAGAAATAAACACATTGAATTACAAATCCGAGGGCCATGGGTTCGATTTTCACTCTGACTGACTCTGGTCAAGTGGTTTTGTTATTATGAAATTGAAATAATTTCTTTAGTGAAACTAATGTTCAACTATTTTTCAAATAGTGTAGAACTGCAACAGATTCATTTTTACTGCTTCCACTATTTAACAACTACGAGTACTTACCATCACAACTACAATTACAACAACAGCAAAAGCATGAACTGCTGCTGCACTGCCGCAACAAGGCACCGTGAGGCAGCAAGTCTTGAAATGTAATTAACAGCAACAACTAAGACCTGCACATGAAGGCTGCAAAACACCCACACCTACACACACACACTCATACACTCACATACACTCTCACACACGTTTTCGCTGCATGCTCTCACATTTCCTGACAGTGTCGTCGTCGTCGTCGTTGGCGCATCAGCTTTCGGCTGTGCTGTGCAGCAATAAATTCCATCAGCAACATTGACGAGTGCAATTAGTGAAATTGCACGCAAACACGGCAACGTGCTTAGACGGTGCGCGCATTGGCGCTTAAATCGCGCTGTAAGTAACGAAAATGTGCGCCACACTGCCACCGAAAAGTTTTCATTTCTCCACTAAAGGGAAACTGTTCGCTGTTGCACTGTGCTAGCGATGTGCTAATGATGTTGCCAATGTTGTCTGGTGTCTATAATTTCGGATGATTAAAATTTCGAACTTATGCCATATTAAAATTTTGTGTAGGTGTATGTGTGTGTGTGGTTGCATCGTGCCCGCAACAAAAGCCGCTTACATTGCAGCTGCCATGCATTGCCAACATTTTGCCTGTTTTGTGTGTTGTTAGGGAAGAGGGAAAATGATGAATTTAAATTTTTGCCAAATTTTGATTTTTGCTGCAACATTTTTTAAAATATAGCTACAGAAAAGATGCTTCAGAACTTGAAGATATTTCTATGCTGATGATTGAAAAATATTATATAATATTTCAACAAAAAGCAACAACACCAAATTTTTAATGTAATGCTGGAAAATTTCGTATTCAAATTGTGTAGAGGAAATATTTGAAGTAGACGAACACAATGGGTGTAGTTGTGGTACAGTAGCGCAGCCAGCAGAGGGGAACGGAGTAGGGGTTCCAACTCTGGTGCCAGTTGTTGATGTGAAATATGGTTTCAACTTGTATTGGGCTCAAGATTTGTACGCAAAACTACCAAAATTAGATTCTGTATGCGTTATTGAAGTGGTATAATTTTTTACAGCAACACTGTTGAAATTTCTAAACTTTTTAATAATGAATGTTTCAATATCTCAAAAATCTGTAATTTATTCATAATACAAATTTTTTTTTCTCAATTTCAGATTTGTGGCTTTCTGATCTAAAAGGTTTGTAAATTTGAGCAAAAGTTTCAGACAATTTTTTTATTTTTTTAGTTTATATTTATTATAATTTTTCAAATTCACCACAGACAATATTTGAAATATATTAATTTCTAAAAATACTTTTGATTTTAAATCTAAATTGAATTTCAATGAATTCAAAAATCAATATTCAGGACTTTTTAGAAATGAGTATTTCTAGTGAGGCTGAAGGAGGCTGAGGATTCTTCACTGAAATATTGTCAAAATTGCAGCACGTTTGATGAAATAGTTATTTAGTAATATATTTAATAGTTTATTATGTCTAAAGTGTCAAAATTTCTAAAGTTATTACGTCTAAAGGCAGATTCTTTACTGAAATATTGTAAAAATTTCATGACGTTTGAAGGAATAGAAGCCAAGTTACTACTTTTCAAAAGACAGAATGTTTCTGTCAACAGGACATAAATGGGCATCAAATAAAGAGTCAATATTAAGTTTGACTTTAGAGTTGGTAAAACTTATATAGAACCATTTCAATTGGTGAATCAAGATTATTGGCAATAATTGTTTATCTATAAATCTTATAAAAAGTGATTTTAGAAAGATCAAGAAAGTTTAAATTATGTCAAACGTGCTGGTGAAGTCAAAACTTAAAACAATTTTGATTCGGGTTTCAATTGATTCTCAGAGCATTGTCCACAAAGACTTCTTTTCACTGAGACAAACAGTTAACAAACATTTCTATTTTGGTGTTTTGAAGCATTTGGTGCATAGTTTTTGGCGTATTTGGGCAGAATATGATGAAATTGATAGTTGGCTGACATCTCCTCGATCGACACCTGCTGTCAATTTTTTGGCCAAAAATCTAATTTAAACTATCAACCACTACGTGTTTTCGCTTAATATGACATCATGTGAGTTTCACCTTTTCAAAAAAATGCATTTGTCGATTAAAGAAAAACGTTTTATGAGCATAGAAACTATTCTAAAGGCCTGAATCGTCTTCTAGGAAGACATCCCTGTTGAGGATCTAAATCTACGACTAAGACTATGGAGTGACGGACAGAGCAGAAAGATGGACAGTTAAGTTTCACACTCTGACACGGGCGGACGTTTTGTAAAGTTTCAATTAAATTAAATAAAAATCTTATTAGTAGTAGAAGTCGTAGTTACATGGATTTCTTTACCTTTTTTTTCAAATTTCTTAACAAATGTTCTTACATGATTAAACAACATTATTTAAAAAATACATTGAATACGACTATGGCATTTGCCGTCAATCGAAACTGTGATAATCCATAATTAAATTTTAATTATAATTAATATAAATTCTGAAAAAAGAAGCTTCCTATACCCGAATTTAATTCTTACATAATTTACAAATTTTCTTAAATTTATGTTACAATTAAAAGTTAATCACCTCTACTTCTTCTAATATACCCTTTTCAAAATAATGTTTCCTCAACTCCCTGAAAACTGGTCATGTTCCTAATAAGTGTTGAATATTTAAAAATTAGAATCTTTTTATAACCACAATTAAATTAAATAAAAACCTTATAATTTCCACATAAATAGGGTTTTCCCTATTTTCAAAAATTCCTGTTTACTTTGAACTGCACCATTTGCACAGCATTCACTTTTGAATGGTCCATCTTAGGTCACTGAGGCCCTTTTTGTATGAACTCAACATTAAATATTCCATCAAATCCAACAAGTTTATTAGATTCAGTCTTGATTGCACTTAAGTAATTAAAGTTTAAACTTTAAGTCGGGACAAGCAGCAAAGAAAACAAATTTAAAGCACTAATAATAATAACAACATTATTACTAAAAATATTAGCAGCATTATAGAAGCAACTGTACACATATACACACACACATTTATAAACAATTGCAATTGCATTAATCATTAACAATTTTATTCAACGCTAGTCAGGTCAAATTTTGTAGCGCACTCTGGGGAAGTGAGTTTGGATGGTGGGACAGCAAAAGGACATGCAACAGCGGCCGAAAATCGGCAGTCAGCATGTTAATATTTATGTGTGTGTGTGCGTGTGTGTGTGTATGGTTGCCTTGTGTGGTGTCATGACATGACAGAGACGCGACAATAAATCAAATGCAAAAACCGTATAATGTATGCGATTGCTCAATTGTGGCTGTTATTATTGCTGTTATTGTTGTAGTTGCAGTTGTAATTGAGGCTGCAAATGCCATGTAAAGCCGAGCCACCTACATATACTATAGTATATACATATATGTATGTATATATACACCGTGACAGTTGCAACTACTCGCAGCGGACGAGCATCCACATGTTTTTTGCAATGCATTTTGTTTTTTTGTTTGTTTACTGAAATGTCAAATGCCATTTTAAAGTGGTACCAAAGTGAGAGCTCGCTGAATCGTTAAATGGACTGGGCAGACTGGCTGGTTGGCATAGTGATTGGTGTGCGCACTGTCGCGTCGTTGGAGGCTGCCATGAGCTCTGTGCACCCATCGGCTGCGTCGCGCCGGCGCCGTTGATTGTAAACAATTTATTTCGTTTGTGCTGCTGATGAGGCGCTGTCACTATTTTTGTGTTGTTGTTTTTTTACTGCTGCTGGCCACTGATGACTGGCTGCTGTTGTCGTTGCAGCAGATAATTTATTTACCATATGTAAAGTGACCGCAGTGACATTTGTAAAAATTGATTAGTTGTGGCAGGCGACAGCGTTGTCTGGTTCGTTGCATATTGTTTGAGTGCGAAACGTTCTGGACACACGCCCTGCGACCAATGCGGCATCGAACAATTGCAACAATTGCGGCAGAAAAACAATTGCCGTAATTTTGACGGTTTTTCATTTTGAAATATCTGCATTCTCTTTTGTATTTCTATCAACTTTTGCTTTGATGACTTTTATTTTTCTATCGGTTTCTATAAGTAGTTCTACAATTAGGGTTCTACAATTACAATTAACCAAATCCGATGTGTACTTTGCGAGATATCAGCGGATATAACATATAGTCTTTGTATTAATGGAGATTTGATTTTTGTAGGAAACAATTTTTGAAATAGTCACAGATATTTAATACCAATTTAAAACAGGGAATAACCATGAAGAATAAACAAGGAATAATGAATAGAAAAAATTAAATGCCTGTTTTTAAAATGATTTTTTATTCGGTATTTTTGCCTATAAAAGGTTCGATTGTGGATTTGAAGGAAATCTCCAACATCTTTTGCTCTTTAAAAATAAAATATATTAGAAGAAAAAAGAAAATTTGAATCAATTTACCCAAAAATGCTCAAGGCCCTCGTTGCCAACACAACAAAACTGGTTTTACAGGCCAGCAAATTTGTTGCTCGGCTATAATTTTGTTATATGTGGACTATGGGTTTTATTTACCGCTCTTTCCATATTCATAATTCAACCCATAACTCTTATAATATTCATAAAAAAATATATAAATATTCTTCTTCTTCTTGCTTCACACCACAACAATTTTTAAGCCGCATTCCCATATACAAATATATATGAAAGTTTGTATGTACAATGCATTGGTTATTGCATTCGCTTGCATACTTCCAATATTTATATGTAGTCACATATTTCACCGATCCACTGCAGTTGGTTTACCAACATCCACTTTCCATACTTTGTGCACTCCACCGCCACTTCTCACAGCCTACCATTCTCCACCATTCGGCCGCCATTTTTATTTACCCACCCACGCACACTTGCACTTTATCAATTTCATTTTAATCAAATTAATTGCGCCGAAATTGAATGCATGTCGCGAATTTTTTCATCCTTTCCCACTCTCTCTCTCTGGTGCTTCTTTTTAGCTGTTTTTGATTTTAATTAAAAGTCAACACAAACCAACTATGGGCCCACACGTTGGCAAAGGTTCGGCGAGAGTCGGCTCCATAATGCCGCTGGATGTGATTGGAGAGTTTATTTCATTTTTATTCACCGTCACACTTTGCATTGCGCAGTTGGTTGCTGGTGTCGCTGCTGTATGTGGGAAGAAGAAGAATGGGTGCGCGGCATGTAAATGATGCCGCTTTCATTTGCATTTAAAATTTTGCGGTCTTTTTCATATTTGCATTGAATCAGCGAGATGTGGCGGCTGTAGTGGTCGTTCTTTTGGAGTGTAGTTCAATTCAATGGTATGCAAGGCGTAATGGCCAGAAGGAGGTGAGGTCAGTATGGGAAGATAGGTTGATGCGTAGGTTGCAGTGGCGTATTCAGGGTGGTTTTGGGGGCGTTGAAACCGCCTCCCCGGGTCCACTTTAAAACTACATCAACATTTATGAATATTATAGAATTACTTTTTGAAATCCCCCCACAAAAATTTTCTGTATGCGCCTCTGGTAGGTGGTATAGTGTTGACCACAAACTCGCCAGTCTGATATGTTAGATCTACATTGCACAAATCAGTTTGTTGATCTGAGTGGAACAGATGGCTCCGAGATTTTTAAGGAACAGTGTTTTGAGTGAGTCCTTACTTACTTATCTGAGAGAAAATGAGGCCAAAGTGCTTTTTTGATACAAAAAATGACAAAGATATGAATTATGAAATAATGTTTAGATTTACTTCATTTTCTCATTGATTCTCATTAATTTCATAGTTACTAAAATGGGTAAAAATTGGGTAAATAAATAAATTCAAATTTTTGTACTTCATAAGAATTGCAGCTTCCGCCTTTGTTTAATAACTACCAATAAAGCCAATAAAGAACCAATAAAGTTAGAGTAATGAAATCTTGTCACGTAATCAAGGAAATTCTTTTCAAGAAAATTCTGTATAAATTTTCAAGGATATAAATGGTTAAAATTTTCAAAGGACCTTTTTCATATCCTTTTTTTAGAAATAGATAAAAGATCAATTTTATTTAAATTCTTGAGCCTTTTCTCTTTCATTTGATATACATAACGCCATATTCTAACGAGGTTGAGTATTTTTTAAATTTTTTTATTTTTTACCCCCTTCAAAATTTTGAAGTCCTTTTAAAAGGACAAAGGATGTAGAAATGAAAAACTTAGTACGCAATATTACTATGTTTGGTCTCTAGTGTCACGCCCATATGGATTTTTTCCGGTGTGAAAAATGCTGTCGCACGGTGTAAGCAGACGATGAACGTCTGAGTCTCTTTCTTTGGCATGAAAAAGGTATACTCAGATTACGTAGGCTGCCTTTTATATTGTAATATGTAGCAATAATAGTCCGATGTTGTGTTTGGAGTGTCCGAAGACAGACTGCTTCACTTTGTTCGAAATTAAAATCAGGAGCTTAAAGTGTGCGATAAATATGCAGACCGGCCAGCGTGAACGAAAACGCGAAAACGCTGACGCTGCGGTATACACATTTAGCGCGCGGAGTCAGTTGCTGAGACTTCGCTTGAACACTTGCGACCTTGGATCGTAATGTCGTATTACGCCAAGTAATCAGTCATGCAGGTGAAGTCTCATCGCTACAATATTTTCTTCAATAAGGATGTTTTATTACATTTTCTTCAAATCTGACATTTCCATTGGAAACTTTGGCATTTTTTAGCATAAACGTACTCAAAAAGTTTTTATGTATAGGGTGTTTTTTTAGAGGTTTGTTTTTCGAATAGAGATAAAACTGGCATTTTGTGGTCAAATCTGGCAACTCTAATGTCATTTATGTTCAGTTTGGTTTGTTCATTTCATCATGAACAGGTTGACAAAAGAACAACGCTTGCAAATCGTGCAAATTTATTTCGAAAATAATGGTTCAGTTCGCGAAGTTTACCGCAAGCTCCGTCCATTTTATGGTCGACATAATCGTCCATCAGAGCAATTAATTCGGTTAACCATGGGTCGTTTTCGCACTACGTTTACTCTATGTGATAATACGCATCCGCAGAGACGTCGAACAGTGCGCACCGAAGAAACAATTGCCGCTGTAGAGCAAAATGTTGAAGAGGACCCAGTCAGAAGAGGAGTCAGTTACCGTTAATGGAGACCGGTATAGAGCCATGATAACCGACTATTTTGTTCCCGAATTGGATGGCATGAATGTGGATGAGTTGTGGTTCCAACAAGACGACGCTACATGCCACACAGCGCACGTCACAATCGATTTATTGAAGGAAACATTCGATGAGCGCATAATTTCGCGGAATGGACCTGTCAATTGGCCACCAAGATCGTGTGATTTGACACCATTGGATTATTTTCTTTGGGGATATGTGAAGTCGCTCGTCTACGCCAACAAACCAGAAACGTTAGGGGACTTGGAAGCCAACATTCGTGGCGTTATTGCCGACATACGGCCCCAAATGCTCGAAAAAGTGGTTGAAAATTGGACCTGTAGAATTGGCTTTATTCGAGCCAGCCGCGGCGGCCACATGCCCGAAATCATATTTAAACACTAATGGCATAAAATTATCCTTCCAATAAAGCCAAATTGATGGACATTAAAACGATTTTCTTGTGTTTTATTTCAATTCGAAGTTCTATACCTCTAAAAAAAACACCCGATACAAGCGCTATTTGTGTTGTTCACAGTGACTTACAAAATTAATTTCGGTCATAAAATTGATTGAACTTTTAAACATTTTCGAGCAATGATTTTTTACGATTTTCGAAGTGATTTATGTCAACAACAGTGCTTCGATCGTCTTCAGGCAATGAAGCACTATTATTATTTAAGTCTACAAATATACAAATTGGGGGAAAAATAACAAATACCAGACTGTTATGTAAATTTTATTAGCTTGTTCCTGATATCCAGATTGCGCTGGATTGATTTAAATAAAATTACAGAAAATCTTGAAAATGCAACTAGAATCGAGAATTGCAATTCTGAATTTGACAGTTGAATTCAGCAAGAATTTTCGTAATAGGAGTTTTTCTGGTTGTGCAGTGGGTTTTGTTTAAGTCAATCCTCAAAAGCTGGGTTTGTCAAAGAAATTTGGCTGGAATAGTTATTAATAAGTCCACTGATAATATTGAATACAAATTTAAAATGTGGAAAGATGACTATGAAGCGAATTCGGCAAATGGTCAGCTTTGTCAAATCCCTTAACGGAAGATGGTTTTTAGGGGTTAAGAGACCAGTTTCTATGGAAGTTTTCCACCTCCTAAGTTTAACAAAAATACTTATAGCAATCTTAAGCTCAAAAGCTGGCAATGTACGACAGTGAGTTAAAACTCAGATCCAAATTCCTAAAATACAAAAATCGATTTCGCTATGACCTTCATTATCATCTATCATCATCGGAGGCAAACCCTTCATGTACTAAGAATCTACGGGAACCTGGACCATCTAATTCCCTTCCATATGTGCTATAGCTCTCGTAAAAGTTGTAGTATTGACAAATAGCAAACCTGGAGTGAGCACTTCATATATTTAGAATCAAGCTGATGTTTTTCTTCTATTCTATTTGCATAACTGTCTTTCAATATGTCCAACAAGACTGCAGTGGCAGGTATGATCAATACGCTTAGTCGCTCTTAAATTACTTTCAGTACTCTTTGTGGTCTATTTCAGTCCATTTTACTACCAATTTGTTTGCGATATGTTATACTTTCTTGGGGGAAAAAGTGAAAGGAAAAGCAGCGATCTGTGTGAAATTTGACCTTTTAAATCCGTGAATTAACAAAATTGCAACATTCATAATTGATTCAAAAATTGAATCCAAGGTCTCTCTGACTATTAGTATTACATCTTTTTTATACGAATTTCAAAAGCATAACTAATTCATTAAATTTAGAGTACATTTTCTGGCAACGATTTGAAACTAATTGTTCAAAGAATCGGCTCTCATCTGTATTTCGTTCAATTTGCATTCAAAATTAAATGCTGGCAAGTGTTGTGCGCCAAACAAGCAGCAACTTTAAATGACCACAAGCAACACACACACAATTACAACAACAACAACTGCAATTGTTATAATGTAAATATGGCATGTGAAACTGACAGCCGAACAACCAGGCGGCCAGCTTGTATAATTTTTATTACATTTCAGGATTGACAGCTGACACTGATAAGCAGTAATTGCACACACTCTGTCTCTTTTTCTCACACACACAAACACACACTTGCGTTCAGTGGTTCGCATAAAATGTATTCGCCATCCAACTGACGGCTGCTAATAACGAAATGTTGCATGTCTTTGAAGTAATTTACAATATTTGCCACGCGCCGACCACTCAACTTATTCGACATAATTTCACACTTATTTATTGTGTGCGTGCGCGAGCATTTGTTCGCTTTTAATTTTGACGCTGCATCAGCAACAACAACAACGACAACAATAACATGAACACCAATTACCGCTGCTTGTTGGTGCTGCGGGCTGCTGTGGCCCGGCTGGAATTTTATCGCTGTGGTCCGGCTGGCTGTCAGCGTGTGCGATGTTTGCTGAAATGCAATTTGCATGGCGCATTGCTTGTAATTACGGCCGACGAAACGGTTCAGCCGCGCTACGTTTCAATGTGTCGTTCATTTCGTTGACGTCAGTGGCGCTGTGCGACAACACTTTCGGTAGCAATTTAATTTTTATTCAAATTTGGCCCATTCTGCGTCACAGACAGCCATGTCACTCTACCATAGTTAATTTTGGTGCGTAGGTGTTGGGTCTTTTGTGTCTGTTTGTGTGAACAGAGATGCATGGAAATGTATCTCAGTATGTCAGACATAACGAAGCCCAAAGGCAGGCGAGAAAGTCCTCAGAATGTTCATACAAAAGTTTATTGCATTTTATGAGACAATTTTTGGGATACAACAATTTTAGAAGGATACAACAATTTTACGGCCCAGAAACATATTTGAACTCTAAGTCATATTTTGTAGCTTCTAATTAGTGAACATGTTTTCTCTCTGAGCTAATTTTAGAGATTTTTCAGTTCTTCCTTACACCCATTTGTCTCTATTTCTGCCTCTCATTGCAAACTGAAAAAAAAAATATTAAACAAACCTAAATTTTATCACAACCTTTTAGCTGCAGTGTGTTTAAAATCACAAAATTTTGGCTTAAAGTCCAAAGTAGTTACAATTAGCCTTTAAAATGGCATAAGAAGACCACAAATATTGTAAAATGTCCATTTTATGTCAAGCAACACCAAGTAAAAAAAACCAAAATTTAACGACGTAAGAAACCACTGAAGCACGCAAATTTCTGACATTCTAAAATGAAACTAAACTTTTCAATTTTTTCGGCACTCCTCATTCCTAGAGCCATTTTCAAAAAACAAAAAAAAAACACACACAAAAAAGCAACAACAATTCGCTAGGCCAAATATATGTAAAATACGCCAAGTGCACAGCTCAGCAAGATTTATGATCACTTTAAACTGAGGTCATGTCGCCTGTCAACGGCGACCGCTCACAGCTGCAGCGTGCTGCCTGAAAAATAGAAATAAAACGCTTCAAAAAATGCTCGAATGCTCGAATGCTGTATTAACCCGCATTAGCTTTATGCAGCGGGCTCGTAATTTCAGCGCTAAACGTTGCCTACTTACAGGCGCCCCTGGCTGAAGGGACGAAAATGCGCGCTTTGAGTAATTTGTGCCGCTCTGCCAAAGGAGAAGCGAACATTTAACAGCCGCGCACAAGTTAGCTAGCGAGGGTTAAGGGGTCATGGGCGACTTTTCTAGTAAGTGAAGAAACTGTGACTTCACTTCATTTGTTTGTAAATTTTTGGTGTTATTAAATTTATTTATTTATCTCGTTTAAATTTTCAACTTGTGTTCCCACCCCTCAAAAAATGTGCACTCACTACGCTCCAATCACTCATACATACACACACATAGATTCGCGCAGCACACACTTGATTAATGATAGTTCACGCTCCACTGAAATGAAATTGAAATGTTCGCATCCTTCTTGCCGCACGACTAAAAGCATTTTAAAGTTTACCCTCAATCAAAAAAATAGCAAAAATCAACAAAATTCTACATTTTCCACTGCCGGCGTTTCGCTGCGAGAGAATATCTGTGCACGCAACAATTGAACTGCATCCTGGCTTGGGTGACATAACAGATTTACTTAAGCATCTTAGTGTGATTCGATTTGTAGCGACTTTAGCTCCCACCTGGGGCGCCATTTTGTCAGCGTGGCTTCTTGTGTATGACGCAAAATTGACACTCTGCGCGACACTAATCCCCGTTTGCGTTAATTTAAACGCTTCCACGCTTGCAGCCATACAAAGTCGACAGGTGATACTCACGAAAAAGCAGCAAATTTTGCAATTGAAGCAAAGTCATTTTTGTTATAGAAACCATGTAATGAAAAGAAAAAATGTTATAATTTTCTTGTTTACTTTTGACACCATCATTTCTTGTTGCCTCCATTGCTTTGTGCTATTTACTTTGTGCTTAATTTCGATGCCACACTTCCATGATTTGGTTGTTTGTTTACCTTTTTCTTGCTTTTCTTTTTATAATTTCATTTCTC